>JAYEPQ010000020.1:6670184-7127684 GCA_036321105.1 Dracaena cambodiana
TCTTACATGATAAATCTGGTTCTTTACTAAGAAGATGGCACTATGACTATCACAATATAACTTTACACCATCTTCCTTGATCCCAAGCTCCCTGACAATCCCTCTTAACCACAATACTTCCTTAGCTACCTAAGTTACCACCATATACTCTACTTCAGTTGTGGGTAATGCTATAAGTAACCGCACTAATGATCTCCAACATATGGCCCCCCTACAAATGTGAAAACATAACCTTTTGGGATCTCCTATCATCAAAGTCACTTGCATAATCTGTATCTACATATCTCTGAACTGAAATATCATCATGCTACCTCTAAAACATGATCATATACTCTATTGTACCTCTCAAGTACCTGAAGATCCATTTCATAGCTTTCCAATACTCTTTGTCAAAATTTGCTATGTACTTTCTCACCACACTGACTATGACTACATATGCTAAATCTGATCTGGTACACACCACTGTATGCATCAAATAATCCACTGCACTAGCATAAGGCACTTTTGACATCTCTGCAACTTCTTCTTCAGTCTTTGGCCACTGATTATTAGACAATCTAAAATGATTTTCCAATAGTGTACTTACTAGTTTTGCATTTGATATGTTGAATCTCTCCAACACTTTTTTCAGATAGTTTTTGTAAGACACCCATAATTTTTTAGCCTTCCTATCTCTGTTGATCTCCATGCCAAGAATCTTCTTAGTCGATCCCAAGTCTTTCATATCAAACTTACTGTTCAACAAAGGCTTCAATATGTCTACCTCATTCATGCTCTTAGCAGCAATGAGCATGTCATCCACATACAACATCAAGAAAATATGGGAATCATTCTCAAGAGTTCTGCAGTAAATACAACAATCATACTCATAGCGATTGTAGCCAATCGGAATCATGTAGGAGTAGAACTTCTTG
Source organism: Dracaena cambodiana (assembly GCA_036321105.1). Taxonomy (NCBI): domain Eukaryota; kingdom Viridiplantae; phylum Streptophyta; class Magnoliopsida; order Asparagales; family Asparagaceae; genus Dracaena; species Dracaena cambodiana. The sequence goes on from JAYEPQ010000020.1 coordinate 6,671,099, forward strand.
TACCATTGATGTGGAGACTGCTTAAACCCATATAATAACTTTTTCAGTTTACACATAAGGTTCTCTATCCCTGACTCCAAGAACCTTTCTGGCTTCTCCATATAAATTTGCTCCTCCAAATCACCATGAAGGAAAGCGGTCTTCACATCAAACTACTCTAGCTCCATATCAAAACTAGCCACCATTGCCAATACAATCATGATGGATGTGTATCTGACAACCGGAGAGAAAATCTCATCATAATCAACTCCCTTCCTCTATGAGTAACCCTTAGTTACCAACCTAGCCTTGTATCTTTCCCCTTCTTTCTCTGACGTTGTTTCTTTCATTCTATAAACCCACTTAGACCCCATTGGTCTCTTCCCCTCTAAAAACTCCACCAAATCCCAAGTATCATTTTTATACAATGACTCGATTTCCTCCATCATAACCTCCATCCATTTACTTTTCTTCTGACTACCAACTGCATCCTGAAAAGTTGTAGGATCACTATTGCTGGTAGTGAGTGCATAAAAAACTGAATCCTCAAATCCATACCTCGTCGGTGGCCTCATAGTGCGACATGGTCTATCTGTAGTTATACTGTAATGGTGCTCCTCTTCTGTGCCAGAATCGTCTGCTCCATGAATATTAATCTCCTTGTCAGCATTATTTAGCTCCACCTGTACCACTTGACTTTTGCTACTGCCCTTGTCTAAACTGATCTTCTCTTCATCTGGAGAAACTTTAAGCATGAATGCTTCATCAAAAACTGCATCCCTACTGATCACCATCTTCTTTATTTCTGGATCCCAAAACTTGTAGCCCTTTACACCTTTCTCATAGCCCAGAAAGATACACTTTCTTGATTTTGGATCAAGTTTGAATCTTTGATCACTAGATACATGCATATAAGCAGGACATCCAAGTAATCTAAATCCAAAGTAATCAACTTCTTTACTTGTCCAAACTTCCTCTGCAACCTTTTCATCTAATGTTGTCTGTGGTGATCTATTTAAGACATAACAAGCCATATTTACTATTTTTGTCCAAAAACTCTTCGGAAGCTTTACATTCAGCTGCAAACATTTTGCCCGTTCTACAATTGTTCTGTTCATTATCTTCGCTATACCATTCTGCTGCGATGTCTTGTTAACTGTATAATATCGCAGAATACCATGCTCCTCACATAATTTCAGAAATTGTGAATCTATGTACTCTGTACCGTTGTCTGTCTTGAGATACTTAATCTTTCTGCCCATCTGATTCTTTATCTCTACTTTCCACAAACTGAACTTGGCAAAAGCTTCATACTTGTACTTCATGAAATACTCCCAAACTTTTCAAGGCAAGTCATCAATGAAAGTAATGAAATACTGTGATCCACTTTTTAATGGCTTCCTCGTTAGTCCCCAAACATCAGAATGCACATAATCCAGAATGTCCTCTGTCTTATGCTTATTCGTCTTAAACTGTACTCTAAACTGCTTTTCAAGTACACAAAACTTATAGAAATCCAGATTGCATGATTTTACTCCCTTCAGCAAATTCTTCTTGTGGAGCTCAATCATACCAAGCTCTCCTATTTGCCCCAGTCGCATGCCATAAGAGCATATCATCCGATTCTGATTCTGTTGTAGCAACTCCACCTAAAACTGTATTCCACAACGATTTGTAAATATTTCATGCTAACTTCTGACCCTTCATTACTACCATAGCCCCTATCTTTACTGTCAAGACCCCAAATTCTAACTAATAAGAGTATCCATTGGCGTCTAAAGTACCCGAAAAGACAAAGTTCTTTCTCAATTCAGGTACATGCCTAACATCACCCAAAGTCCTCACACACTATCGAACATTTTAATTTTAACTGATCTCATTCTAATGACCTTACATGATGCATCATTACCCATTAGAACAAATCCAAAATTACCCGATCAAAATGAATCAAACCAATCCCGGTGCAGACACATGTGATATGAACAGACTGAATCCAGTACTCAAGAGTCATATAATCCCTCAGAGTTAACTGTAGAGACTGATAACATGTCACCATCTCCAGAATCTGTATCTCGTTCTGCAACACTAGCCGAGTTTGAGGACCCATCACCTTTCTTTTTATCACCTTGCTTCTTTTCGGGCAGTCCCTCTTAAAGTGACCCATCCGATAGCACTTGTAGCATTTTACATTTTTCTTGTTCTTATTCTTGAACTTCAATCTCGAATTCCCTTTATCAGAACCACCCCTATCCATCTTTCTCCCATGATTCTGGTTGCCCTTCGCGATCAACCCTTCACCTTGAGAATTTTCACCAATATTTAGTTTTTGCTGCTTGTAGGCCCACAAGACTGATGCGACATTCTCCAATTCAAGAGTTTCTTTTCTCCACGTTAATGTGGTCACCAAGTGATCATATGAAGGAGGGAGAGAGATTAGCAATATCATTGCCTTGTTTTCGTCATCAAACTTGATGTCAAGCTACAACAGATTGCTGATAATCTGATTGAACGTGTTAAGGTATTGACTCAGATTTGTACCCTCTATCATCTTAACCCATAGAGCCTATGCTTCAGATGTAGTTTATTTGTGAGGGATTTCGACATAGAGCGACTCTCTAATTTCAGCCAAATTTCCGCCAGAGACTCTAGATCCATGATATGATACATGACCTCATCCACCAAACAGAACCGAATCGTACCCACTACTCGTGCCTAAAGCTCTTTCTAGTCGGCATCTGGTGTAGCCTCTAACTTCTTCCCATATAGCGCCTTCACTATCCCTTGTTGTGCCAACAAATCTTTCACCCTTTGCTGCCATAGCCTGAAATTCTTAGTTCCATCGAATATCATCACATCAAACTTTACAATTGAAGAACTCGCCATCTGAACTTGATGCTATGATACCAGTTGTTGTGATTTGTATACAACGATTAGACAGTAAATAATAGAGAAGAGAAAGAAAGAAATCAACACAGAGATTTTACGAGGTTCGGCAGTATGCCCACATCCACAGGGCGGCGGCTCAATCTCCACTACATTAAAAAAATAGGGTTACAATATATATATATATATATATATATATATATATATATATATATATATGCAAATCCTAATGATGTGAAGACAGAATTACAATATTACCCCCGTACTATACCCCCAACCTATACGCGACTGCTCACAAGGCAGGTTGTTTCTCTGCTTTGGGGCCCTACCGGGCCCCCTCCACTATGAAACAATCTGACCCACTTCTAGAATTAAGAGCCAACTCCAACACAGTTCATAATTAATTTTTAAGATTTTAGTTATGATTTGGTCTTCTATCAAGCAGACAAAAAATTAATAATTTTCAGTGGATACAACATTTTGAATCCACTTGATAAAAGGACGAATGAAATTCAAAATTTATAAAATGCGATCCTTAAGAAGGTAAGGATATAGAGGTTATAATTTAAAAAAATATTGAAAAATAGTGGGATTTTTAACTTTTGTTGCTAGCTCACGTTAACTTATATGAATTAGCAGCTCATATACAACAATTCATATACATGTACATACACATATACATACATATATACATATAGATACACATATTGTGTATGTGTGTGTGTGAATAATGGAAATGAGATGATAGCTTAAGTAAGTTACCTAAGATACAGTCTTCCACTATCTCTAATATTTCTATAATTTTTTTTTGTTGATGATCACAATCTCATACGATTTACTCATACTCAATTTCTAAGATTTTAATTTTGCTTTGACTTTTCATAATATAATTAACGGTTTTCGATAAATACAGTATCTTGTATCCACTTGATGGAAATATAAATGAACTCCAAAACTCAGAAAAAGATCATTATGGAATTTCACTCAAAACAATGACTTCTCAATGGGTTAAGTTTACATGATTAGGTTCTCTAATAATTCAACATCCTGTAGCTCTGGCTAATATCAACAAGAAAACACTAGAACCTGTCATCGATTATCGGCAAAAAATTCTGGAAGACAAAGCAGATCCGCGAATTTAGAGTTGGAAATCCGCAACTCAGTAGATCCGCGAACTTAAAGACTAAGGTTCGCGACCCAGCGATGATAGAACAAGTTCGCGAATCTAAAACTGAGATTCGCAATACTACCCATAGTTTTCGAGTAGGTGTTTAATACAAAGTCACCCGACCCGAACAAGAGAGTTGCCATCTCGGATCGTGGAGTTAACTGCCAAACAGATGTAGCGGCATTACTTCGATCGTGGAAGTAACCACCTCACGAATATGATGGCACTTCTTGAGTAGTGGGAACTAACGGTCAAGTAAATAAGGCGGGACGTTACCCTAGAACCCTTATAAAAGGTGGGGGAGCGAAAGAGAAAAAAAAGGAAGAAAAAATAGGGACGGAAATGAAGAGACAGAGGGATCAATCATCTTCTTCTTGAATTACCCCCTTGTGACTAAGAGTCAAGAGCCTTTCTTTTTCCAGCCAACTGAGAGAGATTGTGCGGAGTGTCAACGGAGAGCAGGATCGTCCTCCACAGCTACCTTAGAATCCGGCTTTAAACAAAGAGGAAATCAATTTTCCTCATTTTCTGTAAACGGAAAACCGTTGAATTGTAATTCTTTATTGAAAAAACTTCAATAGAGTGTCATTTGTAATTTTTATGGCGAATAGAAAATTGGCAACTCCACTGGGGACTGCCATCACTTCTGATGATCTGGTGGTAGCTCAATCCGACAATATTCCAGTTGGCAGTATGGTTAATTCGTTCACCATTCAAGTTGACCAGAGATGGTACGAAGAATTTCTTTTTTCAGGCTCTAAGAGCCCTACTTCCCTACGGGGGTGCCATAAAGTCTCCAAGGGGTCAATCTTCAAGGAGGCTCCAACAGCAATAGTTCAGATGGAGAAGTCGTTGAACCACACTGGTCTGAAACCCTCTTCTTCACCAACATTAGGCTCTAAATCAGTTTCGATTGAAACTCCTGATCTAGCAAACAAAGGAGACCAAGGTCCCCACTTCAACAAGGGGAAGCGATCACTGCCTACTCTGCAAGGCTATGAAGCGGAGAAGATGATTCCTCTCACTCGTACAACGAGAAGAAACCTAAGAAGAAGTAAAGCTCGTGCCTTCTGCATGACCACGCAGCAAAAGAAAACTGCCAACTCATCACTGCAAAGACCTACCGTACAAGTATGGAGGCTGAAAGGCAAGGTTGATCGAGACACAGAGAAATTTACTCGCGTTTCCGATAGGAAGCGGAGTAAGTCTACCAAAGTTATCTATGATTACGAATGCGGAGCATACATCCACGTCCCTCGTGTTCCAGGGAGGAAGTATGATCACGTAATTGAAAAAGCTCGTGGAACCTGCGAAACTCAAATTCGCAGAAGACGCACGCCTATCTTTAAGGATAAGACTGTGCCACTCCCGAAGCTATCCGTCACAAAGAATCCCAATGCAGGAGATCTTAGGAAACTTCTAAACAGAAAAAAGGAAGAATCCCATGCATCTCACTGCCACTGTGAACGATTGATCAATGCAGTTTTGTCTCACTGCCATTGTTCAGCCCATACTAGATCCTCGGTGTTCCATCGATTGTCGGCTCCCTTAACATCTCCATCGGCAAAGAGGAGACGACGAAACTGGCTTGAGTTTTCTGAGCCCGAGTACCCCGAAGTATCATCCAATATAATAAGCATCGGGGAAAAGAAAATGATATTTCTGATCCAGAGCTCTCTTCGGGTTCAATGGATCTACTCAATGAAGAGCGGGGAATTTTTCAAAACACTCGACTCAAAAGTGGGGCGGCAGCCCCCATGAATTATAGGCAAATGGCGGGAATCTCTTCTGATGAAGAAGACATGATCAAATCTGTTATAGCCGAGTCGCAAACGTCCGACTCACTCCTAGTGGACTCCGCCTCTGCGTATATGACTCAAAACAACATCTCAGAGGAGTTCATGCAGAGAATGGATGAACAAGATAAGCATATCCAGCAACAGCAGAATGCTATCAGCGAGCTTAAAGATATGCTACATGTTTTGATGGAATTGGAGAAGACTAGATTGAAGGATACGTCTTCGCACTCAAAGGCTGACAAGGGAAAGAAGACAGAAGAAGAAGGTCTTCACAATAATGAAAAAGAATCAGAACATCATGAGGATGACGTCAACCGTTCCGTGCATCAGGAAGGGAACGCAAATGCTGTTTGGATGGAGAGCTTTCAAAATCAATTGAACGCTCTCATGCATAAGAGCGATTTACAAGAGCTAGGCGTAGTAAGGCCATATCCCATGAAATGGGAAAGTGTACCATTCTCGAAAAGTTATAAACCACTGAAGCTCAAATCTTTTGATGGTAAAGGGTCGCCAAACTAGCACCTCTACTATTTTAAATCACAGATCGGGTATTTAGCCGGAAATGACCCCATTATTACGCGGGTATTTGTTAGTACCTTAACGGGACTAGCTTTTGAATGGTTCCGGAGACTAGAGCCGAGAACTATTAATTCATGGAGCGACATGGAGAAAGCCTTTCTGACCAGGTTCTATGAAGATGATATGGAGGTGTCAATGCCGGCGCTTCTAGCTACTAAACAAAGAAAAGGAGAGTCAGCTTGGGACTTCATCAAAAGATTCTAAAATGATTCTCTCAGATGCCCACATGGGATGCCAGAAAAGACCTTGGTAGAAACCTGTCGACACAATTTATCAACTAAAGTTCTGACCAGGATGGGAGCAGTGAAATCCTTGACTTGGAAGGATCTTACCCTACAAGCTGAGGAGGCTGAGGAGATCGCACAAAGGCTCAAAGAAGAAGGAGGCGAGAAAAAACAGAAGCGGAGTGGCGATAACAACCATAAGCCCCGATCCCGGGGATATAAGGGGAGGGAGATAATGGTAACGGATGCCCCGCAACTTGCAAAACCTTCTCAAAAGCTCCCTCCTCAGACACGTATGCCGCAAAAGCAATACTCCTTCAAGGATGAGCACACGAAAACTCTCTTTAACCTCCTCATGAGTAAGAAGATGCTAAAGCTGTCAGAGTCCAAACGCCCAAAAGAAGCAGGGAAAGTTAATGATTCTAATTACTGTGTCTACCATAGGATCATTAACCACCCTACCCAAAACTGTTATATTCTTAAGGATAAAATTCAAGCCTTAGTGGATGCTAACGTCATTAAACTCCAAGAGTACCAGAAGAAGGTAACCGCAAACATGGTGACTGTCAGGGTTCGGCAAAGCGCCCGACTGGATAGAATCAACAGTTCAAGATGGAGTGCAATCCATTCATAGAGGCACGATGCAGGTCGTAAATTTTGATCTATACCAACAACAGAAGAAAGGACTATTCCCCTTTGAAACTGATAGGGGGGAGATACTGTGGGTGCATCCAGATCTCCTAAGTGATAAACAATGGACTTCCAATTCATCTGAAAAGAAGAAAAAAGGGAAGACCTTTACCTCCAATGTCGTCTCCGTGATTCCCGAAAACAACGGAGTCATTCCTGCTCTAACCGATTCGGAAGAAGAAATCGAAAACTTTTTGGTGGCTGATGCGGATCCTCCACCCGCGAAGACCCGTTCAGGAAAAGATTACTTGAAGAACTACGGCCAGGCAACGGATTCCCGACCACCTCCAGAGAAAGCCAAACAGAAAGAACTCAAGTTCGATAAGATGCTAAGGAAGAAAGGAAAAGAGCCTGCTGAGGATTTACGGAAGTCATTTCAGTTCGACATCCTGACGCAACTGGCCAATATTCCTGCAAGGATAACCTTGTACGAACTTCTGAAGCTCTCTAAACCTACTTGAGAAGCTTTAAGAGAAGCTCTGCAAGATTCGGAGATATTCATGGCACAGATACCAGAAATAATTGAGGAGGAGGAATCCCCTTGCATGACGAGTCACCAGGTCTTCAGTAAGAACGTCCCTTACATCACTTTCTCCCCGGAAGATATGCAAGTCAGAAGCAATAAGCATCACCGTCCCTTGTATTATACGGGGTACATAGGCTTTGTGGAGATTAATCGTATTCAAATTGATCCAGGCTCAGCCTTAAGCATCATGCCACGGAGATGCTACGATACCTTGGGGTCTCGATGAATAGATTGGCAGCGACTAATACTACTATTTTTGGATTCAATGCTAGCGGTAGCAGACCGTTGGGAAAAATAAAGCTTAAGTGTAAAATCGGCGACTTGAAGACGGAAGCCACGTGCTACGTGATAGACACGGACACGTCATACAATCTGCTATTGGGAAGGCCTTGGATCCATAGCAATCTCATTGTGCCCTCCACGTTACACTAGTGCATGAAATATGTGGACGACGATGGGAACGTAAGAACGCTGATCGTAGAGAAGCATCCCTTTAAAGGAGTTGAAAACTACTTTACTAACGCGATGCTGTATCAAGATGCGTTCAGTATTTCAGTTCAGCCTATTCCAAATGATTCTGATAGTGGCGAAGAGGCTGAACAGAATTAGGATCCGAAGAATCAGAATCCGAAGATGTAACTTGGGATGGTGAGCCCATTGTGATAAGCCTTGAAAGCCTTGATGTAAATAACACCGTTCACTCTGATGGTGAATGGGTGATAAATGAGAATTTAGAGTTTGCTTATTCTTCTGGTGTTGATTCTGAACCTTCAAGCACTAGTACAGATGCATTCAGCGACTGTGTGAATGAGATATATTCTCTGACTTCCTTCCAAGCACCTATCCGATCATCCTTACACGATTTAAGTAATAATGTTGAGAGTGCTAACAAGGTCATTTTTGAGATTCCTCCTAAGGATGAAACCCAAAAAGCCATAGTATTTGGAAAGGCAAGCCACCGGAACAAAAAGAAGTGCTTAAATCCTGAGGAAGAACAGGGAAGTCCCGAGTTCTCCCATTATGGTCAAAACTCTCATAGATTAATAAAGAAAATGGGATATAATCTGGCCGAAGGTAGGGGGTTGAATTTCGGAAAAGATAGAAAGACAATCCTTCAACCCTTTGTCCCAGAAGAGAAAATGCCAGATTATTACCAGAAAATCGGTAGGGGGTTAGGATACATCACCACTCCCGAGGATTCTTCAAGTAGAGGAACCAAAGAAAGACAGTGTGATTATTCGTCAGAATCGTCCTGCTGGGACTCAGATGTCAGTATAGACATAATTTTCCACGAAGTATCCGTGAACATGGCTTCTGCGATCCAAGAAGGTGAAGATTTAGAGAAAGCCTCGCCAATAAAAGATGACCCATGGGCCAAGCACCTTAATGAGAAGTGGGAAGTCCAGTTTGAACAACGCGAGCCTCCTACCGAGAATAAAGTGATTCAAATAAATATGGGAGATGAAAAGAATTCTAAACCCATATTCATAAGTGAGAACTTATCCTGGAAAAAAAAGGAGGATTTAATATCCCTCATTCGCGAATATATCGATATTTTCGCCTGGAGTTATGAGGAAATGTCAGGATTAGACCTAGGTGTAGCGGTTCACAAATTTAATATCCGGCCAGATGTTAAGCTAGTAAACAACAGCAACGAAGATTCCGCTAAGAGATCATGGAAGCTATTGAAGCTGAAATCAAGAAGTTGATTGAGTCAGGCTTTATTCGCGAGGAACAGCACCCTGATTGGGTAGCGAATATAGTTCCCGTAACCAAGAAAAATGGAAAGATCCGAATATGCATAGACTTTAGGGATCTGAACGAGGCCTGCCCTAAGAACGAATTTCCGCTGCCCATCACAGATGTTATGATAGATAATACTTGCGGGTATGAGCGTATGACGTTCATGAATGGATTCTCAAGGTATAATCAAATAAAGATGTACCCTGATGATGAGAAGCATACATCCTTCAGAACACCGCCCGGGTGTATTGCTACACAGTCATGCCCTTTGGCTTGAAGAATGCAGGTGCTACATATCAACGTGCCATGAACGTAATATTCCAAGAGCATCTCCGGAAAACAGTGGAACGTTACGTAGACGACCTAGCAATTAAAAGCAGAAACAAGGACGACCACTTGAAGAATTTGAAGACGGTGTTCGATCTTATGAGGAAATGCCAGCTCAAGATGAATCCAACCAAGTCTTTCCTGGGGGTTTCCAGCGGAAAGTTCCTCGGCTTCGTTGTAACATCGAAAGGAATCTACCTTGATCCAGATAAGGTCAAGGCTATCCAAGACATGCCACCTCTCCGTAACCTAAAAGAGTTGAGGGGATTGCAAGGTAGGCTGGCGTACATCCACAGCTTCATATCAAATTTATCTGGTAAATTTCAACCTTTCACCAGATTAATGAGGAAAGGAGTGTCATTTGTTTGGGATGACGCGTGCCAAAAAGCTTTTGATGAAATCAAACAATATCTCATGAAGCCACCAGTGCTTGTATCTCTGGTCTCGAGAATACCTTTCTTGCTAAATGTAAGGGCGATGGACCATTCTTTGGGAGTATTGTTAGCATAGAAGAATGAGTCAGGTCACGAACAAACTATTTATTACCTCAGCAGAATGATGATCGGGGCAAAACACCAGTATAATTCTGTGGAAAATGAATGTCTAGCTATGGTATTCGCAATACAGAAAATGCAGCACTACTTAGTTGGACAAACCATCCACGTTGTATCGAGAGTTAACCCCCTGAGAATACTAATGACTAAACCCGGATCGTTAAATTCAAGACTATCCAATTGGGCTATTTTGCTATCACAGTATGATATGCGCTTTGTCCCACATAAGTCTGTTAAAGAGCAGGCCGTGGCCGACTTCCTAGCCGAACATCCAATCCCGGCATCCTCGAAGTTATAAGAACAAATTCCCGGGGAGTTAGAAGAATGGAACCCGATTCTAGAAAAAGATGACTCGCGAAAGCCTCCCGAGACAAATACAGTCTCGAAAGGTATATGGCAACTTTTCTTCGATGGTGCCTCCCGAATGGGATCCTAAGGAAAGATGATAGCGGGGGTAGGTGCTGTTTTCATCTCCCCGCACAACCACATCATTCCACGAGCTTACTCATTAACAAGCTCGTGCTCCAACAATGTCGCAGAATACAATGCCCTCCTAATTGGCTTAAAAATAACCAAGCAGCTGGGGGTCAAATATTTGGAGGCATATGGGGACTCTCAACTCGTTGTAAATCAAGTAAAAGGAGAGTATGAGGTCAAACATGAAGACCTCTTGCCATATTATCGTGCAATGATCAGGCCATATTATCGTGCAGTGATCAGGATCGCCGATAGTTTTGAAGGTTTCTATATCAGCCATGTAAAGCGTCATCGAAATAGTTATGCAGATTCACTAGCTTCCCTAGCTGCCACGTTAGCTTTGCCAAGCATGCTAGAAAGCAAATTACAGTAGGAAGCAAAAAATTATTTTGTCCAAAAGACGAACTCAAAGAGGAAACGCAGAAACCATAGGAGGACGAAGCTGAGGTGCTCGAATCAAGCCTAGAACCAAGGGATTGGCATTTTCCTTATATAGACTATATCCTTTACGGTATATTACCTGAAGGTCAAAAAGAAGCCAAGGGGCAATTCAGAGAAGGGCTGTCCGGTTCTACTACAACGCGGAGCTCCAGACGTTGTATAGAAAATCTTATGATGGAATTTTATTCCGCTGTCTCTCCAACCGCAAAGCTCAAAAAATACTCGAAGAAGCTCATGCTGGCATCTGCGGAGCGCACCAGCCAGGACCAAAACTCTGGGATAGAATCCGAAGGATGGGTTATTACTGGCCTAAGATGATGATAAAAGCGGTTAACTATGCCAAGAAGTGTAGGGCCTGCCAACTACATACGGATTTTATACATCAAGCTTTGGAGTATCTCCACCCAACGGCTACGTCATGGCCATTTGAGCAATGGGGCATGGACATTGTAGGGCTAATTTCTCCGCCATCAGTAAGGGGACACCGGTTCATTTTAGTTATAACGGATTACTTTTCGAAATGGACTGAGGCCATTTTCCTAACCGAAGTAAAGTCATCAGATGTTATCAAATTCATCAAGCACCATGTGCTTTATCGCTTCGGGGTGCCCAGAAGAATAATTCATGACAACGGGCCCCAGTTTGTGAGCCAAGTGTACTCCAGATTCTGCAACAAGTACAGGATCGAAGATGTAGCTTCATCACCGTATTACTCTGCGGCCAATGGTCTCGCAGAAGTTTTTAATAAGACCACTGTAAAACTTCTCAAAAAGTTCGTAACGTCCAATCAAAGGGACTGGGATGAGAAGCTTGGAGAATGTCTGTGGGCGTATCGCACTACAGTCCGAACTCCCACCAATGCCACGCCCTTCTCCATGGTATACAGATTAGAAGCGGTCTTGCCTTTGGAAATCCAAATTCCATCGTTGCGAGTCACGTTAACAACTAGAATGACGGAAGAAGAAAAGCATCAGCAAAGGCTTCAAGAATTAGAAGCCTTGGATGATAAGCGCTTAGAAGCTCAACAGATTATTGAACTATACCAGGTACGGATCTCCAGAACCTTTAACAAAAAGGCTAAACGAAGAACTTTCAAGAAGGGTGATCTGGTCTTGTCAGTCAAAAGACCGATCATAACTAACAAAAAGCCCAGGGGAAAGTTCCAGCCGAAGTGGGAGGGACCTTTTGTCATTGATACTATCTATTACAACGGCGTATATCGGTTGGCGAAACCGAATGGTGATAAGATTATGATGCTGATTAACGGCAAATTCCTGAAAAAGTATTATTCTTATTAAAATTGCGGAACACCAGTCGCAATGCGATCTGGGTAGTTCTATACAAATTATGAACAAAAAACTTCTCTGTAATCAGAAGTTTATTAATGAAGATTCTTGATTCCGGACTAAAAATGTTTAGGCCGCGAATCACATTTTTCCATTTTCCAAAATCGCCAAGTTAAAAATACCTCGGCGAATCACATTTTTCCTTTTTCCAAACTCGCCAAGTTAAAAATACCTCTGGAGAATCACATCCTTTTTCCTGGCGATCACATTTTTTCTTTTTCTAAACTCGCCAAGTTAAAAATACCTCTGGCGAATCACATTTTTCCTTTTTCCAAAATCGCCAAGTTAAAAATACCTCTGGCGAATCACATTTTTCTTTTTTCCAAACTCGCCAAGTTAAAAAATACCTCTGGCAAATCACATTTTTCTTTTTTCCAAACTTGCCAAGTTAAAAATACCTCTGGCGAATCACATTTCCAAACTTGCCAAGTTAAAAATACCTCTGGCAAATCACATTTCCAAAATTGCTAAGTTAAAAATACCTCTGGCGAATCAAATTTGTCAACAAGAAGTCCTTTCATTCGCGGTAATTTTAGGTACTTGGAAAATTCTGATTGATTTTAAGATTATCAAGTTAACAGTTACATCTGGTAATCAACATCAGAATCATCTATCAGATACTCTTAGTTATATAAAAAGAAGGAGCTTTTTTATTTATTATCAGATCAAGATTACAGAGAATTCTCTAATATTACACAGTCAACAAGAGTGAATACAAATCACTGAAAAAAAAGAGAGGAAAAAGTTTGCTTCTGTAGCCTCCTCTCCCAAGGATGGCTTAAAGGCAGTAGTCTGCTTTTACAAACTGTTCTGGAATGACAAACTTGCTTCTGCAGCCGTCTTTATAGCATGGCTCGGACCAAAAATGTTTGTCCCTGCAAAATCTTCTTCTAAAATGACAAACTTGCTTCTGTAGCCTTCTCTTTCAGTATGGCTCGGATCAAAAAGTTTGCTCCTGAAACTCCCACTTCCAATTTGCTCTTGTAGCCTCCTCTGAAAGGACGGTTTGAGAGTATAATCTTGTTTCTTCTTTCCGACAACAATCAGGGACCTCCTCGTTGGTTCCCCCAGTGATGATGCCAGTGACTTAATTAGTTCAAAACTGGCATACCAAGTGCACACCCCAGACGTACAACAAGAGGGGTTGCACAAGTTTAAGGTCCTGGTCATTAGTACCCCAACCTTGTGGAGTATTAGGAAAGAAGAAAAACAATGCCACAGACCCGAAATCTTTTCTCTCATGAAAAATTCATGAGACCTTCCAAGACCCTCGAGGTAGTGGAAGTAATTACGAGCCCATCGGGTCTGGGTCATTATTAAGGAGAATGACTACGATTATCTCATGTAGCCAAGTTAATTCCCTGTTAAAAAAAAAAGGGAAGGAAAAAAAAGAAGAGGAGGATATGAATCAGAAGAAGAGGTTTACCTTAATTAAGAAAAATGACTACGGTCAGAAGAACCTTTTCGGTGGAACACCCCACTGGATTGATGCAGTCTGGAGGTCTTGTAATATGCCAATTCCTATCCATTACTTCAGATGAAAAAAAAAATGGTTGCACTAATAGATCGGCTACAAAAGAAAGGAAGGGAAGAAAGTCGGGAAGAAATTTTCTCACGGCTGAATAATCTTCCATTGAAGAGATCTCGTGCCTTATATAGACAGTCTGGTGACCGTGATCTTCAGTTTAGAAAAGATAAAACCGAAATCTTTGGTCAAGATTTTTAGTTCAGATCTCAACAGTATTTATTACTGTTGCATGAGACGTTTGGATATCGCAGCCCGGAGATCTCGTCATTAATGAAGACGTGTAACGCTTGGGATTCCACGCCCGACGACTTCATCCCATGGCTCACAGAAGTCTCTACAAATTCTGAAAGAGTCTACGGTTTATTCCGCAAACTTCAAGATGAAACATCGCAAACCAAAATTTCGGAATCAGGATCGCGAATTAAGTATGGATTGTGTTAGTCCGCGAACCTCTAGATGCAAAGTCTCAGACTTCACGTGACGTATGAAAGTCACGTGACAGATACACAAATACCAGAGTTTTATGGTGGTTCGCAAACTTCGGACAAAAGATGGCAAATTCATTACAAATCTTTGAAGAGCAACTGCAAAGCCACGCCTTAAAAGACCAAAATCAGGTTCTCTATAAACGACAGGGGAACTATTACAAAAAAAAAGCAGAGAATTAAAACATATATATACAAGCTTTTACAGTTCAATGATTCAAGAGGGCTTTTATTTTCTCCTCTGCATCATCAATGTCTTGATGGAGGGTCTCATAAGCCTGGACAGTAGCTTGGCGACGCAATTCCTCGTCACTAGCAACAATATTCTGCGCTGCAGCAGCCTCCAGCATATCCAATTCAGCTTGTATCGCCTGGAGATCTCTGGTTGTATTGTCCCGCTGGCGCAATAAGTTGGCAAGATTCCTCATTAACTCATCATGCTCCTTGGTGATTTTGGCCAAGAAAGCTTGAGCTTTGGCGATAGTCTCTTGATTCCTAATGATAGCCTAGTCATGGTCCTTGACAATTGAAGCAGCGGCCTCCACTTGAAGAAGTAGAGACTTGCGGTCTGATTGACCCTTTTTTAAGGAGGCTTTACAAGTATTTGCCTTCTCCTGGGTCTCCTTCTGGAACCTAAATTGTTCCTCTTGCAGCTTCTGGAAAATGATTTCCACTGTCTCAGATTTATCAGAACTTCTGGTCTTTGATAGGGATTCAGCATGCTTTTGAAGCGAGTTATCATAAGCCTAAAGGGAGCAGTTTTATCCTCTCCACCAATGCTGACAATACCAGTTAAATAAATGTTGAGAATATTGGTGAGTGAAGCAAAAGAAGCCCCCTTCAGTATTTTATCAATACAGCAGTTAAGGAACTGAAGGAAGGTTTCCACCGTATCCTTCAATAAATCAATCTCAAGCATATCAATCTCCGCATTAGAGGGAGTAATACTGGTTGAGGCAGAGGCGGATTGATCCATACTCTGTTGTACAAGGCCAGCCAGGCTAGTATCAGGAGGAACGGGACTTCTGAAGACTTCAGCAGAGCTAACAACTACGGCATCCTGAACCAAAACATCGGTCGGAGCAGCTGCGGCCAAAACCGTAGACATAGCAGTCTCGGGAATCATTGCTTCCGTAGTACCAACAACAGAAGTGGTAACTTCGGTCGCCTCATCAGTGTCAGTTCCTGCGATGGTGCCATCTAGCGAAGTTACCTTCACGCCCATGCACTCTAAATCTGGGGTCGAAACTGGAGCTTGTAAAAGGGAAGTTAATAGTCAAATGTTACAGTATCATTTGATAATAACATAATTGACAAAGGAAGAAGATGCAGATCTAAAGGTTGGACACTGGATTCTCCAAGTCCGTACACCTCAGGACCAAACGCTTCTGGTCCGTATACTTCAGTTCAAACCTCTTCACTCAAATAGACATACTTACCATAGTCTGATGGAGGGGTTGAAGATCGAAAATCATCGCTGTCGACATTATAGTCATCTCCCCAATCATCCTGACTTCCTGAAGAAGGTGCTGCTTTTGGTGGATCTGATGCGTGAGTCTCCCCAATGATTTGTACTTCATCGTCTGCAATAACTTGAACAGTAGGAGCTGAAGGGTCCTCTTGTATGGCCGGAGAAACACCAACTTCAACAGTGGCCTGACAAGTAGGGGAGGTAGAACCCTCTTGAGTGACGGGAGTAGGATCACTGCAGAGAACAAGTCCTTGACTCCGACGCCTCTTAAGGGAACGGAGAGTTAAAGATGAGTCATCCTCATCTTCCTCTGGTTCCTCAGCGAGGGACTCAGAAACCAGACTGGGTGTTGCAGTGCCAGCTCCAGATGGGGTGCGTTGCGAATCAATCCTCTGCGGAATGGTAGGCAAATCACTGAGGTGCCTTAGTCTCTTTCGCTTATGTAAAGATTTCTTGGGAGGATACTGCGGCTGAGGAGAAGTCTTCTTCGATGTCGGAAGAGGAGAAGCACCAAGAGAGGCAGTTTGAGCTGATGCATTATCGACATCTTCCCTGTGTTGAGCTACTGGTTCCGATTCATTGGATGCGCTGTCTCCCCTGAAATCTTCCATCCTTGCCACTTTCGTACCGCCAGCCTTCTTTTTCTAGGCATACCAAGCTCTGATCTCCCGTAAACTGGTATGATTTATGCTGAAATTCTGAGGAGCGGAACTAGCATCCGCGAACCATTTACAGAAACAGAAGCTCATACTCGAATTAGGGGTTTTGAGCGGAAGATCAAATCTGGCCTGGGTTCTACCTGCGACGAAGTGAAACCAAGCTCGAGCTCCTTCAAGAGCATTCCCAACAAAACTCATCTCTTTATTGGGATTACCAACATAAAGCTGATCATACCCGAACTGTCAAGCGAAACGACTCGGGTAGTAAGGCTCTATGTAGCAATGGTTCCCCAAACGAAGAACCAGATGTCCTGGGCGGATGTTTATCAACCACCAGAAGCGTCCCGAGGACAGAGTAGTAAATTTATCGGTGCCGGCAGTATCCGCGAATTCTTTCCCGTACCCAGCATTTGGAAAATACGAAAAATATCTGAATAATTCAAAAGTCGAGAAATGACGGAGGGTCTTGCGGATCGCGGCCATATAGCCCCCTCTCCATTGTGACCTCTCGTAGTGCTGTACTTTGGGAACACTTAAGTCAATCTGCGAGTCGGCAGGACTCATCAAAGTGGGGCAGTGTAGAACCAACCAAGCCATCAAATAAGTATAAGGGAGTTCTACACGCGGATTAGGAGTCTTAATGACCGGATCCCCTTTCTTCCTCTGCTCCTTCTCCACGTTGCAGAATTTATCAGATAATCTCCTCAGTCCGCTTTGGATGCTGCACACCATCGCGGGCAACAGACTGAGTCGCCTACCTAATGCTAGTAGGACAGCTGGGTATACAGCCCTAACGGGCATGTTTTCCTACGAAAGAATTTTCAACCATACCATCAAATAACCTGCCAGGAAGGCAGAATCAGATAAAGATTGAAGGACCTGATAATGAAAGCTCTCAAAGGACGTCCCAGTTTTGAAAACGTCCTCATCAAATTCGGCAACATAAGCATCTGTCCCGAAACTTGCGATTCTTCTCTCAATCTCCTTTTCAGAAACAGAAGGAAGGTGAGTAAAATTAGGATTACCCTTAGAAAAAATGGGCAGAAGATATTGCAGCCACTTCTTTGGCTTCAAATTGCGGGTGCCGGATGTGTGGGTGCAAATATGGTAGTGAAAGAGTAATTCCCAGTAAGTATCATAGGCCAAAGGGTCCCAGACCTTCAGCAGATGGAGTTCTTCCCCAGTGGGGACATACTCTTCTATGGGATGTCTCCCATGGGTAAGTCCAAAATTTCATACATTTTGTGAAGGGGAAAACCCAATTTGCTTCGAGGGCAAAAAATTGTACAAGTATCAGGATTGTACAGTTCTAGTAGAGCAAAAAAATAGAATCTGCTAACAGGAATACGGTGCTGAACAGCCCTGATAGCACGATATAGCCGTGCGTAATGAAGTTGATCTCTGAAAGTTTTCAGGAAAAAGTCAGTTAAGACTGTCACTCTCCTTTTGAAGAACAGTGAACCCATCCAGGGGGACGAAAATCCTGAACAGGAAACTCCCCTTGTGCATTGGTGAATCGATGCAGGAAAGTCTGTGCGATTATGAGAACCTCGCCTCTGGAAAGATCATGTTTAAGCAGTTCCGGAAGTAATCCATAAAAGTGTTTTCCAGTACTACGAGGAAAAGCACCTTGAGCATTGAAACCCCCCAATAAGATGTCGTCTTGCAGCCTGTTTATGTGCCAGTCCATTCGTCTGGGCACGGAAAGGGATTGAAAGAATAAGAACGGATAAGATCTCTCCATATTAGGGAGAAACAAGTAGTGACCTTCAACTTGACGAAGCCACTTGTAATCTCCATCTTCCAAACCGTTATCGGGCACCAAAACGTGGTCCCCAAATAAAAAGGCGGGTTTGTGTAGCGGAGACTGATCATCTCCTTCGAAAGGTGCATTAGTTATCAGTTCTCGTAATGTTGAGCGAGAAAGATAGAGAATTTTGTCTTCTCTCTCTTGGTTATCTGATTTTGTATAATGTGGAAAGACATGACCAAATCTGAACCCTTTCTTCCCATCATAGCCATCCGAGTATACAAAATAATGATCCTTAGGTCAAGGATTCAAGGCATAATCGACTGCAAGAGACATTCAGATTCAAGACAAGAAAATCTCTGAGAAATGGACCACCTTTCGAAAGTAATTTTTTTATTACCTCCAATCAAGGGCTCCTGCCGAACCACTATTGAACTAGAGGTTGCTTGAGGATCTTGATGACCACTGGCAGCCGCACCGGAGGAAGAAACTTTCTTCGGTATCTTTTGCAGACTGAGGAAATTCTTCACGCAAAGAATCGAAAGCTATAAGAGGTTGAAGACAGAAAGTCTGAGGAACTCTAACGAAAAACTCGGATTTTAAATTTCTTGAGATAAGAGTAGCCTCTCTCATAAAGTCGAGATTATATAGCAGATGATTTGATGGCAGAGATCTCTGGATAGACGTGATATCTGGCCCGAATCTCGTGGGTACCTTTTTATTTAATGCGGCTCAGAGAACGTCTCAATTCTTACGCCGTAGAAAGCAACCGCCTTCCGACCTTTCCGCAACCAAAAAAGTAAAAGTTCGCGTTCCTAATAAAAAGTCTCGATCCTTCAGAACTTTCAGTTTGCGACCCTAACACAGAGTCGTTGTTTGCTCCAAAGTGAAAGCTCGCATCCCTAATACAGAGTCGCGATCCTTCAGAAGTTTTAGTTTGCGACCCTAACACAGAGTCGTTGTCTGCTCCAAAGTGAAATCTCGCGTCCCTAATACAGAGTCGCGATCCTTTAGAAATTTCAGTTTGCGACCCTAACACAGAGTCGTTGTCTTCTCCAAAGCGAAAGCTCGCGTCTCTAATACAGAGTTGCAATCTTCCAGAAATTACAGTTTGCGACCCTAACACAGAGTCGTTTTCTTCTACAAAGTGAAAGTTCACGACCCTAATACAGAGTCGTGTTTCTTCCAAAGTGAAAGTTTACGATCCTAACACAGAATCGTATGCAGCAAATTGTGACACTAATACAGAGTCACATTCTCCTTCAAAAACAGTAAATTGCGATACAAGGTCGCATTTTCCTTCAAATACAGCAAAATTCATGGCGCTAATACAGAGTCGTGCTTCTTTCAAAATGAGAGTTCGAGATATTGAGATAGAGTCATGTTGTTCTCAATTGAATAAAGTTCTAATACAGAATTGTACTCTCAGATGGAGATTCTAATACAGAATATTATATCCAAAGTATTCCATAACTCCTCAAAGGATCATGAGAGTTTTGAAAATTTTGGAGGGGGTTTTGTCGGCGAAAAAATCTGGAAGACAAAGTAGATCTGCGGATTTAGAGTTGGAAATCTGCAACTCAGCAGATCCGCGAACTTAAAGATTGAGGTTCGTGACCCAGTGACGACAGAACAAGTTCACGAATCTAAAACTGAGATTCGCGATACTACCCATAGGTTTCGGGTAGGGGTTTAATACAAAGTCACCCGACCCGAACAAGAGAGTTGCCACCTCGGATCGTGGAGTTAACTGCCAAACGGATGTAGCGGCATTACTTCGATCGTGGGAGCAACCACCTAACGTATATGATGGCACTTCTCAAGTAGTGGGAACTAACGGTCAAGTAAATAAGGCGGGACATCACCCTAGAACCTCTATAAAAGGCGGGGGAGTGAAAGAGAAAAAAAGGAAGAAAAAAGAGGGACGGAAATGAAGAGACAGAGGGATCAATCATCTTCTTCTTGAATTACCCCCTTGTGACCAAGAGTCAAGAGCCTTTCTTTTTCCAACAAACTAAGAGAGATTGTGCGGAGTGTCAACGGAGAGCAGGATCGTCCTTCACAGCTACCTTAGAATCCGGCTTTAAACAAAGAGGAAATCCATTTTCCTCATCTTTTATAAATGGGAAACCGTTAAATTGTAATCTTTTATTGAAAAAACTTCAATAGAGTATCATTTGCAATTTTTATGGCGAACATCGATAAATAAAATATTTTTAAGTTTTACTATTATTATCAATTTTTAGTAAATTTCACGAGATTTGGATTGGATTAAAATAGCCATCACTACAAGAAAATAGGGAATTCGTAACAAAAAAAGTCATCACCAAATACATGATTGTTGTCACTAAAACTCTTTAGTGAATACTTTCGTGACGACTTTTAATTGTTGTGTACACCTCCATTACGAATGCCATTCTTGACGAATTCATGATCTCATCACGAAAATTTTTCTTTAGTGACGATATTTAATTGTCACCAAAAATATAAACTGTAACGATATTTGTTGTCACTAAATATCTGCCTTTTGTGACAACGACAATTGTCACTATATACAATATATGATAAGTAAATATCGTCACTATAAAGTGTGTACTGTGGTATTATTCATTGTCGCTAAAATGCATCCTTTCGTGACAACAGTAGTGGTCACCATATATGTTATGTGACAATATACTATTGTAATAAAAATATACATGTTGTTTCGTGATACCCTCTTCTGTGAGAAACTTTGTTATCACGAAAGATGAATAGTGACATGTGATATATGTTGTCACTAAAAACATAGTTCGTGACAATCGTTGTTGTCATAACTACCCCTTTTAGTGACAATTTTTATCGTCACGATATATTTTTTTTAGGGACAACAATAGAAAATTGTCATTAAAGAAGATATTTACTCACAATAAATTATGTCACTTAAAAGCTAATTCAGTTACAACAATTTTGTCACAAACTTTTTTTCAGTGACAACAATGACACATGTCACAAACATACATCTTCTGTGACAACATATATCACTTATACAAATATCATCATATTTACATTAATCACAATCCATTAAATACAATCAAAGCTAATCTAATAACAATCACATATAATTTAACAACATATTATTAACAAAATATTTGAATCAACAAGTTCTATAATAATATAAATATGCATATAAAATAACATGTTTAATAATAGAAATATGCATATAAAAAAAACATGTTTAAGTACATTACATATATTCAAAAGTTTTGTCCCAATGTTAAATAAGTTCACCATTGCAAAAAAAAATCAGTTTATGTCCAAATACTGAATAATACTAATTAGCCACTAAACAATTATGATTTGTGTGAACAGCCAGACGTTCTTGAAGAATTGAATCAAATTCAGCTTGTATTTCAATTCGAATCTATGACTTCATTTCATCTTGTGTCTGAACTGGAACCTCAGTTTGTACCTCTCGAATTTTTTCTTCAAACTCCTTCCTCATTATATTTTTTACTTCTTCAAATTCTTCCCTCATTAAATCTTTGACTTCAGTAATAGCCATCTGTACTTTCTCTTCCACATCTTGTTTTATTTTTTTAGTTGGAGGTTTTTTCCTTGCTCCTTATCCACGGACATAACCTGATTTCTCTCCCAAAATGCGAATCAAAATTTCATCATTAGTCATTTGTGGTTGACCTTCCTGTGTTTGTTGCACAACAAGTTGTGTTCGTAGCAAAATTTTTGCCTCCTTCCATTGAATACAACTAAGATTACAACGAAAGTGAACAAGAAAAGAATAAACGAGAGGATTTATAATCTATCGCTCTCTTTTTACAAAATAAAAGTGGATTCTGGTAGCGATGGGATTTACTAAATAGCTCCTTTGGACGAACTAACATCGATGATCTTCTTGCTTGACGAAGATGACGGTCAACTCTTGATCTTTTCTACTGATCTTGATGGGTTCAAGCCTCTCACGCGTAACTTGAACTTCACAAAAGCTTCGAAAGATCGATGATCTCAAAAAGATTGAAGATCTGATGATCTATTAAATATTCATGATCTCTAAAGTCTCCTCAAAGAGGCTATTTATAGACTTTAGTGGTTATGAAAGTTTCCATAGGAATAGGAATAAAGATTTCTATAGGAATAGGAAAAGAAGGTTTTGTATTCATCAAGGATTTTAATTAAATATTTGATATTAATTTAAATCTCTTGATTTGAAATTCTGATTGGACTCAATTTGGGTATTGGATAAACCCAAATCTCAATCACAATCAATTTAGGTTATTTGACTCAATTTGGGTATTAGATAAGCCCAAATCTCAATCACGATCAATTCGGAAGTATAATGAAATCTGCTCACGCGGAGTTAACGCGGAGCTAAATTCATCAGAACGCGGGGCTGTGGATTAGCTCCGCGTTTTGCTCAAACGTGAGGCTAAAATAGCCAAACGCGGAGCTAAAGAGTTAGCTCCGCGTTCTGTGTGGAAAATTCTTTTTTACTTAGAAATTTTCACTACCAACAGAACCCCCTCCAAAGTTTTCAAAATGACTTAGAACTTAGCAAATTTTGAAATACTTTAGATCTTCAATTTGGTGATCAGGTTAAGATCAAGAAATTCAGCAGATGTGCCTAATCGCACATGCTTGAAACTTTGATAGAGGCGGTTCAAGACTCCCACGCGTAACTTGAACTACATACGCCAAGATGGTAAGGTTAGAATCATTGATCTTTGACAGCGGCGCCCAATTACAGATGCCTGATAATTTGGTGGAGACGATTCAAGGCTCTCATGCATAACTTGAACTACAACTCACTGTCAGAGGTAGGAACTTAACATGACAGAATTTATGAGATTTTTAGAAAACCCCCAACTATCAACGGATTTGATTAGTCTTTACCAACTACCGTTTGAGTTGGGCTAGTCATACTATTCCTCTCAGCAAGATGAGTTGTTGAGAAATTGATTTCCTCTCCCCTTTGCCTTTAATCAGCATTGGATAGTTAATTTCATACTTTTACCCCCAGTATGATAGGGTTGGCGAGTAACTTGATCTCCTGTTCCCGCCGCTTTAACAGCATTGGGCAAAAAAAAATTATTTATAGTACCCAATTAGCCATTCCAATGGCTAGCAAGAGTAGCAGAAGCATGATGTTTATCATCGTCAATATTTTCGGCACCCCAGTCCAATCCGGCTGCTAGCCAATGAGGACGACTCGATCGTGGTTGTGGTTTGGAGCATACCCAAGGGGCCAGCTTGCAAGTGCGGGCTGTCCGTGCTTGGTGTCGATATTGGCTTCCCTACTAGTACAGAGGTTGCTCCGGCAGGAAACTCACTGGTTCCTACCACCAAAGTTGTCATATTTGCAGAAACTTTTTTCTGTTCCTCTTTAAGTGTGAGAACTTCGGTTTCTATCAATGCCTGAATTCGGTTCTTAAGAGGATAGCAACCCTTAGTTGGGTGCCCGACGTTCCGATGGTACAGGCAATACTTAGGGTCATTGGTTTTCTCAGCGTCTTCCGGTTTTTAATTCTCGGGAAGCTTCAACATGCCCTTTCTAAGAAGGAGATGGAACAGAGTATCTGTCTGCTCAGTCTTGAATGTATAAATTCTTTCTTGTCGGAGCCTATTTTGACCTGCACGTCTCGGATTCTGAGGTCTTGTCTTCGGATCGGCAACTGACGCCATCACTGCCTTCCCTTTATTTTTAGGATTCTGTGGATATGGCCTGTTATTTATAAAGTTTCTCATACCACGAGATTCCTCAATCCGGCGAATTATATCTTCCGCCTGCTCTCCCTGCTTTAACAGGTCTTTCCAATTCTTAGACTCTACAGCTCTCATTCTTATCAGCACGCCAGTCTTGAAGTTATGCTTACAAGTTTTCACCAGAGTTTCTTGGGTCATACCATGTCGACAATACACGATTTTTCCTGAAGCATTCAATGAAGCTTTTGACCATTTCTTCTTCCCCTTGTTTCGTCGCAAGGAGGGAATGAACCGATATTTCGATATCATCCTCGAAGAAACATGTGAGAAAGTGTTTCCCAACGTCATACCAGGTATTGATAGTGCCTGGGGTAACTGCATAAACCATGTGAAGGTAGGCCCTCGCAAGATACTCGCAAATACCTTGGTCATTACTGGGTCATTACCCATCAAATGACTGACTTGTGACAAGAAATAGTATATGTGTTGGCTTGGGGACCCCTTCCCGTCTTATGACTCCAATTTGAGTGATTTGTACTTTTCGAGATACGGTGCCAAATCCCATTCAAGCGGGTACGGCCTCGAAACCCCTAATTCTTTCAGTTCCTTCTTGTGCATCAAGGCATCAAGTTTGCTTTGCAACTTCTCAATTTTCTCTCCATGAGGGTCGTGGAAAGAATATTTATCCTCGTCTTCATGTGCCAAGTAAACCTTTTCTTCTTTATCTTCTTCATTTATCTTAAACGGAGTTTCTTATTCTTTCTTTGGCGGTGATTATGAAGAAGTTTTGGCTTTATCTTCGACTATTTTTTGGGTGTTTTCGACCACCTTTAAGAGCATCATTTTGAGATTCTCGATCATTTTTTGTTGCTCGCGGATCATTTGCTCTTGGCTTCAAACCTCTGATCAATATCGTCAGATTTATCCACCATTTGTGATGCTGATTTTTTAGGTCTGGACGACGCAGAAGTGCGAGGTGAGGTTATGGCCGAGTTGTCGCTATCGTCGTCACAAGAACCTTTTACAAGTTTCTTGTAATTTCGAGAGGCGACAACACCTGATTTAAGTCGAGTAAGATGATGAGATTTTTCGTCACTTGATTCGGAATCAACCTCTTTATTTATAATTCTCTTACCCTTTCCAACCATGTTAGAGGTCACTGCTTTTCATTCTTTTTGTTTAATCTTTGGGAGAACACTTTTTGTCTTCTTTGCAAGGTTTTTATCTGACTCGGTTAATCGGTCAAATACCGACACCCTTTTCTTATTGCAGCAATAATTGTTCAGTATAGCAGATACTACTGTCATAGGCTGCTTGCAATGACAAATAGGGTCCGGTTGAACTTGATTTATGCTCCTCTTCTTTGTTAAGTATTCTATGAGGTCAGTGGCCTTAGACATGAAATCGTGGAGCCCACTTAGTTGTTGAGAGGATCCAGGGGCCCACTGGAGTTTTTTGGAATCATTAGTGTCAAGTTCTGGTCCAACAGTGCGATTATCAACCCTGAATTTGTATTCAGGTTGGTTTATGCGGAGCTGAGTAGCTTCGCGTTCTGATACGCCGAGCTGAGAACTAGCTTCGCGTTTTGATACGCGGGGCTAAATAATAGCTTCGTGTTTTCGTATGCTAGCCTCGCGTTTCACGCTGGTTTGGCGTTTCTGCAGAAGTTTAACTTCTGAAATATTAGCCTCGCGTGGAAGAAAATTCTTGCACGTTGGCTTATTCTTGCGATTTACGCAAGTGATATCTTCACGTTTAACGCTATTCTTGCGATTAACACAAGTCAGAAAATCATCTTCGCGATTTACGTGAAGGTAAGAAATTTTGCGATTAACGCAAGTTTCACCGACTTTGCGTTTTACGCTAAGCTCGGTTTTAGCCTCGCGTGGAGAATCACCATCACACGGTGACTTTAAAGGAAGTATATCCTCGCGATTTACGCTAGTGTCAAGTATTTTGCGATTGACATAAGTCTTACTGGCTTCGCGTTTAACGCTAAGCTCAGTTTTAGTCTCGCGTGAAAAATCACCATCGAACGCTGGCTTTAAGGGAAGTTTATCCTCGCGATTTACGCG
Organism: Dracaena cambodiana; assembly: GCA_036321105.1. NCBI lineage: Eukaryota > Viridiplantae > Streptophyta > Magnoliopsida > Asparagales > Asparagaceae > Dracaena > Dracaena cambodiana. Next base: position 6,697,497 of record JAYEPQ010000020.1, read on the forward strand.
AGTGTCAAGTAACGCAAGTCTTACTGGCTTCGCGTTTAACGCTAAGCTCAGTTTTAGTCTCGCGTGGAGAATCACCATTGCACGCTGGCTTTAAGGGAAGTTTATCCTCATGATTTACGCGAGTGTCAAGTATCTTGTGATTGGCGCAAGTCTTACTGGTTTCGCGTTTAACGCTAAGCTCAGTTTTAACCTCGCGTGGAGAATCACCATCACACGCTGGATCTATCAACATTTTATCCTTGCGATCTTCTCTGGTTTTAAGTTCAGATAGAGTAGCCTCGCGTGGAGAATCACACGCTGGCTTGTCCTTGCAATTCACGCAAGTTGTAACTTCGCGTTTAACGCGATACTAACTGGTCTTGTGATTAACGCAAGCCAGTTCGCGAGGTACAGTAGCCTCGCGTTCTGCTGCCTGATTAGCATCGCGTTTAACGCGGGCTTTGACGACCTTTCGCCTAACTCTTCGATTTCGGTTGCGGAGTTGGATTTTGGTCAATCCAGTTCTCGGACTTTCTTCGGTAGCAGAGAGGTCATCCTCTATTAGGATTTTCTGCCCAAATGACGGCTTCATGATCACGGTCTCCAAGGGCCCCCGATTAACGATGGATTCCCGATTACCCAATTTACGGGTATTGGAGCGCACGCAATGATGGCGCCGCATTTCGGTCAGATTACCTGACTCAGATGAGAGATACTACTCGTACTTCTGCTGGTCGATCTCCATGATGAGCATGTTAACGTCGGATCCGATCCTCTCAACGTCAGATTGCGCCACAATATCTTTTTCAGTAAAAGAAATTTCTTCCACTGCCATCACCAGTTTGTTCGTAGCAAAATTTTTGCCTCCTTCCATTGAATACAACTTAGATTACAATGAAAGTGAATAAGAAAAGAATAAACGAGAGAATTTATAATCTATCGCTCTCTTTTTACAAATTAAAAGTGGGTTCTCGTAGCGATAGGATCTACTAAATAGCTCCTTTGGACGATCTGACGTCGATGATCTTCTTGCTTGACGAAGATGACGGCCGACTCTTGATCTTCTCTACTGATCTTGATGGGTTCAAGGCTCTCACGCGTAATTGAACTTCACAAAAGGTTCGAAAGATTGATGATCTCAAAAAGATTGAAGATCTGATGATCTATTAAAGATTCATGATCTCTAAAGTCTCCTCAAAGAGGCTATTTATAGACTTTAGTAGTTATGAGAGTTTCCATAGGATTAGGAATAAAGATTTTTATAGGAATAGGAAAAGAAGATTTTTGTATTCATCAAGAATTCTAATCAAATATTTGATATTAATTTAAATCTCTTGATTTGGAATTCTGATTGGACTCAATTTGGGTATTTGATAAGTCCAAATCTCAATCACAATCAATTTAGGATTCTTATTGGACTCGATTTGGGTATTAGATAAGCCCAAATCTCAATCACGATCAATTTGGAATTCTAATGAAATCTGCTCACGCGGAGTTAACGCGGAGCAAAATTCATCAGAATGCGGGGTTATGGATTAGCTCCGCGTTTTGCTCAAACGCGAGGCTAAAATAGCCAAACGCAGAGCTAAAGAGTTAGCTCCGCGTTCTGTGTGGAAATTTCTTTTTACTTAGAAATTTTCACTACCAACAAGTTGTTGTAGTTCGTCCTGAATTAAGATGGAACCAATTATAGTTTCTATAATGGGAAAACAAATCAACAATATTTATTGCACTAATTTTCAAGAATAGGGATGAATCTTTAATCATCAAATAATGTCCATTTAATGAATGCAGAAAGTACATAGACATAATATTATATGCTCAACAAGAAAAAAAACTCCTATCATTTGGAGTGTAATATTGCATACTAGTCATGTCCATTTTTTAATAATTAAAATACATGCCATGAACATAAAAGTTCAGAGGTACTTAAAAGGTGCATGTCCAATTTTTTAAAAATTAAAGTACATGTCATGAACATAATTATAACTCCCATCAATTTGGATTTCTTATATACAACAAGCCCACAATAGGTCACTAGAGGTACTTAAAAGGTGCAACACTAACACAACATTAGATTTTAGATTTTTTTCCCTCTCATCACAACATACACAACACACAACAAAAATAATAAACACAGTATAACACACACAAGTACAACAAATAGCAAAACAATAAAAAAAACGCAATATACACAATATCCATAATGCCTACAACATGCACAACATGAATATATCCAACATGCCTACGAAATGCACAACATGTGCATATTGCTTTCTTAAACTCCTGTAATATTCTTTCTTCATGATTTGTACTTATGTATGAAATTTTTAGAACTTGACAGTAAGAACTAACATATTAGAAGACAATTATTTTGGTTATATATGTACAATTGTGGAGGACATTCATATTTCTTTCTCTATCTAATGTATGTGTTTATATAAGACTGACTTAAAACATTACAATAAAATGTGAAAAATAGTTTTTCAGTTTTCTTTTTGTGTTATTCACTAAAAGTGCATTCCCAAGTTATAATCAATATATAACTAATGTAGAATGTTGTAATCAATATATGATTAATAGTATAAATTTGAATTATGTATTACTAAAATTAAGTTCCAAAAAAAGTATTTTACCTTTCAATTGGATGCATCCATCGACATTGAACTGGTCCAGCAATTTTAGCCTCTCTTGCTAGGTGGACTGGTGAATAAATCATCATGTCAAAGAAAGGAGGAAATATTATCTCAAGTTTACATAATATTATCACAATATACTTTTTAAGTTGATCTAAGTCATCATGTTGTAAGGATTTTGAGTATAGACACTTGAAAAAGTTACTTAGCTCAATCAATGATTCACATACATCATTCGGCAATAATCGGCGTATGGCAAGTGGGAGTATTCGTTGCAGAAGAATGTGATGGTATGACATTTTAAACCAGATATGTTTTTTTCCATTAACATTCACACATCGAGATATATTCGATGAAAATCCATCGGGTACTTTTAGATTTACCAGAAAATTACAAAATACCATCTTTTCATTGGAAGACAAAGCATAGGAAGGATGTGGTAAACACAAATGACTCATATCATCAATGTAAGGATATTGTTTTTTTCGTATTCCCAAATCCACAACATCATACCAACTCTTTAAGGTATCTTTGGTCTTTCCTTTTATATTCATAACTGTATTCAAAATATTATCAGATACATTTTTTTCAGTATCCATTACATCAATATTGTGCCGTAGTATAAGTGTTTTCCAATAAGACAATCTAAAGAATATACTTTTATTTTTCCAATTATAGATAATATTGAGATCACTCTTCTTTTTTTTATGTCCCTTATCAAAAATAATATTATTAAAGGGACATAGTTGATCAAAAACATCTTCGCCTGTTATGCCTGAAAAATAAGTTCTTGCTCCAAAACTTGATTTATTTGGACTTAGTCAATCGATGGCTAGCGACGTTGACTATGGTCTCTTCTGTATTTTCACCCCCAATACCGATATGATTTTTTTATTTTCACAATCATTAACAAGATATAACCAGATAAATCCGGTAACATATGCTTATTTAATTCTATGGCCTAAACATGAAAATTATTTACTATAAATGTTCAAACAGCTATGAACAGGGAAGATAAAGAAGATGATATGTTGCTTATATAGATCCTATATTCCAAATGCTTACTCCTAGCTACTCTTCTTGATCTTCTCAATTACCCTTGCTTCCTTGGTTGAGTATGCGAGAAGAAGGAAGCATTTGAGGCGTACATATGATAATGGACGTGTCCACAGGCCAAATTTTGGTCTATCCTACGCAAAATTTTAAATTAGAAAAATAAAATTTTTAATTTTAATTCAAAATTTTGTGTAGGCCGGATTAAGATTTGGCCCGTGGATGCGTCCATTACCATCTATATTTGAGGGTGAGGAAAGAGTGAAAAATATAGGGAAAAAGTGACGACAGTTGAGAGTATTAGAAAGAACTGAGAAATGAGAGAGAGAGAGAGAGAGAGAGAGAGAGAGGTATATGACTAGAGAAGAGAAATGAGAAAATAAGCTTTTTTTTCCTTAATTTTTGAATTTTTAATTTGAAATTTTTAGTTTTCCTTTGAAATCAAACAGCAAAGAGAATCCTTTTTCAATTTCCATTTTTTCTTTTCTTTTACTTTATCTTTTTCTCTTTATTTCTTTCTTTTTCTATCAAACCAAACATAGCGAATGTAAACTACTAGAAATCATGAATTATTTTCTCTAACCACCAGTAAGTTCTCTTCCTTCCCTTTGCTATACAATAAAAGTTCTAGCTGAATAATCTGAGTAGGTCCATTTTGAAGTCCCTACCGCTTCCACAGGTTGAATATCCATTTTGGATAGAAATTTGGACTTTACGTAGAGGTATCTGATACCATATTAAGGTCCTTACCACTGCACCAAAAGAACGAAATTGTGGTGAGTATTGAGGGAAAGTATTTTGTATTTTAACAGTCTACTCTACTTAGATCGGAGTAGTATTCACAAAAGTGTTCTAACATAGAGTAGGATAGAACATAGAAAGATAACTATGCTAGCTTTTTCACAAACCTTTCATGTCTACAAAAAAAGAATGTACCGACATTTCTTGCTTGAAATTGAAGTAACAACAATAAGCAATCAATCTCTATAAAGCAAGAGACATGAATCATAGCTATTGATCACATAAAGCATGGGCATGCAAATTTTAAATCAACACCATCATTTGTCATAGCCATTGTCCTCACAGAATCAATGAGCTCCCAAAACAACCCCCCATGTGCATGATGAAAGTTTTAAAGTTGAGAGGGAGCATATCATGTTGTCTCAATTGATCAATTTCTTGTGTACATGGTTTGTCCTTTCAACTCATCTAAATGATGTCTGATTTTGCTTTCCCTCTCTTTAGGGCAATATTATGAATCATTAAGTGTGAATATATTCTTTGTCCCTATAACTCATCTAAATGATATTTGATAGTTTTATGTAGCCCTAAGGCTGTAAATGGTGTCTGAAAATTGAATCCGAATCTGAATCTGATTGCATAGATCCTTTCCGAATCCAATCTGTTTACATCCCTAGTTGCAGGACTCAAGCTGAGATATCCATTTACTGCTGAGTAATTGGGTCTTAGTGTCTGAAAATTAAACTATATATTAAAAAGAAAAAAAAATTGAAATTACTAGTGCAGCCAGACTAGACATTATCTGCAATTTCAGTTACTTGACTAACTGCTCTCTTACCATCTTGTGCATAATACAGCTTGTTGCCCTATTTATTTATTGTGACTGTATCTCAAGTCAAATGTACCTACCAATCCAAGAGATGTTCTTAAATTATACAGACAAACATTTTCATGTACTAAGAAACTTAACCATTTGTTCTTTAGCTAATAAAAGTGTATTGAAAATGAGAAAGGAGAGAGAGAGAAAAATTTACACAACACGTGGCAAGGATCAAGAGACCATGTGGTTTACATTAAAAAATACAAAGACTGACTAATTTTTTTGTATTTATGCACTAATATATATGGGTGGTGAACTTACTTTATTGTCATTTACTGAACATATATTTGTCAAAAGACTAACAAAATAATTAAGGGGACTGAGATATCATTGGTTGCTGTTGTATGCTTTTGCTTTTAACTCTTTTAACTCCATGATGTTATGAGCTGTCTGCTCAAACTCCAATGCCCAATGTGGGATAGAGCATCCGAACTTTCAAAAAATGAAAGAGATAAGAGATGCCAAAGTTGGTCTTTGTCACTTCCTTTGATGAATCATGATAAGAACACTTATATTCTCTTTCAATAACTTCTCTTTTGTAACATGCTTGATGGTGTCCTCAGCTTCTTTTGCAATCTGTTTCTTTTGTAACATACTTGCTGGTGTCTCAGCTTCCTTTGCAATTCTAGGATTGAAAAATTCCTGGTAAATTATGTTGAGAATATCACATATCTGAATAGTAATTGCAGAAAAATAAAGAATAAGAAATCACATGATCATAGAGTTTTACGTAATTTGTTCTAAATCGGACTGCATCCATGACTACTTGAGGGTTTTTCAGTATTTGATTATACGGTCTACACACACAGAGATACATATGTATGTGTGTATGTGTACACACACACACATATGTATGAGAAAACGGGAAATTCACCGACAGTGAAGGAAGTTCCTTCACCGCTGCTTAGGTGGCCTAATAAAATTATTACACGTGGTATCAGTTAAGGTAACAAATAAAAAAACTCTCTTAACCGCTTTTTGAGTGGCGTCACGTGTAATAATTTTATTGGGTCACCTAAACGGTGGTAAAAGAATTCTCTTCACCACCGATGAATTTTATATTTACTATATATATATATATATATATATATATATATATATATATATATATATATATATATATTGGATTACGGTAAGTGAGTCGCCAACTCAGGAAAAGTTACATGAGTTAGTGGCAAATTATAATAATCCAATGACTTTTTTTCAATTTTTCTTTATAATTACTATCTCTACCTGCTTAACTTCTTTCGGATTAAATTTCATAAATTTTGGAGTTCATTTACCATTTTATCAAGTGCATACAAAATATTGTATTTATTAAAAACCGTTAATTTTGTGTTAACTTGATGGAGGACCAAATCAAAACTAAAACCTAAGAAATTTGGTATGAGTGAACTTTAGTGGGTCGAGATCATAATCCAAAAGAAATTTTTTAAAAAAGATTATTGCAGATAGTGAAAATAAACTGCAGTTCAGATAACTTACGTGAGCTGTCAGCTCATTTCCATTTATATATATATATATATATATATATATATATATATATATATATATATATGAGTAAATGGCAAATTCATCGGCAGTGAAGGGAGTTCCTTCACCGCCGCTTAGGTGGTCCAATAAAATTATTACATGTGGCATTACTCAAAGGGCGATTAAGTGAATTCATTTATTTGTTATCTTGAATGACGCCATATGTAATAATTTTATTGTGTCACAAAAGCGGCGATGAAGGAACTCCCTTCACCGCTGGTGTATTTCTCGTTTCCTTAAATATATATATATATATATATATATATATATATATATATATATATATATATATATATATATATATATATATATATATATATATATATATATATATATATACATATATACATATACATATACATATATACATATATACATATACATATACATATATACATATATACATATACATATACATATATACATATATACATATACATATACATATATACATATATACATATACATATACATATATACATACATACATATACATATACATATACATATATATATATACATATACATATACATACATATATATATATATATATATATATATATATATATATATATATATATATATATATATATATATATTTGAAGAAACGGGAAAAACTATGTCATATGAGGGTTCCCTCCTATGATAATTAGGTGGACCAATAGAATGTTTGCAAGTGGATTGACTATATAGATTATTTTAAAAAAAAAAACCCTCCACCTAATGCTTTTTCTCAAAAAACTCCTCCACATGCAAACATACTATTGGTCCACCTAAGCGTCATATGAGGGAGTCCCTCCTATGACATATTCCCATTTTCTCTATATCAATATTAAAAATAACACGTTATTAAACTCGTTATATTGCGTTACGTAACCTAACGAAACCCCAACACTACGTAACAACTAGAAATAACTTAGTGCACCGTAACAGTACGTTTTTTATATTATTTTACGTTATATTACGTAACATTGCATTAAATTACGTTATTTATAATTTTTTTTTAGTAATTTCTACATTTTTGTTGATTATTATTTCGATTACTGGCGAACTGCTGTAATTTTCTTATTTGATTAATTATTAGCTTATTTGATTGCTTGTGGAATTGCTAATTTGTTAATTTGCGATTGTTTCCTTATTTTCTTATTGTAATTCCTTTTCGGTTGCTAAAATATTTTACTTATTGATTCTATTGAATTTTTAATTAAACTGAAATTAACAATTATAAATAAGATAAATTGAACATTACAATATATAAATTACAATAATGATAAGAACTGAAATTGAATAAAAAAATAGAATCTTGTTTTCTTGTTTCAATAATGAGTGGAATTACGGTTGCAAACTTAATATAATTTATAAAGATAAATGTAAAAATTATTGTAGAACTTAATATAAAATTAAAATAAATTATGTATTACAAAATGGTTTTATATTCTTTTCTTCAATATTTAAAAAAAATTTAATTTATAAAAAAAATTATATAGTTTTATATTTATTTTTATTAAATAAATAGAAAATTGTATAACTTACGTTATGCGTTACGCTATATGCAACATAACCTAACAGATGCAAAACGTACGTTATCGTTATCGCTATTTTAAACATTTATATATATATATATATATAGAGAGAGAGAGAGAGAGAGAGAAACGTGTGTGTGGGGTTAGTTCCTTCTAAGTCCATTTACCTCAGTTTGGATTTAATCAGCTAGAGGTAATGTAACATCTCTAACTCGAATATTCGCATAACGATTTTTAGGCAAGAGTTAATATAATTTATAAAGATTTCTTTTAATTTATAAAATAATCATAGTTATCTTTTTAGGGAAGACTTTATGGTAAAAGATTAAAGGATCAATTTGAAAATGTAATAAATACACACTTCTCTACCCTTCTAAATACTCACACACTAATGTAATGTATTTTAGTTAAAAATATATATTTATAAATATCAGAGGATGGGTTTTTGTTTCGTTTTTAAATTGACCCATTATTCTTTCTATTAATTTCCTTTGAGAGTTTTCATGAAATTATAAAACTTCATAGAAATTACGTGGATAACATAAAAACGTTTATTAGGAGTTATTAGAAAAAAAAAATTGATCTTTTATAAGAATTTCTTCTATTTTAGCCTAAATATAAACTATTTACTGATCTCCATTTGAATTAGCACTGCAAACTTGATTATTGAAATCAAGTGGGATGCAGTTTGGTGCCTAAATTCAAGCTAGCCTTGATCAAAGTGATCATGATACTGCTGCAGGTCACATTTTTCTAGAACATGCCATTAATGTAGATTCTCTAACCCAATCTTCATATTAAAAAGAAAAATGAAGAAAATCAATGATGAAACTAGGAAATTATATACTTCCATGAGATAATAGCATTTTAAAAAAAATGCTTGAACATTAAGGACAAATAAACAAAATTCTGCATGATTCTCTCTACACCACTAGCATGCTCACTGGTGATGGCATCTATGTTGCCAATCACCTTTGGTTGCTTATTGCAATTAAATTACTGTTCTATATGAGAATCTTCGCCTTAACCTTTCTTTATTTATTAAAATAATCATCTACATCAAAGTCTTCAAGCATTAATACTTCTGACCCTCAAATATTTTTTAGTGTCAGAGACAATGCCAGTCCAAATTATATATGTAGGTTTTTTTATTCTCAATGCTAAGTTACAAGGACTCATGCCAAGGGAAATTCTATTCACACACCAATTTGCACACTCCTAAAGTATTAAAAAATTACAAGTTTAAGTATTAAGAAATTAGAAGTTTGCTGTGATCATATTTTTTGTTCTGGTCGAAAATATATCCTTGGATGTTAAATCAGTTCAAAAATTATTTTCGATAATATGAAAATCGCTCGGGTGACTAATTCTCAACTAAGAAATGTGAGCGTCTTGAACAAAGTGGTGTATATAAATAGATTTTTTTTCTTATGTCAAGTAGTACTCTTTCAAAAAAACAACAAGTAAGTTTTTTATCCGAGTATTTAGGGTATGCTATATGAACCAAAATAGAATCACACCATATCGACCATATAAAACATAAATGATATTTCCCCATTAATTCTAATTCCTATCAAGAAATATATTTTCATTTAAGCCTCTATTATGTATATCTTTTCGTATCAGTTCCATTCATATTTTTTTCGGTTATCTCTTCGCTCTTTTAACTTATTTTTCGTTGATAAATTTCATTCGTTGAAGTGGTGCATTTGTAGACATACATTACATATATTACACATGACCAAATTATCATAGGCGATTTTCTCACATCTTTTCTCTCATTCATGACATTTTATACCATCCAGAGCATAATTAATTATAGAGAGGCAAACTCCTTATCCAAGCCAATAGGAACTTCAAACTCTTCAAATAAAATGAGCTCAGTGTGTTTGTTTACAGTACAGCCTTCATTGTTCACTGCCATCACTTGCTTTTTTTTATCACCACAACTTACAATTTCATATGATTCCATAAATGCTTCTTAAATAACTCATATTAAGGCCTCAAAATGTAAAGATCTCAGTGAAACTGAAATCACCAGCAAACACAACAGAACACTTCAAAAGAGAGAGTTGCTCAGAATCTTAGTGACGGAGAAATTCATTCTGCTAACAAGCAAATTGTACTTCACTCAACTGCTGAAATTTTACAGTCATTCATCCTCTTTCGAAGAAAATTTGAGAGAGAGAGAGAGAGGGAGAGAGGAACAGAGTAAGATGAGAACAAACACGATCAACCTGAACTCAGTTCATCCTGACCAGGACACCTGATCATCTCCAGTATCTTCACCACCTCAGCCATCTCCGGCCTATTCGATGGCACCTGAGAGGTACAGATCAAACCCAGCTTCACCACCGGCACCACTTCCTCCGCCGGAAACCTCCCCTCGAGCCTCCTATCAACACAATCCTCTGCCCGGCCTCCCTCCACCAAACCCCTGACGACGTCGCACAGAACCACCACGTCGTCCTCCATGTACTCCACCGGCCTTCTGCCCGTCACCACTTCCAGCACCAGAACACCAAAACCGTACACGTCACACTTTTCGGTGATCTTCACTGTTCCGCAGGCAAACTCCGGCGCCATGTAGCCCAAGGCACTCTGAATCTTGTTGCTCAAAACATAGCGGTCCAACATCGGAAGCAGCCTCGCCAGCCCGTAGTCCCCGACCTTTGGCTCACCGGAACCATCGATCAGAACATTGCTCGACTTTAGATTGTAGTGAATTATATTCTGGCGGTGGAGATGGGCGAGGCTCTTGGCAGTGCCCAGGATTATATCGAACCGCTCGTTCCAAGAGAGGGTTGAGTTGTCGTGGAGAGCTTTGTGCAGGCTCTCACCAGACACAAACTCATAGATGAGGAGCTGCAACGACGGAGTCCAGTAGTAGCCTTGGAGAGACACGATGTTGGGGTGCCTGACTTTGCCGAGCTTCTTGATCTCTCTCTCAAATTCTTCTTGGGACTTCACTAGACTCGATACGGTCAGCTTCTTGATGGCCACAGGCCGACCATCCGGTAGGACGGTCTTGTAGACGGTGCCAAAGCCTCCCCGACCGAGCTCAGACTCCTTGTTGAGGATGGCATGAGCGCCGGAGGCGAAGTCAGGGTTGTCACCAGAGAACATGACGAGCTTGCCAGAGTTGGCATCAGTGTGAGCGGGGGAGCCGCTGTAGTCGCTGGGAAGGGCCAAGCCAGCAGCGGAGGGGGAGGGGGAGTGGGAGCGTGCATGAACGTTTAAGATGGTGATTGCGATGATGCCTAGTACAATGAGGGCAGCAGCACCGATGGCAACGATTGCGGAGATGCTTAGGATGATACGACTGTGGTGGATGTAAGCAGCAGCAGTGACGGTTGGGTTGGAGTGGGGATTTGGCGAGGAAGAGTTGGGGTTGAGGACGAGGGGTTTCGGGAGAACAGCAGGGCAGGAGCGGTTGACAGCGGAGCCGCAGAGGTCGGGGTTGTCGGAGAGGGAGGACGGGGGGATGGTGTTGAAGAAATTGCCGGAAGGGATGGGGCCGGAGACGTTGTTGTGGGATACATTGAAGGAGAGGAGGTGGGGGAGATTGGAGAGGTTCATCGGGAGGGATCCGCCGAGCCTGTTGAAGGAGAGGTCTACGTTCTGTAGGTTGGTGAGGTTGGCTAAGGAGGGTGGTATGTGGCCTGTGAGATTGTTGTGTGACAGTGTCCTGCACGACCAGTTCAGACGCAATATCGAATGTGTTAGAATTTGCACAGGCCAGTAAAACAAACTTCTTATAGAGAAAAAAAAAAAATTGCTGGTTGAGAAACTCGGCTTAGAGTTTTGGTGACTTCAAACTTCCAGACAATAATAAATTTTATCTCGAAACCTAGGGGAATGCATTTTAGAGGAAAGAACATTGTCGCGGCGCCAACTAAAGAAAAAGAAATATAATGCTATGGAGAACGATTTGTTGATTTGTTGCTTCTAAAGTGTAATGTGAACTGATTCAGCAGTCAGTTTGAAGATTCAGAGGCCAGAGAATGGGAGGGTTCTATATATCTTTCCAGGCCAAATTTTTGTTTGTGCATGGATACAGATATCAGACATGATATATAACACAACAAGAAGATGTATAGTTTTTTGGCAATGGTTACTTCACATTTTAACCTAAATGTACACAGTCAATGGGACGAAGCTTCAACTTCTATTTTCTTAATCCAAGTTCTGATACTGAGTTCATTTCACACAATATTTACTACTACTTAGTTAAATTCATACTCACAAACCAAAAAAGATGTCGAAATCAGCAAATATTAACGGTTGTATAGATGATTAATGAGCATATACGATAAATAAACAGAATATAGTAAACTATTGATTTACACATTTAAATCCTAGCATTTGCAAAAAATATTAGATCCAAACCTTTTCTTTTCAAGAACAGATCACCGAACTTCTACCACTGAGGCCTAGTTTGGGTACCATGTTTGACTTAGCGAAATCGGTGTTGTAGATAGTTGCAACATAAAGCTCCATTGGTTTTGTAGAGTTTAAGACCATTTAAAACTCCAAAAATCAAACTCTACTAAGAGTCGATTTTTCTAAAGTTTAATATCTCTTCATTTTGAAATTTTATACTCTAACCAACCGATTTCACTTAAGTGAAAATTCAGTTTTCGTAAAACTAGAGTTTGTATTGTATGTATACAGGCTCCAGTTTTGTCAAACTCAAGTAGAACCAGAGTTTTCATTATGACATCAAGATACCAACCGTGACGGTTCACAAGTACTATGACCAGGACAATGTGAGTAATATTTCCTCATCGCTCCAAAACAAGCAGACATTTTCGGTTGGTGCACTTTGAAGCTAAGTCCTATTTCTTTGAAACTAGTATTCCAATCAATCTATCAGCATTAGAAATTGATTCTGTCCATGTCCATCATAAAAGTCCTAATCAATCAGAAGGGTAGAAGTGAAAGTGGACTTACAAGGAAGTGAGGGAAGTGCAGCTCCCAATCTGGCCAGGGATTTCTCCACTGAGAAAGTTCTTCTCCAGCCTCAACTCCCTCAGTGAGGCGGCCCCTGCAATCTCCAAAGGAATGCTCCCATTTAACTCATTGCCACTCAAGTCCACCACTTCCGCTGACTTCAACCTCCCCAAGCTCGCCGGAATCGGGCCCGAAAACGAATTCCAGGACAAATTCAAGAACTGCAGCCTCCCCAGCATCTCAATATCCACTGGAATCTCACCTGAAAACTGATTCCCAGACAAATCCAGCTCCAGAAGAGATTGGCCCCCAAATGCAGGAAACTGAACATTTCCACCCAATTTGTTGCCCGAAATCGAAATCTTTTCGATGCCCAGCTCGAAAACCCAGGATGGAAGGCCGCCCACAAGAACATTCTTACTGAAATCGGCTTCCAGCAAGCTGCTGCACCCCCTCATCGCCTCCGGCAAGCCGCCCGCCAACGTGTTCCCAGAAAGATTCAATCTTTGCAAGAACTTCAGTCTCCCGATCGAATCGGGCACTGACCCGTCGAAGTCGTTATCAGAGAGATCCAAAACCCTCAGCCACTTCATCTCCCCAATCCAATCCGGCACCTGCCCTGAAAAGGAATTTCCCCCCATATTCAACGAGCTCAGCATCCACAGCTTCCACATTGACTCGGGAACCGCCCCAGTCATCAAATTCCGACTCAAATCGACAGTCTTTAAGCTCGCCATCCCCCCAATCCCAGCCGGAATCTCGCCGGCGAGAAAATTGTTGGAAAGATCCAAACTTTCGAGCACACCAAGCCCCAAGATCTCATCTGGCAACGACCCGGACAGGTGATTGGACGAGAGGTTCAAGCTGACGAGGCTCCCGCAGGAGGCGACGCTCGCCGGAATCCGGCCGTAGAACTTGTTGCCGGCCAAGTTTACGGCGGCCAGGCCCCTGCATTGTTGGAAGAACGAGGTGGGTATCTCGCCGATAAGGCTGTTGCGGCTGAGATCGACGACGGTGAGATTGGGGAGGCGGGTGAGGTTGGGGTTCAAGAATCCAGTGAAGTTGTTGCCGGCGAGGGAGAGGACGGAGAGGGACTGGAGATTGAGGAGGCCGCGGTTTATCTTGCCGGAGAGACCGAGGGAGGAAAGGTCGAGCTCGGAGACGCGGCGGGTGGTGGGGTCGCATTTGATGTGGGCCCAGGCGCAGGGTTCGTCGGAGTCCTGGGACCAGGAGGAGAGGGCAGCGGCTGGGTCCACAAGGGAGGACTTGAAGACGATGAGGCCCAGGAGGTCCGGGTTCAGCGGAGGCGGCGGCGGATGGGGTCTAGAGAGAGAAAGTAGAGGGCGGATGAGGAGGAAGAGGAAGAGGAGTGAGAAAGAGAAAAACTTCATCTTTGATACTCTTTTTACTATGGACTTTAGAGAGAGAAAAAATAGAGAGCGGCCATTGTTATGATACGGAGAGCTCTCTGCTGAGCCCTTCTTAGTTACGTTGTCTGCTCTCTCTCTCTCTCTTCCTCTTTGAAATTGGGAGATTGCAGAGAAGCACACCAATTTTCCTAGTGGGCCTATTATACAGTGTAATTTTAATCGGATTGAAAGGTGAGAAGTGGGCTCACTAAAAACAATAGTGTGCTCCTTTGGAAATTGAATTGAATTTTGGTTTGACAAGACAAGAGTGCAGTTGGGACATGTAAGTGAGTGGGTTTATCATTTATGATGATTGTAAGTGGAGTTACTGTAACCATAACGTAACTCCCCTCTCAGCATTTAATGCCACGGCTCGTGCAGCTCAACGGCATGCATTTCATTCTGGGCCCATCATTTTTGCTGAACGGTCAACCCGATCGCAACAGCGAACAGCAGATGAGAATAGACAGTGTTGCGAACAGCAGATGAGAATAGACATATCGATAGATAGATGAAAATAGACAGATCGATTCACAAATTTAATCTGCTCGATTCAAAATTTTACATTATTAATTTAAAATTTTAAAAAGAACGAATCAATTTAATCCAATAACAAAAGAAACATAACTAAATTATGTATTAGACATTACATTTTGGAGATTTTATTATTCAAATTTATCTTGTGTTAGTGTATCGTATTTACATTTTGGGGATTTTATTATTCAAACTTATCTTGTGTTGGTGTTTCGTATTGCATTAATATCAACTTGTAATATAAGAGAGAGTTAATCGGTTGAGTTGCCAGTCAACTGATTCCATTCCAAATTTGGTTTGGATATGTTTTAATAATTCATTATGTACCTGATTTCTTGGGACTAAGATTCCAATTCTAAGTACAAATTATAAGGTTTCTATCCTAATTCATGGCTTTTCTAATTCATTGCTTTAGAGAAAATATCCTAATCCAAATTTGTACAAAGAGATTTAGAGTTAATTCTTAGGGGAAAAAAGATTTAGAGTTAATGAGCTTTGAGAGTGTGGATTTGAAAATTATAAAGAATATATTTGTTGGCAGTAAAAATTTTCAAGTAAAATAGGTTTTCCACAACAGAACGCGGAGCTAACTCCGTAGCTCCGCATTTGGCCATTTTAGCCTCACGTTTGAGCAAAACGCGGAGCTAATCCATATCTCCGCGTTCTGATGAATTTAGCTCCGCATTAACTCCGCTTGAGCAGATTTCATTAGAATTCTAAATTGATTGTGATTGAGATTTGGACTTATCCAATATCCAAATTGAGTCCAATCGGAATCCTAAATTGATTTAGATTGAGATTTGGACTTATCTAATACCCAAATTGAGTCCAATCAGAATTCTAAATCAAGAGATTTAAATCAATATTAAATATTTGATTAGAATCCTTGATAAAAACAAAAACCTTCTTTTCCTATTCCTATGAAAATCTCTATTCCTATTCCTATAGGAACTTTCAAACTAAAGTCTATAAATACCCTCTTTGAGGAGACTTTAGGGATCATCAATCAATAATAGATAAATTTATAGATGATCATCAATTTTTAAGAGATCTTTTGGAAGTTTTTGTGAAGTTCAAGTTACGCGTGAGAGCCTTGAATGAATCAAGACCAGAGAAGATCATTCCAAATCAGCCGGCATCTTCTTCATCAAGAGTAAGAAGACTATCGACGTCAGATAGTCCAAAGAAACTACTTCGATAGATCACATCGCCACATAGATCCCACGAAATCATTGTAAAAGAGAGCGATAGATTATAAATCCTCTCGTTTGTTATTTTTCT
The DNA here is from genome assembly GCA_036321105.1 of Dracaena cambodiana. NCBI lineage: Eukaryota > Viridiplantae > Streptophyta > Magnoliopsida > Asparagales > Asparagaceae > Dracaena > Dracaena cambodiana. The sequence continues at coordinate 6,714,020 of JAYEPQ010000020.1, forward strand.
TTTGTTCTCTTTCGTTGTAATCTAAACTGTATTCAATGGAAGGAAAGTAACAAATTTCTGCTGCGAACAAACTGGCGACCATAGTGGGAGACGTCTATTTCACCAAAGAAGAGATCATGGCGCAATCTGACGTCGATAGGATCGAATCTGACGTAGATATGCTGGTCGTGGAAATCGACCAGTAGAAATATGAGGAGTATCTCTCTTCTGAATCAGGTAACACAGATGAGAATAGACAGATCGATAGATAGATGAAAATAGACAGATCGATTCACAAATTTAATCTGCTCGATTCAAAATTTTACATTATTAATTTAAAATTTTAAAAAGAACGAATCAATTTAATCCAATAACAAAAGAAACATAACTAAATTATGTATTAGACATTACATTTTGGGGATTTTATTATTCAAATTTATCTTGTGTTAGTGTATCGTATTTACATTTTGGGGATTTTATTATTCAAACTTATCTTGTGTTGGTGTTTCGTATTGCATTAATATCAACTTGTAATATAAGAGAGAGTTAATCGGTTGAGTTGCCAGTCAACTGATTCCATTCCAAATTTGGTTTGGATATGTTTTAATAATTCATTATGTACCTGATTTCTTGGGACTAAGATTCCAATTCTAAGTACAAATTATAAGGTTTCTATCCTAATTCATGGCTTTTCTAATTCATTGCTTTAGAGAAAATATCCTAATCCAAATTTGTACAAAGAGATTTAGAGTTAATTCTTAGGGGAAAAAAGATTTAGAGTTAATGAGCTTTGAGAGTGTGGATTTGAAAATTATAAAGAATATATTTGTTGGCAGTAAAAATTTTCAAGTAAAATAGGTTTTCCACAACAGAACGCGGAGCTAACTCCGTAGCTCCGCATTTGGCCATTTTAGCCTCACGTTTGAGCAAAACGCGGAGCTAATCCATATCTCCGCGTTCTGATGAATTTAGCTCCGCATTAACTCCGCTTGAGCAGATTTCATTAGAATTCTAAATTGATTGTGATTGAGATTTGGACTTATCCAATATCCAAATTGAGTCCAATCGGAATCCTAAATTGATTTAGATTGAGATTTGGGCTTATCTAATACCCAAATTGAGTCCAATCAGAATTCTAAATCAAGAGATTTAAATCAATATTAAATATTTGATTAGAATCCTTGATAAAAACAAAAACCTTCTTTTCCTATTCCTATGAAAATCTCTATTCCTATTCCTATAGGAACTTTCAAACTAAAGTCTATAAATACCCTCTTTGAGGAGACTTTAGGGATCATCAATCAATAATAGATAAATTTATAGATGATCATCAATTTTTAAGAGATCTTTTGGAAGTTTTTGTGAAGTTCAAGTTACGCGTGAGAGCCTTGAATGAATCAAGACCAGAGAAGATCATTCCAAATCAGCCGGCATCTTCTTCATCAAGAGTAAGAAGACTATCGACGTCAGATAGTCCAAAGAAACTACTTCGATAGATCACATCGCCACATAGATCCCACGAAATCATTGTAAAAGAGAGCGATAGATTATAAATCCTCTCGTTTGTTATTTTTCTTTTGTTCTCTTTCGTTGTAATCTAAACTGTATTCAATGGAAGGAAAGTAACAAATTTCTGCTGCGAACAAACTGGCGACCATAGTGGGAGACGTCTATTTCACCAAAGAAGAGATCATGGCGCAATCTGACGTCGATAGGATCGAATCTGACGTAGATATGCTGGTCGTGGAAATCGACCAGTAGAAATATGAGGAGTATCTCTCTTCTGAATCAGGTAACACAGATGAGAATAGACAGATCGATAGATAGATGAAAATAGACAGATCGATTCACAAATTTAATCTGCTCGATTCAAAATTTTACATTATTAATTTAAAATTTTAAAAAGAACGAATCAATTTAATCCAATAACAAAAGAAACATAACTAAATTATGTATTAGACATTACATTTTGGGGATTTTATTATTCAAATTTATCTTGTGTTGGTTTATCGTATTTACATTTTGGGGATTTTATTATTCAAACTTATCTTGTGTTGGTGTTTCGTATTGCATTAATATCAACTTGTAATATAAGAGAGAGTTAATCGGTTGAGTTGCCAGTCAACTGATTCCATTCCAAATTTGGTTTGGATATGTTTTAATAATTCATTATGTACCTGATTTCTTGGGACTAAGATTCCAATTCTAAGTACAAATTATAAGGTTTCTATCTTTTCTAATTCATTGCTTTAGAGAAAATATCCTAATCCAAATTTGTACAAAGAGATTTAGAGTTAATTCTTAGGGGAAAAAAGATTTAGAGTTAATGAGCTTTGAGAGTGTGGATTTGAAAATTATAAAGAATATATTTGTTGGCAGTAAAAATTTTCAAGTAAAATAGGTTTTCCACAACAGAACGCGGAGCTAACTCCGTAGCTCCGCATTTGGCCATTTTAGCCTCGCGTTTGAGCAAAACGCGGAGCTAATCCATATCTCCGCGTTCTGATGAATTTAGCTCCGCATTAACTCCGCTTGAGCATATTTCATTAGAATTCCAAATTGATTGTGATTGAGATTTGGACTTATCCAATATCCAAATTGAGTCCAATCGGAATCCTAAATTGATTTAGATTGAGATTTGGGTTTATCTAATACCTAAATTGAGTCCAATCAGAATTCCAAATCAAGAGATTTAAATCAATATTAAATATTTGATTAGAATTCTTGATAAAAACAAAAACCTTCTTTTTCTATTCCTATAGAAATCTCTATTCCTATTCCTATAGGAACTTTCAAACTAAAGTCTATAAATACCCTCCTTGAGGAGACTTTAGGGATCATCAATCAATAATAGATCAATTTATAGATGATCATCAATCTTTAAGAGATCTTTTGGAAGTTTTTGTGAAGTTCAAGTTACGCGTGAGAGTCTTGAACGAATCAAGACCAGAGAAGATCATTCCAAATCAGCCGGCATCTTCTTCATCAAGAAAGAAGACCATCGACGTCAGATAGTCCAAAGAAACTACTTCGATAGATCCCATCGCCACATAGATCCCACGAAATCATTGTAAAAGAGAGCGATAGATTATAAATCCTCTCGTTTGTTCTTTTTGTTTTATTCTCTTTCGTTGTAATCTAAACTGTATTCAATGGAAAGAAAGTAACAAATTTCTGCTGCGAACAAGCTGGCGACCACAGTGGGAGACGTCTTTTTCACTAAAGAAGAGATCATGGCGCAATCTGACATCGATAGAATCGAATCCGACGTAGATATGCTGGTCGTGGAAATCGACCAGCAGAAATATGAGGAGTATCTCTCTTCTGAATCAGGTAACCTGAACAAAACGCGACATTATCGTCGCGTGCGCTCCAATACCCGAGGAATGGGTAAAAAGGTATCCACCGATGAACGGGGATCCTTGGAGACCACAACCATAGAGTCGTTATTTGGGCAGAAAATCCTAACAGAGGATGGCCTCTCTACAGCCAATAAAGGCATGGGAACTGGAGTGACCAGAACCCAACTCTGAAATAGAAATCGGAGAGCTAGGCGAAAGGCCCTCAAAACCCGCATTGAACGCGAGGCTAACTTCATTGAACGTGAGGTTATGATCCCTTGTAAACTGGCTCGCGTTAATCGCAAGACCAGTCAGTATCGCGTTAAATGCGAAGATTCAACTTGCGTTAATCGCAAGGACAAGCCAGCGTGTGATTCTCCACGCGAGGCTATTACTGGGCTTAGCGATAAATGTGAAACTAGTAAGATTTGCATTAATCGTAAAATTTCTGACACTCACAATAAATGCGAAAATAAAATTTTCCTAAAGCCAGCGTATGATTCTCCACGCGAGCCTATTACTGGACTTAGTGATAAGCGCGAAGCCAGTTCAACTTGCGATAAACGCAAGATTTTTGACACTCGCAATAAACGCGAGAATAAAATTTCCTTAAAGCCAGCGTGTGATTATCCATGTGAGGCTATTTTATCTGGGCTTAAAACCAGAGAAGCTCGCATTAATCATGAAGATAAACTTTCTTTAAAGCCAGCTTGTGATTTTACGCATGAGGCTAAGACTCGCGTAAATCGCGAGAATAAATTTTCCTTAGAGCCAGCGTGTGATTCTCCACGCGAGATTAAAACTGAGCCTAGCAATAAACGCGAAGCCAGTAACACTTGCGTTAATCGCGGGACTCCTCACCTTCGCGTAAATCGTGAAGATGAGTGGCAAATTTGTGTTAATCGCAAAAATCGCGCTAAATGCGAAATTATCACCGGCATAAATCGCAAAAGTAAGCCAACATGTGATGTATTTTCTCCACGCGAGGCTACTAAACTTAACTCTGAAACTGGCCAAAATGCCAAGATTCGTGTAAAACGCGAAGATAAGCCAGCATGTGATGGACTTCCTCCATGCGAGGCTATCATACCTAAACAAAAACTTGAGCCAAGCGTTAATCGCAAAGCCAAAGATTCTTGCGTAAATCGCAAGGCAAAGCCAGCATGTGATTTTCCACGCGAGGCTAAGCATAAAGAAGAAGATGAATTTTTTCAGAAATGCCAAGCCAGCATAAAACACGAGGCTAGCGTAAAACGCGACGCTATAGCCCAACTTCGCGTAAATGCTTCAGAACGTGAAGCTAACATCCAGCTCCGCGTAAAACAGCCTGAATATAGAATCAAGGCTGATAATCGGGTTATTGGATAACATATCGACACCAATGACCCTGAAAATCTTCAGTGGGCACCCCGACCCTCTCAACAATCAGGTGGCCCACACGATTCTTCGTCATCCAAGGTCACTGATCTCAGAAATTATAGACAAAAATGAGAAATATGACTCGAGCTCAGCCACACTCAACATGTCATTGTGAGCAGCTCATAACAGTCATATCTGCTGTATTGGATAATTGTTGTTATACTAAGAAGAGAGTGTCTATATTTAACAAAATAACTGAGTCTCGTCAAGATACTCCGAAGAGGAGAAAGAATGATCTGAGATATAAAATTAAAAAAAATAAATTAAACGCAGTGACCTCAAATATGGTCGGTAAGGGCAAAAAAATTAGGGAGAAAGAATATGAGTCAGATGCAGACGATGAAGAACCTCATCATTTTACGCGGCTCAAATCAGGCGTTGTCGCTCATCGGAATTACAAGAAACTTTTAAAAGGTTTCTGTGATGATGACAGCGACAATTCAGCTATAGCTTCCCCACAATCTCATGCATCTTCCCGACCACGAAAATCAGCGATGCACGCAGTAGACAGGTCTGATGACATTGACCAGAGGAAAGAAGCCCAAGAGCAGATGATTCGAGGTCAGCAAAAGGCCATTGATGACCTCAAACTAATGCTCCTAAAAGTGGTTGAAAATACCCAGAAGATAGCCGACAATAAGGCTGAAACTTCTTCGGAACCGCCACCTAAGACAAATGAAGAAGATAAAGAAGAAAAGGCTTATTCGACACATGAGGATGATGACAAATACTATTTCCATGATCTTTATGGAGAAAACAACGAGAAATTGCAAAGCCAAGTAGATGCTCTAATGCACAAGAAAGAATTGAAAGAATCGGGAGTTTCAAGACCATACCCGTCTGAATGGGATTTGGCACCGTATCCCGAAAATATAAACCGCTCAAGTTTGAACCATATAACGGGAAAGGATCTCCCAGTCAGCACATCTATTACTTCTTATTGCAAGCAGGTCATCTGATGGGAAATGATCCCATAATGACTAAGATATTTGCAAGTAATTTGCGAGGGCCTGCCTTTACATGGTTCATGCAGTTGCCCCCAGGTACTATCAATATCTGGTTTGACATTGAGAAACAATTTCTCGCACGTTTCTTTGAGGATGATACCGAAATTTCGGTTCATTCCCTCCTTGCAACTAAATCAGGAGAACAAGAAATGGTCAAGAGTTTCATTGAACGCTTCAGGGGAAAATCCGTGTATTGTCGATACGGTATGACCCAGGAAACCCTGGTAGAAACCTGCAAGTATAACTTCAGGACTAGCATGCTGATAAAAATGGGAGCTGTAGAGTCTAATACTTGGAAAGAACTGCTGAAGCAGGGAGAGCAGGCGGAAGATATAATTCGCCAGACTGAGGAATCTCGCAGCACGAAAAACTATATGAATAACAGGCAATATCCACAGAATCCTAAAAATAAAGGGAAGGCTGTCATGACGTCAGTTGCAGATCCAAAACCAAGACCTCAAAATCCGAGAGGTGCAGGTCAAAATAGGCCCCGCCAAGATAGAACTTATACATTCAAGACGGAGCAGACAGATACTCTGTTCCATCTTCTCCTCAGAAAGGGTATGCTGAAACTTACGAAAAATGGAAAACCGGAAGATGCTGCTAAAACCAACGACCCTAATTATTGCCTGTACCATCGGAATGTCGGACACCCAACTAAGGATTGCTATCCTCTTAAGAACCGAATTCACGCATTAATAGAAGCCGGGATTCTCACACTTAAAGAGGAACAGAAGAAAGTTTCTGCAAATATAGCAACTTTGGTTGTCGGAACCAATGAGTTTCCTGCCAGAGCAACCCCTGTACCAGTAGGAAAGCCAATATCGACACCAAGCACGGACAGTCCGCACTTGCAAGCTGGCCCCTTGGGTACGCTCCGCACCACAACTGTGACAAAGTCATTCTCATTGGCTAGCAGCCGGATTTGGCTAGGGGTGCCGAAAATATTGACAATGATAAATATCATGTTGCTTCCGCTACTTTTACTAGCCATTAGTATGGCTAATTGAGTGCTATAAATAAATTTTTTTAATGCCCAATGCTGTTAAAGCGGCGGGAAGAGGAGATCAAATTCCTCGCCAACCCTATCATACTAGGGGTAAAAGTATGAAATCAATTACCCAATGTTGTCAAAGCGACGGGAAGAGGAGATCAAGTTTCTCGCCAATCCATTTATAACTGGGGATTTACTAAAAATCCTGTGGACCTGTCATATTAAGCTCTTAGCTCTGACAGTGAGATATAATTCAAGTTACGCGAGAGAGCCTTGAACCGTCTCTACCAAACTCTAGGCATGTGCAATTAGACACCTCTGCCGAAATCTGATGATCATGACCCAATTATCTTGGCGTGTGCAGTTCAAGTTACGCATAATAGCCTTGAAACGCCTCCATCAAAGTTTCAAGCATGTGCGATTAAGTACCTCTATCGAATTTCTTGATCTTAACCTGATCACAAAATTGAAGATCCAAAGTATTTCAAAATTTGTTAAATTCTAAACCATTTTGAAAACTTTGGAGGGGGTTCTGTTGGCAGTGAAAATTTCCAAGTAAAATGGGATTTTCCACAACAGAACGCGGAGCTAACTCCGTAACTCCGCGTTTGGCCATTTTAGCCGCTCGTTTGAGCAAAACGAGGAGCTAATCCATAGCTCCACATTCTGATGAATTTAGCTCCGCGTTAACTCTGCGTGAGCAGATTTCATTAGAATTCCAAATTGATTGTGATTAAGATTTGGACTTATCCAATATCCAAATTGAGTCCAATCAGAATTCTAAATTGATTGAGATTGAGATTTGGATTTATCCAATACCCAAATTGAGACCAATCAGAATTCAAAATCAAGATATTTAAATCAATATTAAATATTTGATTAGAATCCTTGATAATACAAAAACCTTCTTTTCCTATTCCTATGGAAATCTCTATTTCTATTCTTATAGGAACTTTCAAACTAAAGTCGATAAATACCCTCTTTGAGGAGACATTAGGGATCATCAATCAATAATAGATCAATCTATAAATGATCATCAATCTTTAAGAGATCTTTTGGAAGTTTTTGTGAACTTCAGGTTACGCGTGAGAGCCCTAAACGAATCAAGACCAGAGATGATTATCCCAAGTCGGCCGGCATTTTCTTCATCAAGAGCAAGAAGACTATCGACGTCAGATAGTCTAAAAAAACTACTTCGATAGATTCCATCGCCACATAGATCCCACGAAATCATTGTAAAAGAGACCGATAGATTATAAATCCTCTAGTTTGTTCTTTTTCTTTTGTTCTCTTTCGTTGTAATCTAAGCTGTATTCAATGGAAGCAAAGCAACAAATTTCTATTGCGAACAAACTGGCGATGACAGTTTGTTCGCAGCAGAAATTCTTTGCTTTCCTTCCATTGAAAACAGTTTAGATTACAATGAAAGTGAATAAGAAAAAGAAAGAACAAACGAGATGATTTTATATTTTAATCGCTCTCTTTTACAATGTAAACGTGGGATCTGTGTGGCGATGAGATCATCGATATAGTTCCTTTGAACTATCTGACGACGAACTCTTATTTTGAAGATGGCGGTCGACTGTAGAACTAATTTCCTCTGGTCTTGATTCATTCAAGGCTCTCACGAGTAACTCGAACTTCACAAAAACTTCAGAAAAAAAATCTCTTAAAGATTGATGATCATCTATGGATTGATCTATTATTGATTGATGATTCATAAAGTCTCCTCAAAGAGGGTATTTATAGACTTTAGTTTAAAAGTTCCTATAGGAATAGGAATAGAGATTTCTATAGGAGTAGGAAAAGAAGGTTTTTATATTTATCAAGAATTCTAATCAAATATTTAATATTGATTTAAATCTTTTGATTTGGAATTATGATTGGACTCAATTTGGGTATTGGATAAGTCCAAATCTCAATCTCAATTAATTTAGAATTCTGATTGGACTCAATTTGGATATTGGATAAGTCCAAATCTCAATCACAATCAATTTAGAATTCTAATGAAATCTGCTCACGCGGAGTTAACGCGGAGCTAAATTCATCAGAATGCGGAGCTATGGATTAGCTCCGCGTTTTGCTCAAACGTGAGGCTAAAATAGCCAAACGCAGAGCTACGGAGTTAGCTCCGCGTTCTGCTGTGGAAAATCCCATTTTACTTGAAAATTTTTACTGCCAACAGAACCCCCTCCAAAGTTTTCAAAATAGCTTAGAAATTAGCAAATTTTGAAATACTTCGGATCTTCAATTTTGTGATCAGGTTAAGATCAAGAAATTCGATCGAGATGCTTAATCGCACATACTTGAAACTTTGATGGAGGCGGTTCAAGGCTCTCATACGTAAATTGAACTGCACACGCCAAGATAATTGGGTCATGATCATCAGATTTCGGCAGAGGCGCCTAATTACACATGCCTAGAGTTTGGTAGAGACAGTTTAAGGCTCTCTCGCGTAACTTGAACTATATCTCACTGTCAGATCTAAGAGCTTAATATGACAGGTCCACGGAATTTTTAGCAAACCCCCAGTTATAAATGGATTGGCGAGGAACTTGATCTCCTCTTCCCGTCGCTTTGACAGCATTAGCTAATTGATTTCATACTTTTATCCCCAGTATGATAGGGTTGGCGAGGAATTTGATCCCCTCTTCCCGCCGCTTTAACAGCATTGGGCAACAAAAAATTTTATTTATAGCACTCAATTAGCCATACTAATGGCTAGTAAAAATAGCGGAAGCAATATGATATTTATCATTATCAATATTTTTGGCACCCCCAGCCAAATCCGGCTGCTAGCCAATGAGAATGACTTTGTCACAGTTGTGGTTCGGAGCGTACCCAAGGGCCAGCTAGCAAGTTGTTCGCCTCAAAAGTTTCTTTACTTCCTTCCATTGAATTAACTTAAATTACAACGGAAGTGAACAAGATATATAAAGAAGAACAAACGAGAGGATTTTATAGTTCAATCTCTCTCTTTTACAATATGTTGTGTGGGATCAGTGGCGATGGGATCTATAGTAGTTCCTTTGGACGATCGGTACGTTGAAATCTTCTCTTTTGAAGATATCGGCTGACTGTAGACGATTTTCTTGGTCTTTGCTCTTCACGAATCTAAGGCTCTATGCGTAACTTGAATTCTCTAAGAGGAAGACGATCACAAAAAGGCTTCAAGGCTCTCTCGCGTACTTGAATTGCCAAAGGATCGAAAGAAGGAAGAAGAAGACCTCTGATCTCTGGTTTTGATTCGTTCAAGGCTCTCACGCGTCACTCGAACTTTTCCAAAACTTCCAAAAGATCCCCTAGGGTTTCACCAAGCAGGTATTTATAGCCCCAGGAAGATTTGAGAGAGTTTCTATCTGAATAGAATTTGCTCTCATCAAGGATTCCAATCAAATATTTAATATTGATTTAAATCTCTTGATTTAGAATTCTGATTGGATTTGATTTGGTATTTGGATAAGCCCAAATCATAATCTCAATCAGTTTGAGATTCTGGTTATCTGCTCACGCGGAGTTTTAATCGCATCAAAACGCGACGCTAAATAACCAGTGCACGGAGCTAACGCGGAGCTATCGAACATCTCCGCGTTTTACTCAACGCGAGGCTAAAAATAGCCAGACGCGGAGCTATGGATTAGCTCCGCATTCTGTTGTGGAAAACTCTATTTACTTAGAAATTTTCACTGCCAACAGAACCCTCTCCAAAGTTTTCAAAATGGTTTTGAACTTAGCAAATTTTGAAATACTTTGGATCTTCAAACTGAAAACGCAGAGTTAGAATACCAAGTCTCCTTCGCGTTATGCTCGCCTACGCGGAGCTAATCAGCTTCACTTCATTTTCAGTGAAATGAGTAATTATTTCATTAATTACTCTGAATTTCTGCGCCGAATACCAAGCGACGGAAATCTTGTTTAAATAGAGCTTCTCGGCTCATCTTCTTCTTCATTTCACCCGAAGAATTTCCGAGAGCTCAAGTGACTCATGTTGACGAATGATCTTCAACTGATCTTCGTTCAATTTTCCATAGATTTTCATCATTAGGATGTCACTTCAGAGGAGTTTGGCTAGACGCACGTTGGTCGACGTTAATGGCAGCAGCCGTGGAAGTAGACGCGACGGCGAACCAGTCTATGCAGCGTCTTCCGAAGGTAAAAATCTTAACTCTTGGTCCTCTAAGAACCATTATGGGATGTTTTAGCTTGGTTTAATCCGACCAATTGTTTACTTTACCGGCGAGATCGCCGTTCTCCGGCCGTAAGGCTTGAAGGAGAAGGAGAAGTCAGAGAGGAACTCTGATCTTTCTCTACGCAAAGTTATCGCGTCATCCTTGCGTTTTAAAACGCGGGGCTATTTTGATTAGCAGTCGCTTTGAAGCACGAGGCTATTTTGACTAGCAATCGCTTTGAAGCGCGAGGCTATTTCATCTACACGCGAAGTTAGCTTAGCTCCGCGTTTTTATACTTAGAAGATTTTCCAAATTTTTGTGGAACTCCTGATTCTTCTTTTGCAGTGAACCGAGTTCAATCTGATGACTTGGGATGTAGCTTCTCCCTGATATATCTTCAAAAGCAGGTTATGCACTGATCTTCATCAACGAAGGTGACTCTAAGGAAGCCAGAAGCATATACTTTACAACATAGTTGCAGGTTTCAAGCTCGGCTCCTTTTGAAGGAGTTACAAGAACTCTGCGGCAGCCCATTAAGTTTTCTTGAGGATCATTTCTGTTAGATGACAATCTCTGTTGCTTTCCAAAGCGATGGAGATGATCATGTAAGGGCTTGCAGCGCTTCAAATTCAACTTATGCTTCATTTCAGATGACAGATCCTAGTTGACATTTGCAGAGGAGATCTCTTGTATGTGAACCATGGAATTGAACTTCAACACCCCGCGGAGGAATCTCACCGTTAGGTTATTGATGAGTCGATGAATATGTAGAAGCTTTCAGGAGAGCTATAACTCTTTCTTTGTAATCTCTTCTTTTATAAATAAAGGCAAATTATTTTCCTCTCTATCTGTCGGCTTCAAGAATCTTGCTTGCTCAACAAATAGATGGTTGATAATTTTTGTAAAATAATCTAAGGCTCATCTGCGCAACTTAGGTTATTAATACCAATATGATCGAGTAAGAATCCTCCTAACTTAGCCAAAAATCCAAGTTCTTCATAGGAACGCGAAGCTAAGATACCAAATTATCTTCGCGTTTTCGCGGAGTTGCGCAGAGTAGTGCGGAGTTAATATCTTCGCTGTCTTTTTTCTTTTTTTTTTTATCATGCGAGACTAATAGCTCCGCGTTTTGGAGAGTAACTGACCAGTTATTTTCTCCGAAATCCGTGTCGAATTCCAAGAGGCGGTTTCTCTTATTTAAACAAAATCCCCATTTCTTTTCTTCTCACTTCATTTGAGAATTTTCCAGAAACCCTAGAGATTCAGGCGATCAGAGCTCAGGCGACCCGAGCATTTTCCAACTGATTTTCTTCCCATTTCTCGTCGATTTTCCTCAAGTTTCAAGCAATGGCACCCAAAACTCGTGCTACTTCCCGTGCAGCTCCATCATCGGCGACTGGCACAAGCAGTGGTGGCAACGGCCATGGCAACGATGCGCCAGCCCATATTTCGCCTATTGGGGGTAAGAATCTCTCTATTAAGACTCATTCAAACATTTTTAGAGTGATTTGGTTTGATTTTAACTGATTAATCATCCCTTTCATCGGCGAGATCGCCGTACTCTGGCCGTAAGGCTTGGAGAAGAAAAAAAGTCTCTGGATTTCTTCTCATGCGAAGTTATCGCGTCATCCTCGCGTTTTAAAATGCGGGGCTATTTTGAGTAGCAGTCGCGCTGAAACGCGAGGCTCTTTTAAGTAGCAGTCGCGCTAAAACGCGAGGCTATTTTCAGTAGCAGTCGCGCTGAAACGCGAGGCTCTTTTAAGTAGCAGTCACACTGAAACGCGAGGCTCTTTTTAAGTGGCAGTCGCGCTGAAACGCGAGGCTCTTTTAAGTGGCAATCGCGCTAAAATGCGAGGCTATTTTAAGTAGCAGTCACGCTAAAACGCGAGGCTCTTTTAAGTAGCAGTCGTGCTGAAACACGAGGCTATTTTGAGTAGCAGTCGCGCTGAAACGAGAGGCTATTTTGACTTCTGCGCGGTCTAATCTTTAGCTTCGCGCGGCGCTATATTTAGCTTCGCGCGTTCTAATTTTTAGCTTCGCGCATCCATATTTAGAGAAATTTTCTGTCTTATAGAAACTTCTCTAACTCTGGTACTTCTTTTTGCAGTAGGGTATTCGATGGAAGCTCTTCCCCACAAGAACTACTTCGGCTTTGCTGGGGGTTCTGATCCTTCCGGCCAATTTCGCTTCACCACTATCTTGGCTTCATACAAACCAGACTTGAACGGGCACAGGGAGAAGCTGATGAAGTATCACCCCACTACCGCGAGGGAGATCATAACTGATGCGGCCTTTGAAACCATGGACAGAGAAGCGATGGAGAAACTCGCATTCCTCTTTGGGGATCAGATGGAGCAGTCGGATCAGATCCTCTCTGAAGAGGAGTGCGTTTGGCTATATAAGTCAGGCGAAATGTTGATGTTTCTGCCTAGAATGGACCACAACTATCCCCTGGTTTACCTTCAGAGGCTAGCAATGCCTCGTGAGTTGAAATGGGGTCTGGTTCAAGAACAAGATGGTGTCTCAACAGGTAAATTTGGTGCACAAGGGCCTTATCAAGATGGCCCCCCCAGATGTATTACTGGTTTGCTCCCAGGGAGATTTGGCAAGGAGTATCCAATAGGGGAAGTCCCGATTCGTGCGCGGACCTTTCTGAGCGACTTCATGGCGAAAGATGGCCAATACCCGGCTAGCGACTTCAGGATGCCTGGTTGGGTTCATTCTTCTGGTAACATGTGGTGGGCCCGCCTCGTTCAATACATGCTGGATTCACATGAACCTATCCTGAAGGAGATCGGCTTATATAAAGCCATCAGGAATGTCCAGTTCGGGTTCCCTCAGAGTGCTTATCATTTTTTCTGCCTCTTGGAGATGTACAACCCCGAGACTTGCACATTATTTACGCCAGTGGGAGAGCCAGGGTTCGCTCTCCATGAGATGTTCGAAGTTTCTGGGCTCTCCATGGGCGAAGTCCCTTATGAGGAGTATATCCCCACCAATGAAGAATTGAATATGCTGATGGTGAGGGATGAGCGCGTCTATGCGACATATTGGGAAATGATGTGCCACTATCGCATCTGCGCCGATATAGTAGGTGCGCGAAATCATGGTATCGGCCACAAGAAATGGGCCGAATGCCTCTTTGCCAACTTGAATTCTAAGGATAGTTCAATAACTATCCATGGCCATCCTCCCGTCTATGGCTCGGAGATTGATCACCGCATTGCTAAAGGCTGCCACCTATTATATTTTACCACTGAATCCAATGAAAATAGATACGGTCCTGGCACTTCATTCAAGAGCTACCACTATCAAGCCCAGTTTTCGGTCTCCAATAGAGGTCTCATCGCCGGGTTTCTGATGCTATGGTTGAAGCGATGTGTCGTGCCGTCACCGCCAAAAGAGGTAATTGCGATGACTGTGGTATACCCAGCAGTCCTTCTTGCGTACGGTCGACCCCTCGAACTCCTTCCGGCTATGGTGTGCAATCTACAGCACGGATTGCGGACACTTTGTGATGATTTTCTTCCTGCTGACAAGGTCAAGGGGAAAGGAAAGGGCAAGTCGAAAGAGACTGCCCAGCCGAAGACTCCAAACCCTAGGGTGGAGCTTCCTTACACCTATCTGATGGCATGGCTCGTTTTACACTGCCCCTCCTTGATGAGTGCGGCTGAACGTCGTTCGGGTGAGAAGTGCTTCTTCGTGGAGCTGTATGAACGCTCTTCATGGAAGCACCGTTACATGTCCCAGATACGGAAGACTATCCGAAGTCACCAGAATTATGAAATCTTCAGGTGCTTCCCCGACTTCCCTGGCGGAGGCTATGGGTTGAAGCTGAAGGATACTGCGGGGGTGAATAACTTTACTGCCTTATCCGCGGGAGCGTTCTGGTGGCTCCTCAACATCCGTCCCAGACACTTGGTATATCGTCAAGATGTCAAGTGTCTGATTGAGCCGTACATCCCAAGTCGCTTTGCTCGCCAGTTCGGATACTCTCAACTCTTCGTGGGTAATCCGAACAAGAATCTTGCTTACGAGGGGAACTTGTATAAAGGTGCCCGTGGCTGGTTCCATTTTGCGGCGGGCAGAACCGAAGCTGAATTTACCTTACCCCAAAAGTCGCCAGAACTGGCCATGACTCTCAGCTTCTGCACATGGTTCAGTATTGCGAACGCTGGTGTGCCTCATTTCTCCCTAAACCGGAGTTGTTGCAAGGAGATTGAGACTTTCTACATTAGCCGCCAGGGTGCTTCGAGAGTAAGAATAAAAGGAATGGAGGAATTCCTTGGCGCCGCGGCTGAGCCATCAGACGTCAGCGAGTCTGACGATGATGCTAATAATAATAATGATGACATGCCTGATGTTGGCGGAGCTCCCCAACCTGTCGTTACTCAACTCTGGAGCCCGACTCTCAAACGCCGCGGTGCCCCAAAGAAAAAACCTGCCAAGAAGCAGAAGTTGGCTCCGGGAACTCTAGTAGCCCCTCAAGAAGTGGCTATCAAACTTGCTTCAGACTTGCTAGCTTCAGCTCTACCTCCAACGCCGGCAGGGGAGAGTGAACTTGCTGGAGCTCCAATTGTCCCCGAGGTTCCAGGTCCTCCGACCGTAGAGCCTGTTGCGCAACCTGTGGCGCAACCATTGGGCAGCGAGACGGGTACGCTGTTGGAAACAACGGCGGCTCCCCCTTCAAGTCCGACAACTGGACTTGTATCTCCAGGTATGGCTCTTGATATTTTGTCTTTTATCTGTTACTGTTCTCTATAACACCATTTACCTGTTTCCTGATGCAGGCGGTCAGCTCCTCTCGCCAATGCACTCAACCACCCAGGTGGAGTCTTATGACAGGGTAGACTATTCGGGCGCTACTGGCTCAGTGGGTGGTTTAGGTAGCTCTGCCGGCGAGTTTGACGCTGATTATTTCACGCCGACCTCATATCCAGTTTCCTCATCAATTCCTCCCATTGATGAACTTGGGAGTGATGAAAGAACAGAAGTTATTATTGCGGCCGCAGCAAGAGAGGCCACACCGTCTCCAAGTATGCCATCTCCAATACCACCAGCTTGCTCCGGGGAGACTTTCCCAACGGTTGTCGGTGCGCCTTCTGTTCTGCAGCCAGCAATACTAACGCCCTCCACCATAATGGCTGTTGAGACCCCTGTGACTCTTCCAGATCCAGGTCTTCCGACGGGGGACGAGGAAAACTTGAAGTTTTCGTTCGAAGACGCTTCTCCCACAGGAGGAACTTCGGGTGAAGACATCCCGTCTTCTATCCCTGTTGGCGGGATTACCCAAGTGACCGGTACTAGCGATGCTTCCCCTAGGGTGCCTAGTTCTTCTAGATCTACATTGGCTTTACTGGTTCCCCACATCATGAATCTGGTACAAGGACGGGCTTCTTCCTCTTCAACTCCGGTAGCCACTCCTCCCCTGCCCGCGACATCTTCTCTGGCATTACCTGCTTTACCAGCTGACACTGCGGATCCTCTTGAAGAGCTTTTCAACTTCAGTGTTAACGATTTTATGCGTTTGCTGAAAAGATGCATTGAGATGATTCTTGCTGGCCAAGATTTCTTCAGCTTCGCACGCCCAATATTATCCCGTTATCTGGATAATATTGAAGGAGTTGGGGGACAAGACCAAGCAGCTCCTTACCGGGCCCGCCTTGCAGTATTAGAAGAGCAGGTGAACACTCTACACACGCTCCGTCAGGTGGATGTGGAGGCGATCACTGAGATAGAACTGGGGCGGTATCGGGCAGAATCAATATCGCGTAGAAGTGCTTTAAGACAGCCGGAAGAAAGATGGTCTCAGGAGCTGACAGAACTCCAAGCTAGCCGGGAATCCATTCTTGGAGATCTGAGGAGGGTGGACTCTGAGATTGGGGTGAGTCAGGCTGCCATCTCTAGAGCCCAGGAGATGATTGCCAAAGCTCGGGCTATCTTGATAGACAATGAGCTTCGATTAGGGGAATTTGTCAAGAAGCGGGAAGTGTTGCTTCTCCAACGGGAACAGGTTGAGCAGGAGGAGACAGCCAGAAATCGTGCCATTGAAGAGTCTCGTCAGCAGCAACTTGCAATAAATGACGATGAGTTACATAGACAGGCTCAACACACCGTGGAGGCATCTCATCGTCGAAATTTTAACGAGACGATAAATAAATTGAAACTCCTGGGAGACCCGTAGTTTCCTCTCTCTATTCTTTTATTTTTCTTGTAATAAGAACTCCGTAATAGGAGAGAGAGAATCTTTGACGGTTCTTTGAGATTCTTTTTGTATCTTCACCCTTTTAATAAAAATGATTCTTTTGACTCTTTTATTTATCGGCTTCAAAACAGATTTGCTTGCCCAACAAATAACTTGTCAAAATGATTTATTTCTCAATATCGTTTGTGCACAATTTTTCGAACCATACTGTCAGAGGTAAGAGTTTTACATGATAGGATTTATGGGAATTTTAGCAAACCCCCAGCTATCAACGGATTTGATTAGCCTTTACCAACTACCGTTTGAGTTGGGCGAGCCATGTTATTCCTCTCAACATGGTGAGTTGTCGAGAATTTCGTTTGGGCTTAAATGCCAAACTTTTTCTCTTCCTTTTGCCTTATCGGCGTTGAGTAATTCATACTTTTACCCCCAGTATGATAGGGTTGGCGATAAACTGGTTCTCTCCCTATTGCCTAGTCGGCGCTGGGTAATTCATACCTTTTAGGTCAAAGGCGCTCAATTGCGCATGCCTAAAAGAAAGATTGGAGGCTG
The DNA here is from genome assembly GCA_036321105.1 of Dracaena cambodiana. NCBI lineage: Eukaryota > Viridiplantae > Streptophyta > Magnoliopsida > Asparagales > Asparagaceae > Dracaena > Dracaena cambodiana. The sequence goes on from JAYEPQ010000020.1 coordinate 6,731,686, forward strand.
TTCAAGGCTCTCTCGCGTAACTTGAACTGGGCACACCAAATTTAGGTTAGAGGCGCTCAATTGCGCATACCTAAGAAAAGACTGGAGGTGGTTCAAACTTGAGAACCAAACACCAGGTTTAGGTCAGAGGCGCCAAACTGCGCATGCCTAAGAAAAGACTGGAGATGGTTCAAACTTGAGAACCAAACAGGAGGCGGTTTAAGGCTCTCTCGCATAACTTGAACTGGGCACACCGAACACACCAGGTTTAGGTCAGAGGCGCCAAACTGCGCATACCTAAGAAAAGACTGGAGGTGGTTCAAACTTGAGAACCAAGCACACCAGGTTTAGGTCAGAGGCGTCAAACTGCGCATGCCTAAGAAAAGACTGGAGGTGGTTCAATCTTGAGAACCAAACACACTAGGTTTAGGTCAGAGGCGCCAAACTGCACATGCCTAAGGAAAGACTGGAGGTGGTTCAAACTTGAGAACCAGACACACCAGGTTTAGGTCAGAGGCGCCAAACTGCGCATGCCTAAGAAAAGACTGGAGGTGATTCAAACTTGAGAACCAAACAGGAGGTGGTTCAAGGCTCTCTCGCGTAACTTGAACTGGGCACACCAAACACACCAGGTTTAGGTCAGAGGCGCCAAACTGCGCATGCCTAAGAAAAGACTGGAGGTGGTTCAATCTTGAGAACCAAACACACCAGGTTTAGGTCAGAGGTGCCAAACTGCGCATGCCTAAGAAACGACTGGAGGTGGTTCAAACTTGAGAACCAGACACACCAGGTTCAGGTCAGAGGCGCCAAACTGCGCATGCCTAAGAAAAGACTGGAGATGGTTCAATCTTGAGAACCAGACACACCAGGTTCAGGTCAGAGGTGCCAAACTGCGCATGCCTAAGAAAAGACTGGAGGTGATTCAATCTTGAGAACCAAACACACCAGGTTTAGGTCAGAGGCGCCAAACTGCGCATGCCTAAGAAAAGACTGGAGATGGTTCAAACTTGAGAACCAGACATACCAGGTTTAGGTCAGAGGCGCCAAACTGCGCATGCCTAAGAAAAGACTGGAGGTGATTCAATCTTGAGAACCAAACACACCAGGTTTATATCAGAGTCGCCAAACTGCGCATGCCTAAGAAAAGACTGGAGGTGGTTCAAACTTGAGAACCAGACACACCAGGTTTAGGTCAGAGGCGTCAAACTGCGCATGCCTAAGAAAAGGGAGACTCGTACCTCCAGGGATATTAAGAATAGTATTTCTTCAGAAATTTGCCATTAATCGGCATCATCATCCTGTCGCTATTTTGATTCATTAAGCGATAGGCTCCACTGGAGTATAATGTCTCCACAACAAACGGTCCTTCCCACTTGGGTTCAAACTTACCCTTAGTCTTGTGGGTTAGCACCATTGGCCTTTTAACAGCCAAAACCAAGTCTCCTTACTTAAAGGTCCTTGGCTTAACGTTTTTATTGAACGTTTGAGAAATTTGAGCTTGATACAACTCAATTTGTTGTTGAGCCCTAAGACGCTTTTCATTCAGCGCCTCTAATTCTTTCAATCTTTGATGATGGCGTTCTTCTGTCGTCATCTTTGTGGCTAAAGCCACTTTTAATGAAGGAATCTGGACTTCGAGAGGTAAGACGGCCTCGCTTCTATAGACCAAAGAGAATGGAGTAGCTTTCGTAGGGGTGCGCACAGTGGTGCGATAAGCCCACAGGCACTCTCCTAGCTTTTCATCCCAATTTCGTTTATTAGAAGAGACGAACTTCCGAAGGAGTTTAATAATCATCTTGTTGAAGGTTTCGGCCAACCCATTAGCTGCGGGGTTATATGGCGTTGAAGCAATATCTTTAATTATGAACTTATTGCAGAATCTGGAGAATCCCTGACAGATGAATTGCGGACCATTATCATGAATAATCCGTCGGGGGACGCCGAAGTGGTAAATGACAAGATGCTTGACGAATTTGATCACATCTGTCGTTTTCACCTCTTTCATGGGCACGGCTTCGGCCCATTTTAAAAAATAATCGGTTATTGTAAGAATAAATCGATGTCCTCTGGATGAAGGGGGAGTTATAGGCCCCACAATATCCATTCCCCATGCTTCAAATGGCCAACTTGCAATAGTATTGTGCAAGTATTCTTGGGGTTGATGAATAAAATTGGCATGTATTTGGCATGCATGGCACCGTTTAGCGTATGTCATTACTTCCGTAATCATGCTCGGCCAGTAGTATCCCAGCCTTCTTATGCGGCCTCCAAGTTTTGGACCGGGCTGATGAGCTCCACATACTCTATCATGTGTTTCCCTCAGTACTTCATCTGCTTCTGCTTTTGATATGCAGCGTAGCAGCAGACCATCCCTCGACTTTTTATACAAAGTCTGAAGTTTATGGTCATAATAAAATCTTTGGGCCTTCCTCTTTATCGAGATAGCTTCCTTAGGATCTTCTGGTAATATCCCATGTAAAGCATAATCCACAAATGGAAATCGCCAATCACGGGGTTCCAAAGTTAGGCCTGCTTTGCATACTTCTTTATTTTGAAGAACAGTATCTGGATGGAGGAGCTCTCTGCTTCCAATAGTGATGCTTTTAGTTTCACCTAGCGGGATCGCCAATGTTGCAGCTAATGCGGCAAGGGCATCTGCCTATACATTCTCATTCCGAGGTATATGAGAGATGTAAAATTGCTCAAAGTAGCCTGCCAGTTCAATGGCTAGCTGGTGATAGGGGATGAGGGCTTCATGTCTGACTTCATACTCCCCCGTCATCTGATTGACGATGAGTTTAGAGTCTCCATATGCCTCTAGATAGTTCACCCCCAGTTGTAGAGCCATCTTCAGGCCGATAATGAGTGCGTTATATTCCGCCACATTATTCGTGCACGGTTCTGTCAATGAGTAACCGTTAGGCAATATATGTTTATGTGGGGAGATTAGCACAACCCCCACTCCAGCAGCAGATCGTCTGGCAGCACCATCAAAAAACATTTGCCATGCTTGTTCCTTACTAACTGTGTTGACTTCTGATGCCTGTTTGGAATTAGACCCGATTGGATGGTCTGCAAAAAAATCAGCGATCGCCTGTCCCTTTGTGGCTTTTTGAGGGACGAAATGCATATCATATGGCGATAGCAATAATGCCAATTTCGCCAACCGGCCATTTAAGGATCCCGATTTTGTCATCAGAATTTTCAGGGGATTAATCCGTGATATGACATGAATTGTTTGCCCAGAAAGATAGTGTCGCATTTTCTGAATAGCGAACACTAGGGCTAAATATTCCTTTTCAATCGGGGTGTACCGTTGTTCGGCCCCAATCATTATCCTGCTTAGATAATAGAGGGCATGTTCATGGCTGTGCTCATTATATTGAGCAAGTAATGCTCCTAAGGTATTATCCATGGCCCTTACATATATAAGGAATGGCTGTCCAGGGACTGGCGCCATAAGAACAGGAGATTTGGTGAGGTATTCTTTAAGGTCATCAAAGGCCCGTTGACATGCCTCATCCCATACAAAAGAAACCCCCTTCTTCATAAGTCGAGAGAACGGCTGGCATCGCCTTGATAGGTTAGAAATAAAGCGCCGAATATAGGCAAGTTTCCCTTGTAACCCCCTCAATTCTTTAAGATTGCGGGGAGGCGGCATCTCACTAATTGCTTTTACCTTTTCAGGGTCGAGGAAAATTCCTTTTGAAGTTATTATGAACCCAAGGAATTTCCCACTCGACACCCCCATAAATGATTTAGTGGGATTCATTTTTAAATGATGTCTCCTCATGAGATCGAAGACCATTTTTAAGTCCTGAAGTGGTCTTCTTTGCTTTTGCTTTTGACTGCCAAGTCGTCCACATAACACTCTACCATTTTGCGCAGGTGCTCTTTGAATATAGTGCTCATTGCACGTTGATAGGTGGCGTCAGCATTCTTCAGTCCAAATGGCATCACCGTATAGCAGTATACCCCCAGCGGCGTTCTGAAAGCTGTATGCTTTTCATCATCCGGGTGCATCTTAATTTGGTTATATCCTGAGAAGCCATCCATAAAGGACATCCTCTCATAACCACAAGTATTGTCTATCATCACGTCGGTGATGGGAAGTGGAAACTCATCCTTAGGACATGCAGTGTTGAGATCCCGAAAGTCGATGCATATCTAGATTTTGCAGTTCTTTTTACGAACTGGCACTATGTTGGCAACCCAATCAGAGTGTTGTTCTTCACGGATGAATCCGGAGTTTATAAGCTTATTGACCTCAGCAACTATTGCCTCCATCAATTCCGGTCGAAAACGCCTCTGTTGTTGTTTAACAGGTTTGGCATCTTCTTTTATATTTAACCGGTGTGAGGCAATTTGAGGATCAAGCCCAGGCATGTCTTCATAATTCCATACGAACACGTCTATATACTCTTTGATGAGAGATATAAGTTCCTCCTTTTCCAATGGAGTTAGCGTGTCGCTTATGAAGATGGGTTTCGGGTTTTCTTCCGTTCCCATGTTGACCTGTATCAATTTGTCTTCAGTGGGCGGATCACGCTGCTCAAAGTGGACATCCCAGAGAGTGTCCATATGCTTAGCCCAGGAATCATCTTAGACGTCAATTGGTTCCTCGTCGCTTTCTGGTGCGGCTGAAACCATATTGGCCGTCAAGGACTAAAACCAGGCGCCGGTACTTATATCCGAGTCATGATTGGGTGAAGATGTATCTTCCTTGGTCGAAGAACTCTCTTCGTGTCCGGAGGGTGACGAGGGAGAAGTAGATACATAGCCCAACCCTCTGTGAGTCTTCTGATAATAATCAGGGCTCTTTCCTCTTGGTCTGAACGAGGGTATAAGATTTCGTCGTCCTTTTCCAAAGTTCAATCCCGGTTTCTGGGTAAAATTATAACCCATCTTCTCCATTATCTGTCGGGATTTTTGTTCATACAGGTGAAATTGGGGTGATGTTTGTTCATCACTTTCACTGCTTTGTCTTCGCCGGGGTGACGTAATTACCCTGCCGAACATAATCGGCTTTTGGGATCCTCCCCGAGGAGGCACTTCGAAGCAATGACCTTTTTCTCAGCTATTTTAGACCGGGAGAGGAGGGATGACCTAAGTGTCCAATGATATGCCGTCGAACTTCAAGTTTGGATAGGCCATCCACTTCAGTGGAAGTACAAGAGGGTTTAGACTCAGTAGCTATAGCATGCTCGTAGACTAATTTTATGTCTTCATTAATAACCCACTCACTTTCTATTACATCCACTATATTATCAAGACTTAAACTAAAATCTAAATAAGGGTTGATTTCATAATCACCCCCATCATCTTCTCCAGGAAGCTCGTACTCAGTGTCGGCTTCATTGCCACTGTCATCGGGCTTTGGAGGTTCGCTAGGATTGTCATTGGAAACTTCATGGGCTGGTTTATACAGTGCAGCATCCGTGAAGTGATTCTCCAACCCTTTGAATGGTTGCTTGTCAGCAATTAGTGTCCGGACCTCTCTTTCCTCATCGCAATATTTCATGCATTGGTGGAGAGTTGACGGAACTATCATGTGAGCGTGGATCCAAGGCCGACCCAATAGAATGTTGTACGAGGTATCTGCATCAATAACGTAGCATGTAGCCTCCATCCTTAAATCCCCGATCCGACATCAGAGTCGGATTTTTCCGAGGGGACGGCTATTATTGGCATTAAACCCATATATTATTGTATTGGTTGGTGTCAGACGATGGAGGGAAATTCCTAACAGCTGCATCAACCTTCTGGGTATGACACTTAGTGCAGAAGCCGGATTAATCTGAATTCGGTCCACTTTTGTGGATCCGACATATCCGGTGAAATATAAAGGCCTGTTATGCTTTATATTCCTCACCTGCATGTCTTCTGGAGAGAAGATAATTTGTGGGACATGCCTCCTCACTTGGTGACAGCGGGGGCAAGAGTCTTTTTCTTCTTCATTGGCCGGCTCGATAATCTGAGTTAGGAATGACTCAGAGTCTGCCAAGGCCTCTCTTAGAGTTTCACGTGTTGATTTTGATAATCTCAACAATTCGTAAAGCGTTACTCGTGCTGGGATATTCGCCAACTGAGCAATTATGTCAAACTTGAATGTAGTCTCGCTGGCTCCTTCCTCTCTAATATGATTCTTCTGGAAGCGAAGTCCTTTCTGCTTTGCGGGCTTTGCGAGTTCCGCATAGATGTCTTTCGGATCTACTCTAGTATAGTCCTTAAGATATGTCTTCCCGGATCGAGTACCGGAAGGGCCTGCCCCATCTTGATGAGTGGCCATAGTTTTGGGTTCTTCTTCATAATCTGTGAATGCTCTCGAAGCTATATATTCTTCCTTTATATCTGCAGAAATGGCATTAACAGTCCACTTCTTCTCTTGACCTCTTGAAGTAGTCCATTGTTCATCTTCTAGCAAATCAGGGTGAACCCACATAACTTCCCCCTTTTGGGTTGTTACGGGGATAAGTCCTTCTCGGGCTTTGTTGTGAGGATCAAGGTTCTTCGTGACCATCTTACCTTTTGGGATTGGGGTCACTCCTGCGGGGAACTCATGGGTTCCAACCACTATGGTTGCTATATTGGCAGTGACTTTCTTCTACTCTTCCTTAAGCTTCAGAACTCCAGCTTCTATTAGTGCTTGGATTCTGTTCTTAAGGGGAAAACAATCCCTAGTAGGGTGCCCAACATTCCGGTGATAGAGACAGTAGTTAGGATCTTTAGTCTTACCAGCGTCTTCTGGCTTCCTATTCTCCGGAAGTTTTAGAATTCCTTTCTTCTGGAGCAAGTGAAAGATGATAGGTGTCTGTTCCGTTTTGAAAGTATAATTTCTCTCCTGCTGCGGTCTATTTTGCCTTGGGCCCTGCTGACTTTGGGGCTTCAGCTTCGGTGGAGAGCTGGATCTCTGAAGAGCAGTTTCTGATGCCATCACTGCTTTTCCTTTATTCTTATTGTTGCTATTTTGGGTATATGACTTACTACCCCCAGCACTTCTTGATCCACGAGATTCTTCAACTCGATGAATCAAGTCCTCAGCTTGCTCTCCCTGTTTGAGCAAATCCCTCCATGTCTTAGACTCTACGGCCCCTATTTTTAGGAGCACATTGGTCTTAAGATTGTGTCGACAAGTTTCGACAAGAGTTTCCTAGACCATTCCGTATTTGCAATGCACGGGCTTCTCCCGGAACCTTTCTATAAAATCTTTTACCGTTTCTTGTTCCCCTTGTCTAGTTGCAAGGAGGGAATGAACCGTAATCTCGGTATCATCCTCGAAGAAACGTGAGATAAATAATTTCTCTACATCTAACCAGGTATTAATAGTACCTGGGGGCAGCTGCATGAACCAAGTAAAGGCACACCCTCACAAAGTACTTGCGAATACTTTAGTCATGATGGGGTCATTACCCATCAAATGTCCTGCTTGGGACAAGAAGTAATAGATGTGCTGACTGGGCGATCCTTTCCCGTCATATGACTCTAATTTGAGCGGCTTATACTTCTGTGGGTATGGTATCGTATCCCATTCAGGAGGATATGGTCTTGAAACCCCTGCCTCTTTCAACTCCTTCTTACGCATCAAATCTAAAAGTTGATTCTGTAATTTTTCAATCTTTTCTTCATGCGAATTATGGAAAGAAAATCTATCTTCGTCCTCGTGCATCGAGTGGGCTTTCTCCTCCTGTTCTTCTTCATTTGGAGTTTCCTTGCCCTTTTTGGCATTACCTTCAACAAATCTCGATAGCATGACTTTAAGGCCTTCAATCGTATTTTGCTGCGCTCGAATCATTCTTTCTTGAGCTTCAAATCTCTGATTGATATCATCAGATTTATCTGCCATGTGAGATGCTGACTTCTGTAGTCGAGACGACGCAGAGGAACGAGGTGAGGCTATAGCTGAATTATCACTGTCCTCATCGTAAGAACCCCCTGCGAGCCTCTTGTAATTTCGAGGCAGGACGACTCCTAATTTTAGTCGAGTAACACGATGAGGTTCTTCATCGCTCGATTCTGAATCATCATCCGTCTCTACAATTTTCTTCCCTTTCCCCACCATATTGGAGGTTACAGCTCTCCAGTGTTTTAGAGAAGCAGTCTCTGGTTTCTTTGTAGGGTTCTTGTCAGACTCTGTTAATCGATCAAACACAAATACCCTGCTCTTGCTACAGCCGCAGTTGTTCATCACGGCAGATACTGCCGTCATAAGCTGCTGGCAATGACAGACAGGTTCAGCCGGAAGTTGCTCTATGCCTCTCTTTCTGGATAGATACTCCCTGAGATCAGCGCTTTTAGCTATGGAGTCATGAGATCCATCTGACTTTTTAGAGGATCTAGGAAACCACTGAAGCTTCTTTGAATGATCAGCCCTGATTCTGCAGTCGGATTGATCCTCGCGGGGCTTAGAAGTAGCCTCGTGTTTTATATTGCGGGCCTGAAGGGTAGCTCGGCATTGATCATCGCGAGCCTGAAGAGTAGCTCCGCGTTTATCCTCGCGAGCCTGAAGAGTAGCTCCGCGTTTATCCATGCTAGCCTCGCTTTTTACACTGGCTTGGCGTGTTTTCAGAAGTTTCTCTTCTTTAGTCTTAGCCTCGCATGGAATAAGATTCCTATACGCTGGCTTACCCTCGTGGTTATCACAAGTCATAACTTCGCGTCTTGCACGATTTCTACGACTAACAACAATTTGCCAATCATCTTCGCGTTTCTCGTGAGTATTAGATATCTTGCGTTTCTCGTAAGCATTACTGGCCTCGCGTTTCTCGCTTGGCTCAGTATCAGCCTCGCGTGGAAAATCACACGCTGGCTTTACAGAATTTTTATACTCGCGTCTCTCGCGAGTGTCATAAGTCTTGCACTTCTAGCATGTGGCCTCGCGTTTCTCGCTTGGCTCAGTATCAGCCTCGCGTGGAGAATCACACGCTGGATTTACAGAATTTTTATACTCGCGTCTCTCGCGAGTGTCATAAGTCTTGCGCTTCTCGCAAGTGGCCTCGCGTATCTCGCTTGGCTCAGTATCAGCCTCGCGTGGAGAATCACACGCTGGCTTCGCGTCTCTCGCGAGTGTCAGATATTTTGCGACTAGCGCAAACTTCGCTGGCTTCGCGTCTCTCGCTAAGCTTAGCTGTAGCCTCGTTCGGAATATCACGCGCTGACTTTTCCTTGCTTTTAAGGCAAGTGGTAACTTCGCGTTTAACGCGGTAGAGACTGGTCTCGCGGGTAGCGCGAGCCAGTTTGTGAGGGACCATAGCCTCGCGTCCTCTGGTATTAGCTCCGCATCCAAGGTGGGCTTTGAGGGCTCTACGCCTCGCTCTCCGGTTTCTGTTTCGGAGTTGGGTTCTGGTCAATCCAGTCCCCAGGTCTTCTTCGGCAGTTGGACGCTCATCCTCGGCTAGGATTTCTTGTGTGAACTCCGGCCCTATAGCCGCAGTCTCCAAGGATCCCCGTCTCTCGGTGGATACCTTCTACCCGTCGGTCGAGCATTGAAGTACATGCGACGATAGTGCCGTGTCTCATCCAAGTCACCTGATCCAGAGGAGAGGAACTCCTCGTACTTCTGCTGGTCGATTTCAACGACCAGCGTGTCTACTTTTGATCTGATTAAGTCAACGTCCGATTGCGCCACAATCTCTTCATCAGTGAAAGAGATGGCTCCCACTGTGGTCGTCAGTTTGTTCGCCGCAAAAGTTTCTTTACTTCCTTCCATTGAATTAACTTAAATTACAACGGAAGTGAACAAGATATATAAAGAAGAACAAACGAGAGGATTTTATAGTTCAATCTCTCTCTTTTACAATATGTTGTGTTGTGTGGGATCAGTGGCGATGGGATCTATAGTAGTTCCTTTGGACGATCGGTACGTTGAAATCTTCTCTTTTGAAGATATCGGCTGACTGTAGACGATCTTCTTGGTCTTTGCTCTTCACGAATCCAAGGCTCTATGCCTAACTTGAATTCTCTAAGAGGAAGACGATCACAAAAAGGCTTCAAGGCTCTCTCGCGTACTTGAATTGCCAAAGGATCGAAAGAAGGAAGAAGAAGACCTCTGATCTCTGGTTTTGATTCGTTCAAGGCTCTCACGCGTAACTCGAACTTTTCCAAAACTTCCAAAAGATCCCCTAGGGTTTCACCAAGCAGGTATTTATAACCCCAGGAAGATTTGAGAGAGTTTCTATCTGAATAGAATTTGCTCTCATCAAGGATTCCAATCAAATATTTAATATTGATTTAAATCTCTTGATTTAGAATTTTGATTGGATTTGATTTGGTATTTGGATAAGCCCAAATCATAATCTCAATCAGTTTGAGATTCTGGTTATCTGCTCACGCGGAGCTTTAATCGCATCAAGACGCGGCGCTAAATAACCAGTGCGTGGAGCTAACGCGGAGCTATCGAACATCTCCGCGTTTTACTCGACGCGAGGTTAAAAATAGCCAGACGCGGAGCTATGGATTAGCTCCGCGTTCTGTTGTGGAAAACTCTATTTACTTAGAAATTTTCACTGCCAACATAAGTGCGGACTGCCCGTGCTTGGTGTCGATATTGGCTTTCCTACTGGTACAGGGGTTGCTCTGGTAGGAAACTCATTGGTTCTACAATCAAAGTTGCCATATTTGCAGAAACTTTCTTCTGTTCCTCTTTAAGTGTGAGAATACCGGCTTCTATCAATGCATGAATTCAGTTCTTAAGAGGATAGCAATCCTTAGTTGAGTGCCCGACATTCCGATAGTACAGGTAATAATTAGGGTCGTTGGTTTTAGTAGCGTCTTCCAATTTTTCATTTTTCGAAAGTTTCAGCATACCCTTTCTGAGGAGAAGATGGAGCAGAGTACCTGTATTCTCCGTCTTAAATGTATAAGTTCTATCTTGGCGGGGCCTATTCTGACCTGCACCTCTCGGATTTTGAAGTCTTGGCTTTGGATCTGCAACTGACGTCATCACAGCCTTCCCTTTATTTTTAGGATTCTGTGGATATTGCCTATTATTCATAGAGTTTCTCGTGCTACGAGATTCCTCAATCCGGCGAATTATATCTTCCGCCTGCTCTCCTTACTTCAGCAGATCTTTCTAAGTTTTGGACTTTACACCTCCCATTCTTATCAGCACGTCAGTCCTGAAGTTATGCTTGCAGGTTTCTACCAGGGTCTCCTGGGTCATACCGTGTCGACAATACACGGATTTTTCTCTGAAGCGTTCAATGAAACTCTTGACCGTTTCTTGTTCTCTTTGTTTAGTTGCAAGGAGGGAATGAACCGAAATTTCGGTATCATTCTCAAAGAAACATGTGAGAAATTGTTTCTCAACGTCAAACCAGGTATTGATAGTACCTAGGGGCAACTGTATGAACCATGTAAAGGCAGGCCCTCGCAAGGTATTTGCAAATACCTTAGTCATTATGGGATCATTTCCAATCAGATGACCTGCTTGCGATAAGAAGTAATAGATGTGCTGACTGGGAGATCTTTTCCCATCATATGGCTCCAACTTGAGCGGTTTATACTTTTCGGAATACAGTGTCAAATCCCATTCAGGCGGGTATGATCTTGAAACCCCCGATTCTTTCAATTCTTTCTTGTGCATTAAGGTATCCAGTTGGCTTTACAATTTCTCTATCTTTTCTCCATGAAGATCATGAAAAGAGTATTTGTCATCATCCTCATGTGTCGAATAAGCCTTTTCTTCTTTATCTTCTTCATTTGTCTTAGGTCGCAGTTCCGAAAATGTTTTAGCCTTATTGTTGGTTATCTTCTGGGTATTTTTGACCACTTTTAGGAGTATTAGTTTGAAGTCATCAATGGCCTTTTACTGACCTCGAATCATCTGCTCTTGGGCTTCTATCCTCTGGTCAATGTCATCAGACCTGTCCACTGCGTGCATCGCTGATTTTCGTGGTCGGGAAGATGCACGAGATTGTGGGGAAGCTATAGCTAAATTATCGCTGTCATCATCACAGAAACCTTTTAAAAGTTTCTTGTAATTCCGAGAAGCGACAACGCCTAATTTGAGCTGGGTAAAATGATGAGGTTTTTCATCGTCTGCATCTGACTCATATTCTTTCTCCATAATCTTTTTGCCCTTGCCGACCATATTTGAGGTCACTGCGTGTAATTCATTTTCTTTAATTTTATATCTCAGATCATTCTTTCTCCTCTTCGGAGAATCTTGACGAGACTCAGTTATTCTGTTAAATATAGACACTCTCTTCTTAGTATAACAGCAATTATCCAATACAGCAGATATGGCTGTTATGAGCTACTCACAATGACATGTTGAGTATGGCTGAGCTCGAGTCATATTTCTCATTTTTGTCAAGTAATTTCTGAGATCGGTGACCTTGGATGACGAAGAATCGTGGGGGCCACCTGGTTGTCGAGATGGTCCAGGGGCCCACTGAAGTTTTTCAGGGTCGTTGGTGTCGATATGTTGTCCAATAACTCGATTATCAGCCTTGATTCTATATTTAGGTTGTTTTACGCAGAGCTGGATGTTAGCTTCGCGTTCTGAAGCATTTACGCGAAGTTAGGCTATAGTTTCGCGTTTTACGCTAGCCTCGTGTTTTACGCTGGCTTGGTGTTTCTAAAAAAATTAATCTTCTTCTTTATGCTTAACCTCATGTGGAAAATCACACGCTGGCTTTACCTTGCGATTTACGCAAGAATCCTTGGCTTTGCGATTAACGCTTGGCTCAAGTTTTTGTTTAGGTCTGATAGCCTCGCGTGGAGGAAGTCCATCACATGCTGGCTTATCTTCGCATTTTACGCGAATCTTGGCACTTTGGCCAGTTTCAGAGTTAAGTTCAATAGCCTCGCATGGAGAAAATACACGACATGCTGGCTTACTTTTGCGATTTACGCAGGTGATAATTTCGCGTTTAGTGCGATTTTTGCGATTAACGCAAATTTGTCACTCATCTTCATGATTACGCGAAGGAGAGGAGTGTTGCGATTAACGCAAGTGTTACTGGCTTCGCGTTTATTGCTAGGCTCAGTTTTAGCCTCGCGTGGAGAATCACACGCTGGCTCTAGGGAAAGTTTATCCTCGTGATTTACGTGAGTCTTAGCCTTGAGTGTAAAATCACACACTGGCTTTAAAGAACATTTATCCTCGCGATTAATGCTAGCTTCTCTGGTTTTAAGCCCAGATGAAATAGCCTCACGTGGATAATCATACGCTGGCTTTAAGGAAATTTTATTCTCGCGTTTATCGCGAGTGTTAAAAATCTTGCGTTTATCGGAAGTTGAACTGGCTTCGCGTTTATCGCTAAGTCCAGTAATAGGCTCGCGTGGAGAATCACACGCTGGCTTTAGGGACATTTTATCCTCGCGTTTATCGTGAGTGTTAGAAATTTTGCAATTAACGCAAATCTTACTGGCTTCACGTTTATCGTTAAGCCCAGTAATAGCCTCGCATGGAGAATCACACGCTGGCTTGTCCTTGCGATTAACACAAGTTGAATTTTCTCGTTTAACGTGATACTGACTGATCTTGCGATTAACGCGAGCCAGTTTGCAAGGGATCATAGCCTCGCGTTCAATGAAGTTAGCATCGCGTTCAATGCGGGCTTTGAGAGCCTTTCGCCTAGCTCTCCGATTTCTATTTCGGAGTTGGGTTCTGGTCAATCCAATTCCCATGCCTTTTTCGGCAGTAGAGAGGCCATCCTCTATTAGGATTTCATGTCCAAACAACGACTCTATGGTCGCGGTCTCCAAGGATCCCCGTTCATCGGTGGATACCTTTTTACCTGTTCCTCGGGTATTGGAGCGCACGCGACGATAGTGGTTCAGGTTACCTGATTCAGAGGAGAAATACTCCTCATACTTCTTCTGTTCGATTTCCACGACTAGCATATCTACATCGGATCTGATCCTATCGACGTCAGATTGCGCCACGATCTCTTCTTTAGTGAAAGAGACGTCTCCCACTGTGGTCGCTAGTTTGTTCGCAACAGAAATTCTTTGCTTAACTTCCATTGAATATAACTTAGATTACAACGAAAATGAATAAGAAAAAGAAAGAACAAACGAGAGGATTTTATATTTCAATCGCTCTCTTTTACAATATAAACGTGGGATCTGTGTGGCGATGGGATCTATCGATGTAGTTCCTTTGGACTATCTGACGATGAACTCTTCTCTTGAAGATGGTGGCCGACTGTAGAACTGATCTCCTCTGGTATTGATTCGTTCAAGAGTCTCACGCGTAACTCGAACTTCACAAAAACTTTAGGAAAAAAAGATCTCTTAAAGATTGATGATCATCTATGAATTGATCTATTATTGATTGATGATCCCTAAAGTCTTTTCAAAGAGGGTATTTATAGACTTTAATTTGAAAGTTCCTATAAGAATAGGAATAGAGATTTCCATAGGAATAGGAAAATAAGGTTTTTGTATTCATCAAAGATTCTAATCAAATATTTAATATTGATTTAAATCTCTTGATTTAGAATTCTGATTGGACTCAATTTGGGTATTGGATAAGCTCAAATCTCAATCTCAATCAATTTAGAATTCTGATTGGACTCAATTTGGATATTGAATAAGTCCAATTCTTAATCACAATCAAATTAGAATTCTAATGAAATCTGCTCACGCGGAGTTAACACGGAGCTAAATTCATCAGAATGCGGAGGTATGGATTAGCTTCCCGTTTTGCTCAAACGCGAGACTAAAATGGCCAAACGCGGAGTTACGGAGTTAGCTCCACGTTCTGTTGTGGAAAATCCCATTTTACTTGGAAATTTTCACTGCCAACGATATTTTCTCAATTTTAATATGTAGATTGCAAATAAAATACATCTCTTCTCATTATTATTGAAACTAACGAAATCACACTATCTCTTTATTTTTTTATAGTATTGAAAGACCCTACCACTGCACCAAAACTTCGAAATTATGGTGAGAATTGAGTGGAATTATTTTATATTTTTAACACGCCTCCGTAGGTTGAAGGTCCATATTGGACAGAAAAACCCTACCACTGTACCAAAACTCTGAAATTGTGATGAGGATCGAGGGAAATATAAAATAGTATCTATGAACATGACCAAACAAGGTCAATACAAACCAAAAAACCTAATCAACTATTACAACTGTAATTAGCAAAATGATATAGAGTTTACTACATAACATCAAAGATAGTTTATTCATTTTGAGTGGTTAATTACTTATCAAATCACCACCACTCCATCATTCCCAGCTCTACTAGGATCCAACTGAGGCCTTGGAGCAAACTGATGAGAACCAGCAGCAACAACAGTTTCAATTGCTAAATTTCAGGCAATTCCCTTAAGACCTGAAGAGTTTAAAAAAAAAAAAATTAATCTAGTTTTTGGAAGTTAAATTCTGAGGCCAAAACTGATAAAAGAGTTTATAGAATTTAAAGGAGATAAAAGATACATTTTATTTATGCTAAAAAATTCTTTGATTCTTTTTATACCAAACAAACCACAAAATGGATAGAACTAACAAATCTCATTCAATTCAAACATTTTTACTAAATCTCTTTTTAAAGGGTAAACAGTCATCGAGCAACTTGAGTCGTAAAAATGTTGGGGTTTTTACATATCTGTCCCTTAAATCTTTAAAATTTAGAATTTAGTCTTTTAAATCTTCATATTTATAATTTAGTCCCCAAATCCTTTAATCTACCTCACTTTAGTTTCCAGCCATATTTTTAATCCGAATTTCTCGTTATACCCCTGAGTTACCCTCTTTCTCCTCTCTTCCTCTTCTTATTAGGTTCTCCTCTCCATTCTTTTCCTCTCTCTCTTCCCTCTTTTTATTGAGCTCTCCTGAGTTATTTAACTTTAGAGATTAACTGGAAGGGAAGAGAAAGAGGAGAAGAATGGAGAGGAGAACCCAATAAAAAGAGAAAGAGAGTAAGAAAAGAAAAGGAAGAATTAAAATAAAATAACTCATGGGTATAACGGGAAATTCGGGCTAAAAATATATCTGGGGACTAAAATGAGGTAATTTAAAGAATTTAGGAAACTAAATTATAAATATGAAGATTTGGAGAGCTAAATTCTGATTTTTAAATATTTAAGGGACAGATATATAAAAACCCCAAAAATGTTATGTATTATGCTGTTTCATTTTGCTTGTTATAATCGAACAATCTCTTATGTCCAAATCGTGTAGGGGCAATATATGGTACATTTTGTTCAATATTATTGAGAGTTATCGATTGAAGCTAGGGCATCTTTCAGATCTAGGGTTTCTCAAGGATCCCTAGATTCTCAAGACGTTCATTCCCTTAAGATCCACGAGTTAGGGTTTCAGCGTCCAATGAATCTATAGGTGACCAGCAAAAGAATCACTATCTAGCCAATGGTGACACTTGCAGCCATACAAAAAAAGATCCAATGTGCACATAAACACCAAGACAAAACTTTGTAATTGTGTGTTAAACTTATATGTATGTATGCTATACTATGCATCACTGATGATTCATCAGGATTCAGATACTCTTTTCAATGACAAACCACTGAAGAGTTCACTGAAGCAAATCCAAGTGATCCTCCCAAGTTAACTTACTCTACTGTCATCTTCTGAATTCATATCTGGTTCTAGGGAAATTCAATATGAGCACGCGACTTTGCTCAGTGAGCCCAGCCAGGAAAAAAAAAAAGAGATATTTACAGATTTGTCCCTTACATCTTTATAAATTATAATTTAGTTCCCTAAATCATCATATTTAGGATTTAGTCCCCCAAATCCTCTAGGTTACTACAATTTAGTCTCCCTTCCTAACTTTCATTAGCCCAGTTTATTTTTTGACCTAATTTTTCCATTTTACCCCTGCCTTAATTTCTTTTTCCCTCTTCTTCCTCTCTTCTCCTTCCCTCTTCTTCCTCTCTTTTCATTTTCTTCATTCTTCCTCCTCTCTTCTCCTTCTCTCTTCCTCCTGTCATCTTCTTTTCTTCATTGGGTTCATTGACTTCCCCCCTTCTTTTTTCTTTTCTATCTCTCTATTCTTTCCCCATTTATCTTCATAGAGATATTTAAATCATTTCATTATTTTAAAAAAAATAAAAATTAAATTATACCGTTTATTTGGACAGAAAAACTAACAGAGGGACTAAATTATAGTAACTTAGAGGATTTGGGGACTAAATCCTAAATATGAAGATTTGGGGGACTAAATCATAATTTGTAAAAAATTTTGGGACAAACCTGTAAATACCCAAAACAAATATATGGTCACAAAAAGTAATTAATGATAAACTTATAATTTTTTAAAATTTTAGGAGGCGGGCTCATGAAGCAAAGTAGTGTGCTTCCCCTACTTCTAGTCATTTGGCATGTGCAGTGAGGGAAAAAAAATTATCAATCAAATTATACTTTAATCCCTACTTAATCTCAATTGAAGCCTACATTATGTAGGCAAGCATATGGTACTTAGATGTTAATATATGTAGCACACATTAATATATTTTTTATATGTTTTCAATAACTTACAATGGTGGTTGTAATCGGGTCGGATTTTGTTTGGATCTAAGTAAGATTCGAATCCACATCTGGAATGATAGAATATTAATCTGACTCATAAGTCGAAATATGGAAGGAAAAAAAATCGTTAATTACATTGTTTTCATATATATAACATTTGTTGGATTCAATTTTAATTGCAGCCCAATTCGAATTCAATAATCCAGGTTCGGATCCAACTCGAATCTGATAATGGCTCTAGGATTCAAAATCCAATATAATTCTTTAAACTATATCAGATTATTGGGTTTTAAGTATCAATTATATCACGTAAAAGTTAAGTATTATTTCATATAACCTTTTTGTGCACTCATCCTAAATTAATTGTAAAGTTCAGTATTTTATTGGTATTATAAAACTGAGTAGTAACCACATAAGAACAAATAAAAAAATTCATTCCAAATTGGACTATGTCCATGGCCGTCAAAGTTTTTTTTATTATTTGAGAATAGAGTTATAAATAAATAATAAGAATAATATATATATATATATATATATATATATATATATATATATATATATATATATATATATATATATATATATATATATATATATATATATATATATATATGTATATGAGAATGGTGTATCAAAAACGATGTTATAGAGAAGTTGCCTATAAAAGCACCTTAGATCTCAGTATATAAAACGTATGTGAACTATTCGAACTGTTGATTGTAATTTCCGTGCTTTAAATAGATGGCATATAAAAAATCATGCGATTTAGATACTTTATTATCATTGATCAATAAGCTTTATTTGTTCTATTATTAAAAAACCGTTCATTTTGTACATATCCAATTTATATGTATCTAAAATGCATGATTTTTATTATCATATTATTTTTTAACATGGAGATCACAATTATTGGTAAACACTATCTATATTGACATTTAGGACGCTTCCATAAGCAACTTCTCTATGGCGTTACTTTTTCCTCTATATAATTGGGTTGCAACCTACTAACATGTGAAATTACCTAAATACCCCTTTAAAAATATTTTTCAGCTTCCACAAAACTCAACATATTTTAGCAAGAAATCCAATCTTTTAGCACTATAAGCTATATATTACTTTCTCCTGCAACCATGCAGTGTCTCACTTTAACTAGAGTTAAGGTTAGGGTTAGGGTTAGGGTTAGGACTAGGGCTACCAAAAGACCCAGTCACAGCCTGGACTTCACTAAGCTCCCTGGGTGGCCAGGGACCACAGCCATAATGACTCTAATTAAACCACTGACTCTCTCTTCTGTTCTCAAGCAATCTCTTGTACCAACCAAAAAATCCCCAGAATAAATATAAGATCTAAATAAACAAGACAGCTATAGACTATGATAGATTTAAGAAAATGCACCATCATTAATGATTAATTAAGGGTTAAACATGGTGATTAGTGGGGTGTTTATGGGAGAAGGGACTCATTTGTTTGCTTACTGTTCTCAACAACAACAGAAGAATCAATTGTGGTGATCATGTGCATGGGAGGGGGAAAAAGTGAAAGGGAGCAGCATATCATGCTGTCTCTTGGTTGTTATAAGTTCAAAGCTGCATGCTTTTGATCAATGTTGTTC
This sequence comes from Dracaena cambodiana, assembly GCA_036321105.1. Lineage (NCBI taxonomy): Eukaryota > Viridiplantae > Streptophyta > Magnoliopsida > Asparagales > Asparagaceae > Dracaena > Dracaena cambodiana. The sequence goes on from JAYEPQ010000020.1 coordinate 6,750,731, forward strand.
TGGGATCCACTAGCTTCATTTTCTCTCTCCTAAGATAAAATTACTTCTTAGCTAATCCTGTTTCTTTTTTATTAACTTATAGTGGTCTTCTGTGTCATGAATTCAAATGCTTAGTGTGTTTGTTTGTATACAAGGGTGTGTTTGTTTAAATGAAAGTAAAATGGAAGGAAGTAAAGAAAGTAAAGCTAATTACACTACTTCATTTGTTTGTTTAGCCAAAAAGAGAATTTGAAATTACTTCTACTAGAATGATGTGACTCTCATGTTGTATCCTTACCTACTCTTTTCTTTTCTCCTCATTTTTACTTGGAAGAGCTTTTGAAACTCAAGAAACTAGATCCACTACAAGAAAATAGGGTTTTCTATGATGGTTGATAAGCGCTGCCTTAGATATCAAAACCGTTACTATAGTTATTTGCAATAGTTTTGAAATCCGTTGTGCTTGTCACCGTTGCAAATAATAATAGCAATGGTTTTGATTAAAAATTACAACGGTTGTTAGAACTGTTCCGTAAGAATAAATTTATAATGGTTAAATATAACCGTTGCGATCTTTGATGCAACGGTTATTATAACTGTAGCATTAAAATATTGCAACTTAATAATAATGGTTGTAATAAATCTAATAATTAATTTTCAAATCTAGTGTATGTAACAAATATAATATTAAATAGAATGATAAGATAATTCTCTTTTTATTTTCTAATCTACTTTCTACTTATAAAAATTCACACACAAACACTGTAATTCTATTGAAGAGGATTCTTCATAAACTTCCACTTTGGAAGTTACTTCTAATTTTTTTTTCTTACTTTCTCTACTTTTTAACATCTAAACATGTCCTAAATAAAAAAGAAAATAGTCAAAGTAATGTCACTTTCACTTCTTTATGTATTTGTTTAGCCAACAAGTAGACTGCAACGATGAGCTGGATCATATATGTCACCTTCACTTCTCAATTTTACTTCATATAAATGTTACTTCTAATTTTCTTCCTTATTTTCTCTATTTCTAACATCCAAACATGCCCTAAGCAGAAAGAAAATAGTCGAAGTAAGGTCATTTCCACTTTTTTATGTGTTTGTTTGGCCAAAAAAAATAGTAGATCATATATGGCACCTTCATTTCTCAATTTTACTTCATATGGATGTTAGGTGAAACAAAGTTGGAAGTAAAAAATATTAATATTTTATTATTTTGTCTTTTTCTCTCTTTTCGTTTCTTCCAAAAAATTATTATTTTATTTTTCTTTTATCTTTTTTTTCAAAAAGTAAAAAACAAATACTAAAAGTATTGGAAATATGTTACTTTCAACTTTTAATTTTGAAAATTACTTGTAATTTTAAAAAATATTAATTTTTTTCTTTACTTTCACTGTTTCTAAATACCCAAACACAGCATTAATGAATTGTTGTAGCATGTCCTCTCATTTTATTTTATCTTTTAAATTCGAAAATCGCTTTGCCATTGCAAGTGGGAAGTTTCCAAATAGCAACTTCTGATGTCAGGAAAGAAACATCTCATGACATGAGATAAGTTCAAATTACTAGACATAGTTATGTGTTAGGGAGAAACGTCAGACCCTCAACTACGTGTTGTGTATTGAGGAGAAACGTCAAGCCCCCCATGGAAGCATGATGATATTTAAAGCCAAAACTGATAACTAATCTAATTCAAAAACTTAAGCTAAAAAATAGTGGCTCCAAAATTCAGTTTAAGCCCATAAGTTTTCTCTTTTTATATTCGATGTGGAACTATATTTCCATACATACTTTAGTATGTATGAGAAGATATATTCGGTTAAAAGAAAATATGATACTCCTAATCCTAATTAGTAAATTAGTCCCACAATGAGCAGGGGAGATAGCTAAAGTTCATATGTGAGTTTAAATATCTAAGAGTTTAAGCTTTAAGGTTAAATTGGCTCTCAGCTTTCTATTTAAACAAGTAATCATCTCTATAATATAGCTAGTAAACATCCACATGATGCGCCGTGGAAAATCAAACCTAAAATTACATCCAATCAATTTGGGCTTCTCATCAGCTACCCCCCACCCCCTCTTAATTAGAAATTTATATGTGAGTATAATCTCACATAGAATAGAACAAGAAAGTAGATAAGTTTAAATATAAAGTTTAAGTCTCTATCTAACAGCTTAAATTTTTTAATTAGATTGATTCTCAACTTTATGTTTAAAGCCCATCATATATTTCCAAAGAGCTCGGCATTTCTCTCCAACAAATACATATATATTTTAAATAATATATTGAATTGGATTTTTTTTTTTTTTTTAATCAGATTGTATTCAACCTTATTGACCAGTTTATTCTGAAAAAAAAAAAAAAATTTGCTTTGGCCCTTCTTCAGGGGTTTAACTCTGAGAGAGGATTTAAGAAAGTAAACCAAAAAAGTTTAGAGAATGATTTGCTGACAAATTAGAGTCAAAACAAGGGAGGAACAAAACAAATTTTTGCTTTCTTTTAGCTTTACTACCTTTAGTTACTTTTGTAAAGAAACCCTGATTTTGTTAAGATTGTGACCTTTAACAAGCACAGGTTTGAATAAGAAGCTATTGAGTGGCAAGTTCATTGGGGATACAAAAAAGTTGGGCAAGTTGTTAGGGATCGAAACTCCAAACAGATCTCGTATCACCATAAGATGACAACATCGAGATTATCGAGATAAGAAAAAAAGCTAAGTTTTCCTTTCATTTTAAGAAAAAACGGGCGAATAGATTCTCACATTTTATTAATTAGATCTGAATGAAACTTGGTATATTTTATAAAATTACAGAAGAGCGTTATCTATATAATAGCAAAAAACTAAATATGAAAAGTAGATACAATTCTTCTTCTTGATTGCATATACCAATAAAAAAGAATCTTCAAATTCAATGAGCCAAAAAAAAAAAAAAAATCCCATACAAAATTAGAGTGTTGTTTCTTAACTACCTTCTATTAGCACAAAAAAAAAATTTCTAATCTTCCTTTTTTATTTCTTATTCTTCCCCATTCTAAATAGATGCAAGAGTGTGACTTCTTTTCATGAGTAGATTTGAATTTGGTTACATTTTATATCAAATTGACCATGTGTTAACTTAATGCTCCCACCCAGAATGCAGGTAGCAGGAACCACGACAACATCTTCGTATAGAAATATGTTAAGTCTCTGGTATAATTAAAATAGTTTTAATTAGCTATAGATTCCTCTCTCAAAGAGGTTAGCTATGATTATTCTATAAATTCATGAAAATCAATATAACTTATACTTACTATTGTCTCATATCTGATATTGAATTATTCGAACTGTAATATTACATTAACAGCTGGGGGACCCATGCAGAGTTGAGGAGGGGGATCGCTGTCCCCCTCAATTTTTTTAAGAACTTATTATGTTTTAGTTTTCGAAAAAAATTTGAGATTGTCTTCCAAAATTCTCAATTTTATAATTATATCCGTCCTAAATTTTTAGTTTTCAATTATGAATATCGTGACTATGAGAGACGAGTGGCTCAATGATCAAGTGAAAATAAAATTCTCATTTTTTAACTGAATAAAATATTAATTTTCATATTTTAAACTCTAAAATCTAATAACAAAAATGTTTGAATATGATATTTGTATTGTAATGTCTTAAATCTGCATAAAAATTATAGAATAGAAACACCTATATCAGTATTGTAATACTATAAACTTATATGTGAATTATACAATAGAAAAATAATAACTTTTGGACCAAGGGCACCACTCTCGCACCTTCAGCCGGAGCACTTCATTTTCTGCACCTCAACAAGTTGTCCGGATAGTTCAACTCCCAGATAATTCTGCTCCCAGTTCGAATGTCTACCCCTGTTTTATGCCAACCACCTACCTTTGCAGTACAGGCAGTTGAGAGAGGTGCAGCTCAATAATTCATGATACCAGTGCTAATACAGTTAGTTTCAACTGAGCTAGCTAACAAATTGCATGCCAATTGACCTTTTGCACCCACCCCCCAACACCAAACACCCACCCACACACACACAATTGACCTTATTGGTGGTGGTACAGGCTCCTGCTCATCCTTTTCCTTGTGATGCCAAGTCCTGGCAACTGCCTGATAAGAGATTGTCTGATATTGGGGGAGACAAACAATTATATCTGGTAGAGATGAACCACTTGCTTTCAACCATCTCAGAGACTAAAAAAGTTTCTATATATATAAAATAAAATTCAAGGCTGACTAAGATTTGGATTTATGTGTTAAAATATGTTTTGGTAAACTACCTGTTTTGTCATGTAGAGGAAATTTCTAATGAGCCCCATGTTTGCATGCACTATCAGGAAATATATTGTCCTACTGTGATACAATCCAACCAAAATCTCAAACAAAGTAGTGGCCATAGTTTCATGCAATATTTAACTATTACGAATTCATATTCATATATATATATATATATAGTAGCTTATCGGATAGAATAATAAAAGTTTATGATGTTACTATTTGATTGGACAGAAAAAATTAATGACTTTAAATAGACAGTTAGCTAAAGTAGAAGGAATTCCTATCAAGTATCTATTTACCAAATAGTGTTAACGAGAAGAAAAATTAATGAATCAAAAATATGAAAAAAAAAAAAAAACAACAGTCATTCTTCAATATTTTTCAAATAATATATTTTTATAGTTATATACACTAAATTAAAAAGTGCATATTTAGAAAAGTCTGAAAATAGATATTTATTTTATTTTTAAATTGAACTATTAATCTTTTAGATAATATTATTTAAGAGTTTTTATGAAATTTAAAATATGATGAAAATTAATATAACATTAAAAAGTCATAAGGGTTTCAAAAAAAAAAAAAAATGTTGATTTCTTCAACTTTGACCTAAAAAGTTGAGCTCCCTTGAGAAGTTTGCCCTTGTCATTTCATGAGCAAAGGGCACATCAATTCTGGTCTTTTGCATGCTTTTTTCACTTTTTTCCTTTTTCTTTTCCTTTTTGCTTTAATTTTTCACTCATAGAATTTATGCCTTTAATTTCCCCTGTAATGCAGTAGCATTGGAATGAATGACTAGCCAATGAGCCATGCCTCAGCATCACTTATCTCCAATTTACAACAGGCTCTGAGTTTGATATTCAAAGAAAACTTATTTTGAATAATACTTAAATATATATATATATATATATATATATATATATATATATATATATATATATATATATATATATATATATATGTGTGTAGTGTGTACGATGAATTTGATTAGAAAAAAAGGAATTTGAATGAAGACTAGACTGCCATCTTGATTAAAGTGATTATAAATTTACTGGTGTTCACAGTACTACACACTCAATCAATTTAGATTCTATAATTCAATCTCCATGTTCTAAAACTGATGATGAAAGTATGAGAATTGCACTCTCTCCCTTGAAAATCTAACTGATGGATAAAATAAGTGTGGTTGATAAGAAAAAAATTGGAAAAGAAAAGAGAAAAGCTCAAGCCCTCAGTAACACCAACATAGAGACTGTTTAGTTGCTTGCAAGTGATGTAGTGAGTTGCAACTTATATTATTGTGCTTGGCTTGAAAATTGCAAGTGATAACTAGACTACCATTTGTAAAGGAAGGAGAAAAAGTATTATTGTGTTTGTAATTGCAGTTACAAACTTTTCCAACTACAGCCGCAACTAAATAGCGAAAAGCAATGTTTAAAATAGCGATAACGATAACGTAACGTTTTGTTTTTATTAGGTTATGTCGCATATAATGTAGATTACGCAATTTCTTACTTATTTAATAAAAAAATATAAACTATATAAAATAATTTCTATAAATTGAAATATAAAATTAAAATATCTATAAAATATATATATAATCATAATGTATTCTAATTTTATATTAAATTTTACAATAAATTTCACATTTATCTTCATAAATTATATTAAGTCTGCAACCATAATCCAGTCATCATTTAAATAAAAAAATAATATTCTAATTTTTATTTCAATTCCAGTTATTATCATTGTTGTAATTTATATTTTGTAATGTTCAATTTATTTTATTTGTAATTATTGATTTAAATTCAACTAAAAATTCAATACAATCAACAAGTAAGATATTTCAATAATCGAAGAGTAATTACAAGCGAATAAGGAAACAATCGCAAATTAACAAGTTAGCAATTTCATAAACAATCAAACAAACCAACAACTAATCAAATAAAAAAATCACAGCAATTCGCTAATAATCAAAATAATAATCAACAACTTTATAGAAATTACTAAAAAGATAATTGTAAATAAAGTTATTCGCAGCAGAATTTCTTTGCTTTCCTTCCATTGAATTAACTTAAATTACAACGAAAGTGAACAAGAAAAAGAAAGAACAAACGAGAGGATTTTATATCTCAATCGCTCTCTTTTACAATGATTTGTGAGATCTGTGTGGCGATGGGATCTATCGATGTAGTTCTTTTGGACGATCTGACGACGAACTCTTCTCCTGAAGAAGGCGGCCGACTGTAGTTGATCTCCTCTGGTCTTGATTCGTTCAAGGCTCTATGCGTAACTCGAACTTCTCCAGAACTCCAGAAAAAGATGATCGATCACCAAAGGTTTCAAGGCTCTCTCGCGTACTTGAAGATCTCTTAAAGATGGATGATCATAGATTGATTGATCTATTATTGATTGATGATCTCTAAAGTCTCCTCAAATAGGGTATTTATAGACTTTAGTGGTTATGAGAGTTTCCATAGGAATAGGAATAAAGATTTCCATAGGAATAGGAATAAAGATTTCCATAGGAATAGGAAAAGAAGGTTTTTATATTCATCAAGGATTCTAATCAAATATTTAATATTGATTTAAATCTCTTGATTTGGAATTCTGATTGGACTCAATTTGGATATTGGATAAGTCCAAATCTCAATCACAGTTAATTTAGGATTCTGATTGGACTCAATTTGAATATTGGATAAGTTCAAATCTCAATCACAATCAATTTGGAATTCTAATAAAATCTGCTCACGCGGAGTTAACGCGGATCTAAATTCATCAGAACGCGGAGCTATGGATTAGCTCCGCATTTTACTCAAACGCGAGGCTAAAATAGTCAAACGCGGAACTACGGAGTTAGCTCCGCGTTCTGTTGTGGAAAATCTCTTTATACTTAGAAATTTTCACTACCAACAGAACCCCCTCCATAGTTTTCAAAATGACTTAGAACTTAGCAAATTTTGAAATACTTTGGATTTTCAATTTTGTGATCAAGTTAAGATCAAGAAATTCGGCAGAGGTGCCTAATCGCACATGCCTGAAACTTTGATGGAGGCGGTTCAAAACTCTCATACGTAATTTGAACTGCACACGCCAAAATAATCGGGTCATGATCATCAGATTTCGACAGAGGCGCCTAATTGCATATGCCTAGTCCAGTGCTCTCACGCGTAACTTGAACGGAGATGAGAATAATCCAAATCATACTGTCATAGATGAGAGCTTAACATGACAGGTCTACGGGATTTTTAGCAAACCCCCAGTTATAAATGGATTTGGTTAGCCTTTACCAACTACCGTTTGAGTTGGGCTAGCCATGCTATTCTCCTCAGCATGGTGAGTTTTCGAGGAATTGATTTCCTCTCTCATTTGCCTTTAATCAGTATTGGGTAGTTAATTTCATACTTTTACCCCCAGTATGATAGGGTTGGCGAGGAACTTGATCTCCTCTTCCCGCCGCTTTAACAGCATTGGGCAAAAAATTTTATTTATAGCACTCAATTAGCCATTCCAATGGCTATTGAGAATAGCAGAAGTATGATGTTTATCATCGTCAATATTTTCGGCACCCCAAGCCAAATCCGGCTGTTAACCAATGAGGACGATTCGATCGCAACTGTGGTTCGGAGCATACCCAAGGGGCCAGCTTGCAAGTGCGGGCTGCCCGTGTTTGGTGTCGATATTGGCTCCCTACTGGTACAGGGATTGCTCTGGCAGGGAACTCATTGGTTCCTACCACTAAAGTTGTCATATTTGCAGAAACTTTCTTCTGTTCCTCTTTAAGTGTGAGAATTCCGGCTTCTATCAATGCCTGAATTCGGTTCTTAAGAGGATAGCAATCCTTAGTTGGGTGTCCGACGTTTCGATGGTACAGGCAATAGTTTAGGTCGTTGGTTTTACCAGCGTCTTCCGGTTTTCCAGTTTTCGGAAGCTTCAACATGCCCTTTTTAAGGAGGAGATGGAATAGAGTACATGTCTGCTCCGTCTTGAATGTATAAGCTCTATCTTGTCGGGGCCTATTTTGACCTGCACCTCTCGGATTCTGAGATCTTGGCTTCGGATTTGCAACTGATGCCATCACAGCCTTCCCTTTATTTTTAGGATTCTGTGGATATGGCATGTTGTTTATAGAGTTTCTCGTGCTACGAGATTCCTCAATCCGGCAAATTATATCTTCCGCCTGCTCTCCCTGCTTTAACAGGTCGTTCCAAGTTTTGGACTCTACAGCTCCCATTCTTATCAGCACGTCGGTCCTGAGATTATACTTGCAGGTTTCCACCAGAGTTTCCTGGACCATTCTGTGTTTGCAATGCACGGACTTCTCCCGGAATCTTTCTATAAAATCCTTTACCGTTTCTTGCTCATCTTGCTTTGTTGCAAGGAGGGAATGAACCGATATTTCGGTATCATCCTCAAAGAAACGTGCGAGGAATTGTTTCTCAACGTCAAACCAGGTATTGATAGTACCTGGGGGGCAGCTGCATAAACCATGTAAAGGCAGGCCCTTGCAGGGTGCTTGCAAATACTTTGGTCATTACGGGATTATTTCCCATTAGATGACATGCCTGCGATAAAAAGTAATATAGGTGCTGGCTTGGGGACCCCTTCCCATCATATGACTCCAATTTGAAGGGTTTATATTTTTCTGGATAAGGGGCGAAGTCCCATTCAGGCGGGTATGGTCTTGAAACCCCCGATTCTTTCAATTCTTTCTTGTGCATTAGGGCATTCAGTTGGCTTTGCAATTTCTCGATCTTTTCTCCATGAGGATCATGGAAAGAGTATTTGTCATCATCCTCATGTATCGAATAAGCCTTTTCTTCTTTAGTTTCTTCATTTGTCTTAGGTGGCGGTTCCGAAGAAGTTTTAGCCTTATCATCGGCTATCTTCTGGGTATTTTCGACCACTTTTAGAAGCATTAATTTGAGGTCTTCGATAGCTTTTTGTTGGCTTAGAATCATTTGTTTCTGAGCTTCCAACCTCTGGTCGACATCATCGGATTTATCCACCATATGTGATGCGAGCCTCCTTGGTCGGGAAGAAATATATGAATGTGAAGAGGCTATGGCTGAATTGTCGGAGTCATCGTCGTAGGAACCTTTTGCAAGCCTCCTATAATCTCGAGGAGCGACAATATATGAATTGAGTCGTATAAGATGGCGAGATTATTCATCATCTGCATCTGACTCGTGTCTTTTTTCCATGGCCTTTTTACCTTTACCGACCATATTTGAAGTTACCGCCTTTACCTCTTTTTCCCTGATTTGATATCTTAGATTATTCTTCCTCCTTTTCGGAGTATGAGACTCAATTATTCTATTAAATAAAGAAATTATTTTCTTACCACAGCAACAACTATTCAATACAGCTGATATTATTTGCTCGCAATGGCATATCGAATGTGACTGAATTTGACTCGTTTTTTTTTTACTCGTCAAATAATCTCTTAGATCAAGTATTTTAAAAAATAGAGAATCTTCAGTTATATTTTGGACATGGGGCCCACTTGGCTGATGGAGGGTCCAGGAGCCTGCTGTAACCCCCCATGACTGGTGACGTTATCTGTGCTATACTTATCAACCTTTATTCTGTATAATGGCTGATTTACGCGGGATTGGGACATAGCTTCGCGTTTTTGTAGAAGTTTAACTTCTGTTTGTTTAGCCTCGCGTAAAGGAGTATCCTCACACGCTGGCATTATTTTGCGATTAGCACAAGAATCCTTGGCTTCGCGTTTAACGCTTGGCTCAAGTTTTTGTTCAAGTTCAATAGCCTCGCATGGGGAGTTTTTACTACATGCTGGCTTATGCTCGCGTTTTACGCGAGTTTTGGCACTTTGGCCAGTTTCATGACTAAATTCAGTAATCTCGCGTGGAGACAATCCATCACACGCTGGCCTGAAGTTAGCTTCGCGATTTACGCGAATTTTGGTACTCTGATTTATTTCAGAGTTAAGTTTAGTAGCCTTGCGTGGAGGAAATCCATCACACGCTGGCTTATCCTAGCGATTTACGCGAGTTTCACTGATCTTGCGATTAACGCAAATCACAACTTCGCGTCTAGCGCGATTTTTATGATTAACGACAATTTGCCAATCATCTTCGCGATTTACGCGGAGCTGAGGAATCTTGCGTTTATCGCAAGTACTACTGGCTTCACGTTTATCGCTAAGCTCAGTATTAGCCTCGCATGGAGAATCGCACGCTGGTTTTAAGAAAATTTTATCCTAGCGTTTATCGCGAGTGTCAAAAATCTTGCGTTTATCGCAAGTTGAACTGGCTTCGCGTTTATCGCTAAGTCAAGTAATAGCCTCGGGTGGAGAATCACACGCTGGCTTTAGGAAAATTTTATCCTCGCGTTTATCGCGAGTGTCAGAAATTTTGCGATTAACGCAAATCTTACTGGCTTCGCATTTATCGCTAAGCCCAGTAATAGCCTCGCGTGGAGAATCACACGCTGGCTTTAAGGAAATTTTATCCTCACGTTTATCGCGAGTGTCAAAAATCTCGCGTTTATCGCAAGTTGAACTAGTTTCGCGTTTATCGCTAAGTCCAGTAATAGCCTCGCGTGGAGAATCACACGCTGGATTGTTCTTGCGATTAAAGCAAGTTGCAGCTTCACGTTTAACGCGATACTGACTGGTCTTGTGATTAACGCGAGCTAGTTTGCAAGGGACCATAGCCTCGCGTTTTATAAAGTTAGCCTCGCGTTCGATGCGGGCTTTGAGGGCCTTTCATCTAGCTCTCCGATTTCTATTTCGGAGTTGGGTTCTAGTCAATCCAGTTCCCATGCCTTCTTCAGCAGTAGAGAGGCCATCCTCTGCTAGGATTTCATGCCCAAACAACGACTCTATGGTCGCGGTCTCCAAGGATCCTCGTTCATCGGTGGATACATTTTTACCCGTTCCTCGGGTATTGGAGCGCACACGACGATAGTGTCGCGTTTCGTTCAGGTTACCTGATTCAGAGGAGAGATACTCCTCATACTTCTACTGGTCGATTTCCACGACCAGCATATCTATGTCGGATCCGATCCTATCGACGTCAGATTGCGCCATGATCTCTTCTTCGGTGAAAGAGACGCCTCCCACTATAGTCGCCAGTTTATTCGCAGCAGAATTTCTTTGCTTTCCTTCCATTGAATTAACTTAAATTACAACGAAAGTGAATAAGAAAAAGAAAGAACAAACGAGAGGATTTTATATCTCAATCGCTCTCTTTTACAATAATTTGTGGGATCTGTGTGGCAATGGGATCTATCGATGTAGTTCCTTTGGACGATCTGACGACGAACTCTTCTCCTGAAGAAGGCGGCCGACTGCAGTTGATCTCCTCTGGTCTTGATTCGTTCAAGGCTCTATGCATAACTCGAACTTCTCCAAAACTCCAGAAAAAGATGATCGATCACCAAAAACTTCAAGACTCTCTCGCGTACTTGAAGATCTCTTAAAGATGGATGATCATAGATTGATTGATCTATTATTGATTAATGATCTCTAAAGTCTCCTCAAAGAGGGTATTTATAGACTTTAGTGGTTATGAGAGTTTCCATAGGAATAGGAATAAAGATTTCCATAGGAATAGGAAAGAAGGTTTTTATATTCATCAAGAATTCTAATCGAATATTTAATATTGATTTAAATCTCTTGATTTGGAATTCTGATTGGACTCAATTTGGGTATTGGATAAGCCTAAATCTCAATCACAATCAATTTAGGATTCTGATTGGACTCAATTTGAATATTGGATAAGTCCAAATCTCAATCACAATCAATTTGGAATTCTAATGAAATCTGCTCACGCGGAATTAACGCGGAGCTAAATTCATCAGAACGCGGAGCTACGGATTAGCTCCGCGTTTTGCTCAAACGCGAGGCTAAAATACCCAAACGTGGAGCTACGGAGTTAGCTCCGCGTTCTGTTGTGGAAAATCCTTTTTTACTTAGAAATTTTCACTACCAACAAACGTAACATAACATAACGTAATTTAATATAACGTTACGTAATGTAACGTAAAATAATATAAAAAACGTATTGTTATAGTACATTAAATTATTTTCAGTTGTTACGTAGTGCTAGGGTTCCGTTAAATTACGTAACGCAATATAACGGGTTTCATAACGTGTTATTTTCAACATTAGCGGAAAGCATTACTCTCCACTAAAGTTGTTGTAATTGCAACCACTTTACGTACTTATGGCCGCGGCTCACCGGCTCTTCATCTTTCCTTAATCTTCATAGGAACAATACAAGTCAATAGGCAACTAAATTTTATAAAATATGGAAGAGTGCTAGTTTTCTCAACATAAATGGTTCCCTTCCAATTTCTCCTAACTGTTATTGCTCACTGCAGTTGAATCTTTAATGACTTGTTCAAGACAGAAAGACTTTGGTGGCTTGATGTTGGTCTTAATTGAATTTATTGTCTGCTGCAGTGGTTTGGTGAATATAAATGAATACTTGACATAATTGTCTTAGTTATGAGCATCGTACTAGCGTAGCGTCGTGTGTGTTGGTCTGTGTGGCTTGACTTCAGCCATAAGAGAGAGAAACCATTGATGCATGCGCCATCACGGGGCCAACTATGAACTGCATCAATGACCCTATCCAGGGAAATCCGCCATCAATGGTGAGTTCAGCCCCATGGCAGGGCACGCCTGTTTGGATTTTGGAGATGATAAAGCACTTTAAGTTTTGGTACGACACAATGTAGATTTTTTTTGCATCCTCTTAGATTTTGGAGAGCTCTCTCTTACAAAGTCCTAGAGTTCTATAACCGTTTTCCTCCTGAGAGTTCAATTTGTAACTTTGAGAGATTTGAGAGATTTAGAATTTATAATTTTTAAATATCATCAATAATGAAATTTGATTCGGTTCATCAATGTATGACTTGCTTTAAACCATATAATTTTTTATTATTTTCTGATTTAATTTCTTTCATTTAATTGTTCTTTGATTTTCTATTTTAATTATTGCTTGGGCCAACGAGTGATATTAAAGCTACTCTGATTTATTACAGTATGCACGTGCATTTGTGGGTGAGGGGAGAGAACGAGTATGAGTAACAAATCAAAAACAGCCACTTAGCCAAGAGGTCAGGTGTTTGAACTCCACTTGTAACGGCCTACAATCTTTAAATGGAGGAATTAAGATAAAAATTGTTATGGCCATTTTTAAAAAATTAAAAACAGAGAGAATCTTGCAAAGTAAAATAAGAGAATGTATTATTATTCACAGTACAAGCAGATGAATGCTACTAAAAAGAGATGATACAATGATGGTAACCATAAACATATATCACTACATACAAAAATAAAAGACCAAATTGTATGCAGAAAATTATACAAATACACCAAGGTAAATTTGCTCCTTTGTGAGTTAATATTGCATATTTAACAATAATCACCTACGAGATATCAAAACGTTTGGCCGCAGTAGGTAAGTCTTTTATCCCAAGTATTTGGAGTAGGCTACATAAACAAAAAAAGAACCATGTGGGATAGATCATCTGAATGATCCCTCTCCATTCATTCCTATTGGATAATATCTTTATTTAAAACTCTAGTATCCATATCATTTCATATCACCTCCATCCATATTTTCTTCCATCTTTTTTCACTCTTTTAATTTGTCATATACCTATAAAATCCACTCTTCAAACTAGTATAATTGTATATCTACATTGCACATAATCAAACCATCATAAATAATTTTTTTGCATTTTTCGATGGAGGCACAACCATCATAAGTAATTTTCTTGCATTTTTTTTATGGAGGTTGTGCCTACTTTAAAACGAATATCCTCATTTATAATTTTGTCTCTCCTAATATTACCGTATTTCCAATGAAACATACTCATCTTTACTGTACTCATAAGAGATGTACATGTTTCGTTGGATTAGCGATTCTTACGAAGAAAATTTTACTAAGAAAGCAAATATGTTGAAAGCAATCCTCTATGAAACTGAAACCAGCAAAAACACGCAACCCTTCTCCCCAAAAGCACAAAATAACTCGGGATACATCTCAAACAACTCATTCTGCCAACAATATAACTTGCTTTCTCCACCCTTAACAATCACCCATCCACTATTTTCAACTCTTTAAAAGGAAATTTCGAGAGAGAAAAAAAAAAAATGTAGAACATAATCAACCTGAACTCAGTTCATCCTGCTCAGAACACCTGATCATCTCCAGTATCTTCACCACCTCACCCATCTCCGGCCGATTCGATGGCACCTGTGAGGTGCAAATCAACCCTAGCTTGACCACCGGCACCACTTCCTCCGGCGGAAACCTCCCCCCGAGTTTCCCGTCCACACAATCCTCCGCCCGCCCTCCCTCCACCAAACCCCTCACGACGTCACACAGAACCACCACGTCGTCTTCCATGTACTCCACTGGTTTCTGTCCTGTCACTACCTCCAGCACCAAGACCCCGAACCCGTACACATCGCACTTCTCGGTGATCCTCACCGTCTGGCAGGAAAATTCCGGTGCCATGTAACCCAAGGCAGTCTGAATCTTGCTGCTCAGAACGTAACGGTCCAGCATTGGCAGCAGCCTTGCCAGGCCATAGTCCCCGACCTTTGGCTCGCCAGAACCGTCGATCAGGACATTGCTTGACTTCAGATTGTAGTGAATCACATTGTGGCGGTGCAGGTGAGCGAGGCCCTTCGCCGTGCCCAGAATTATATCGAACCGCTCGTTCCAGGAGAGGGAGTCTGCAACGGAGCTCTCGTGGAGAGCTTTATGCAAGCTCTCGCCAGATACAAACTCATAGATAAGGAGCTGGAGCGACCGGGTCCAGTAATAGCCCTGGAGGAATACGAGATTTGGGTGCTGAACGTTGCCAAGCTTCTTGATCTCTCTTGCAAATTCTTCTCGGGACTTCACTAGACTCGAGACAGTCAGCTTCTTGATGGCCACTGGCCGACCATCTCCAAGGACCGTCTTGTAGACCGTACCAAAGCCTCCACGGCCAAGCTCAGAGTCCTTGTTGAGTATGGCATGAGCACCGGAGGGAAAATCAGGGTTTTCACCAGAGAACATGACAAGCTTACCCGAGTTGGAATCAGAGGTCCCAGGCGAACGACTGGAGTAGTCATTGTAGAGCGTCAAGGCTGCAGCTGAGGGAGAACTGGAATAGGAACGTGCATGGAGGTTCAGGATGGTGACGGTAACGACACCAAGGGCAATGAGGGCAGCAGCACCGATGGCGATGATTGCAGAGATGCTGAGGATGATCTTTTTGTGGCGGGTGTTGGAAGAAGAGAGAGCAGGGTTGGAGTGGACATCTAAGGAGGACGAGTTGGGGTTAAGCACGATAGGCTTTGGCATGACGGAGTGGCAGGAGCGCTGAACAGCCGAGCCGCAGAGGCCTGGATTGTCTGAGAGAGAGGACAGGGCGATGGAATTGAAGAAATTGCTGGAAGGGATGGGTCCCGAGAGGAGATTGTGGGATATGTTGAAGGACAGGAGGTGGGGGAGGTCGGAGAGGCTCTTTGGGAGGGCACCCGAGAGGCTGTTGAAGGAGAGATCGACGGTCTGAAGGTTGACGAGGTTGGCTAAGGAAGGGGGTATCGGCCCTGTGAGGTTGTTCTGTGACAGCATCCTGTTTGATTCGTTAAGAAAGAGAAGATGAAATGTGTTAAATTTGTACGAGACAACAAATTCGAGGAAACTACTATAGAAACAATGCTGGTTAAGGAGCAACAGAAATCCAAATTTGTGCAAACTGACAATAGTAACATTCCTGCAGATACCTCAAGTTTAAATTAGCCTTCTGCATACTGCAAATTTATGTTCGTATGATATCAAAGCAGCATGCCAATTTAACAAAAAGATCAAGCGACTTAAAAACCCTCATGAGTATTGCACGGATCAGTTAAGTGGACATGTACATGATTGATTGAAAGCACGGATCTAGTCTAGGAATACTATTTCATGCACCAAAATCTTGCTCATGGTTAATCATGTCATGCTGCTAGATGTGTTAGAAATGTATAAATTTGACAACTTTTGAGCATTATACTTGTGCTTTTTATATATATTTAGCTCATGCAAATGTATGCGATTGAGTTGTTGCATATGTACATTGCCAAAATAGTAAAGCAAAACATAAATAGTTAGATTTTGTCAAAAGGGTAGCATAATGTACTTTATCTTGTGCATATGTCGAGTAAGAACAAAGATTTAAAGATTTGCAAATGTCAGATATGGATGAACACAGATGTCATGTCAGACAAGCTGTACACGTCTCATTATTAGATAGGGGAGGTGTCCTGTATATCCTAGTTACAAACAACGATATGTGACCAGCAAATTTGGTTAGAATCTTGTTGGAAAGTTTTATCCGAACCTAGTTCAAGATATTGGCTGTCATAACCAATCAAAAAGGCCTCAAAATTTGATTAAAATCAAAACGAACCATGCAAAAAAGTTGGTACATTGTTCTTTATTTCGTTATCATGTTGACTGTTGATGTCATTTCTTGTTGTATGCACGAGTTTAATCTAAGATCCATGACATGGACGTGTATGAAGTACGAAAGATTCGAGCATAAGAAATTATATATGGAGAAAGATCCATTGCTCTAAACAACAAAAACCCATCACTTTCAGCATCTTCATGCAACCGATAATGGATGCAGCTTCACAAGCAATAAACGAAAAATAGTAATAATATATAATATATAATAGTAAAATGGTTAGACAACATGATTAATCAAAATATAAGATAAGTATACAAATCATATAAATATTTTTGGTGGAAAGGAGGAGAGTCCTAGACTAGAAAATCCATAAAATATAGTCTTCAGAAATTTGAATCCCAGTTTTTCTTTCACACAAAAATGTCAAACCAATAAATCCAATTGAAGAAAAGGACATAACACAACCTTAAGCACAACTGTAAAGCTACACCAAAAGTCTATGATCCAAAACGAAGGAGATACTTTTGGGGTGGACACTTCAAACAAAACGTTTCACATTGCTCTTAAAACTGCTAGCTTTTCAATCCCACGGATCCAATTTCGCGGTAAGCTGGCGTGGTAGAAACAAATTGGAGGTATGTTTAGGTAATTTCTATGTTAGTGGGTGTGGCCTAAGAATATAAATGTTCTCATCATGTACTACTTGTGAAGTGAAAAAAACCCTCGGGGGGTTGTGGACATAGTCCGATATGGGTGAAACCACGTAAATCTTTGTGATCTTGTAATTTCTTGTTCTTTATTCTTGTGCAGTTGCTACTACTACGATGCTCACAACAAAAACCAATTTATGGTGAAGAATATAATAAGCTAACCGTTGGGAGCAACTGTTCACAAGTGAAAAGGTTAAAACCAATGACAGATTGATTTTATCTCAGTCCAAAGACCACATCAATGAGATTTATATGAAACAGGATGAAGTGGGTGGAAGTGGACTTACAGAGAAGTGAGAGAGGAGCAGTTCTCAATCTGGCTTGGAATTTCCCCATTGAGAGAGTTCTTCTCCAGCCTCAACTCCTTCAACGAACAAGCCCCTGCAATCTCCAATGGAATGCTCCCGTTCAGCTCATTCCCGCTCAAATCCACCACTTCCACCGACTTCAACTCCCCCAGAGCCCCCGCTGGAATCGGCCCCGAAAACGAATTCCACGACAAATTCAAGAACTTCAATCTCTCTAATCTCCCAATCCCCACTGGAATCTCACCTGAAAACTGATTCCTAGATAAATCCAGCTCCAAAAGAGGCTGATCCTCAAATGTAGCAGGTAACTGAATGCTGCCACTCAATCTGTTTCCTGAAATCAAAATCGTTTGTAGACCCAATTCAAAAATCCATGGAGGAAGATTACCTATCAGAAAATTCCTACTGAAATCGACTTCTATCAGATTTCTACAACCCCTCATCGATTCAGGCAAGCTACCCACCAACCCATTTCGAGAAAGATTCAATCTTTGCAAGAATCTCAGCCTCCCAATCGAATCTGGCACCGACCCGTTGAACAAATTCTCACCCAAATCCAAAACCCTAAGCCATTTCATCTCTCCGATCCAATCCGACACTCTCCCTGAAAACGAATTTCCCCCCAAATTCAACGACCTCAACATCCAAAGCCTCCACATTGATTCAGGAAGCTCCCCAGTCATCAAATTCCGACTCAAATCAACAGTCCTCAAGCTAACCATCTCACCAATCCCAACCGGAATCTCACCCACAAGAAAATTGCTGGAAAGATCGAAGCTTTTCAAGCTCCTCAGCCTCGAGATCTCGTCGGGCAAAGAACCCGAGAGCCGATTCGACGAGAGGTTCAAGCTCACAAGGCTCTCGCAATCGCCAATGCTCGTCGGAATCCGGCCGTGGAACTTGTTTCCGGACAAATTAACCGCCGCCAAACCCCTGCATTGGCGGAAAAACGAGACGGGTATCTCGCCGACGAGGCTGTTGCGGCTGAAATCGACGAGCTTGAGGCTGGGGAGCTGCGTGAGGTTGGGGTTCAAGAGTCCGGTGAGGTTGTTCTTGGAGAGGGAGAGCTTGGAGAGGGACTGGAGGTTGAGGAGGCCGTGGTTGATCTCGCCGGAGAGGGTGAGGGAGGAGAGGTCGAGGTCGACGACGGCGAGGGATTTGGGGTCGCATTTGATGTGGGCCCAGGCACAGGGGCTGTCGGAGTCCAGGGACCAGGAGGAGAGGGCGGAGGTGGGGTCCACGAGGGAGGATTTGAAGACGATGAGGCCGAGGAGGTCGGGGTTGAGGGGCTGAGAGATGGTGCGGAGAGGGAGGAGGAGGAAGAAGATGAAGCAGGTGAAGAGAGAGAATGAGTTCATGGTGGTGTGTTTAGAGAGAGAGGGGGGGGCAGGTAGAGGGGAGTTATAGGGGAGATGCTTCGGCCACTGGGGGGAGAGAGAGAGAGAGAGAGAGAGAGCGAGGGAGGGAGGGAGGGGAAATTCTAAATGCGCACCAGATTATACTACTGAGCACCACAACTATATAGTAAAGTGAATTACAACATGGGAAAAATGGTGCTCACTATTAAAATAAGGCGTGCATTTAGAATTTCCTTGGAGGGAGGAAGGAAAGTGTTTATTTTCTTAATACATTTTTTTTATTTTTAAAAAAGCTTAGAAGGAAATTTATTTTGTTTAACTCCCTTGTTTGATTTCGTTTTGGAATCCAAATTTTTATTTGGACCCCGAAAAGTTCATATTTGGACCAGCAAGTCTAGAGGGAATTTCTAAACTAGCACACCACTAGTCTTAGTCTTGGTGAGCTTACTTTATAAAATTGATTTATATTATAAGTTTGTTATTAAAATTTTAGAACGAACTTGCTCGTCTTCAATCCTTCATTTCTCCCTTTCTAAACAAGTCTCTTCTATTCTCTTTACATAAAACATTTTTAACTCATAAATTGCGGATTGCTTGAGAGCGGAGCCGCAGACACCTGAGAGGCAGAGGGGAGGGAGCTGACGGATTTGAGGAGGAGAATAACGATTTGGGCGGAGAAGAGATAGTGGGTCATGGGAGACAGAAAGAAGGGCTTCTTATTGGGAAGAATTGGTGTGCCCACCGGAAAAAAACTACTCACCATGGAAAGTGTGCTCACTAAGACCAGTAGTGTGCTCCTTCAGAAATTCGCATCTAAAAAATTTTTCGCTCCGGTGAGCATAAGAATGGACGTATCCAAGAATTAGTCTTCATCCATTCTAATCAAAATTTTAAATAAAAAATAAAATTTTTCTTTTTAGTTCTAAATATTTGAATATAACGGCTCAAAACTGGCTTTTTTACCCTTCCATTGCCATCTCTACCCTCTTCTAGTGTTATACGCATGTCAGGCTGCTCAGGTTGGGCTCCACAAATATCAACTCTATTCCAAACAACACTAACCTAACTAATATATAAGGATTAATTTGGATTGGGTCATGTTCAGGTTTGGTTTGATGGGGTTACTGAGAAGAGAGATCGATCGTACGAGACACGTATAAGTAAAAAAAAAAATATAAAACAACTTCTACGTAGTAACCTCACATGTAAGAGGGGTTTTAGTTGCGATTGTAAGTATATAAAATGGTTATAAATACAAAACGAGCTGCAAATTGTACTTTTAGCTATTTGGTTGGGATTATAGGTACAAAATTTTGCAAATATAATAATTAGAGTCGAAAGTAAAGTGCATAAGATATTTTTGTCTATCTTCTGTACTCAGTAGTTGTATTTTTGATAAATGAAAAAATTTTCAGACCTATTGAAAATAAAAAATTAATATTAGATAACTTTTGCAACTCTAATTACTATTTCTAACTGTCAAGTTATGCACGGTAGTACAAATTGCAACAACTTTTATTGCGTCAACTTTAATTACAGTGATGTAACTTACAACTTGCAATATCGTCTACAAGTAACCAAACAATTCCATAATAAAAAATAAAGAGAAAACTATGTAATTTGCACTTTGAGAATAGTTTGAGTACAATGAAAATCAAAACTAGAATTCTATTGCAGAAAAAAAAATCACAAATCAAGATCCATACTAGAATCACAGTTTGGGGTAGCTAGGGTTCATTCTACGAATCTACGCTGGAAATCATAGCCGAAGTCTTGTAAATTGAAGATGATAATCTATATCTATGTCTCTGGGAAATTCTAAATGTGCCCACCATTTTGATAAGTGAACCACCTAAAACAACTTCTAACTCGGGGAGCTCACTTAGCAGAAATTGGGCTCATTTAGAATTTCCCCTATAACTCCACTTAAAACTATATTTGATCATGTGAAACTCCATTCCAAACGACACTATAATGAAAATGGAGCTGTCCATTGGTGGCATCATTGTTGTCACGTGAAATTTGACTCTCAAAATCATTTAGAGGGGAAATTCTATTTGAGCACACCCCTTTGCTCAGTTAGCCCACATCCGAGAGTCTGTAAAAATTTACAATTTACAAGTTCTTCTTGTAACTGGTCAATCAGAGATTAATTTTCGAACAATGTTAAATCTCTTCGGGACTAATTCTCAAATAGTATGGAAATAGTTTGGAGAAGGTAGGTCACTGAGTAAAGTGGTGTGTTAAAATAGAATCTCCCCATTTGAAAGACTTCGACTTTAAGATTATTGAAATTGAAATAGTTGGGATGTATGTTAAATTCATTTCTTAATAATGATTTACAATTCTGCAATGACAGTCAATTTGAGTTTAAAGCCTGCATTTTGAGCTAATTTCTCTTTCTTTTCCAAATTAATCCTCCAATGTTTTTCTATTTTAAAGTAAAATCCTATTATTTTTTACTTAAGTTTCTTGTTTAACTCCATTAAACTTTCCCGCCTAAAATCCGATTCTATTCAACACAAATTCTCTTATTAAATGCTCAAAACCTACTTTAGATATCTTTTTCTCTTACAAAATCTCTTAAAAGTTTACCGTAGGATTTCAAGTGCCATTATAAATTGTTCACCATATTTCAAACTATTCATAACTTAATCTACGTGGGGAAAAAAAAGTTAATTGTAGTGTGACCCTCTGTACTATAGAAGTAGTGTCACTAATTATCCTTAACTTTTAAATTTTCCGTTTAGTCGCTAAACTCTTAACGACATTATTAACAATTTGCTATTATCAATACCTATTTAATTTAAACTAAGACTGTCCGGCTCGGGCACGACCCGTTCCAAAGCCCAGGCATGGCACGACTGCCCGGGCCTTAGCTCGAGATCGGCCCACCGAGCACGTGCCATGCCTGGGCCGGCTCGTTTTTTTTATTTTTTTATTAAATATTAATTCTATTATTAAATTAGTTTAAAAGAATAGTTAGCTCAATTTAATTAGGTTTAATAAGAATAAACGATAGTAAAAATAAAATTTTATTATACTAAATCTCGTTACATTGATATAATTACTTTATAAATCTCTTTAGAAATCATACAAAACCCGAAGAGAGAGGAGAGGACCATGCCTGTCACTCTCAATTTGTTCTTAGTATTTTTTTAAAGAGATTTATGAGTTAAAAATTACATAATTTTTTTTAAAATACATAAAAATCCTAACAAATGTAGAAATTACAATTTGAAAAGAAAAAATAAAATTTTATTTTCATTCATTTTATGGTGAGATCTCTAATTTTATTTCATTTGACGATTCTTATTCCCTTTATTCTGCGTCTAACCAGTCCT
Organism: Dracaena cambodiana; assembly: GCA_036321105.1. Classification (NCBI taxonomy): domain Eukaryota; kingdom Viridiplantae; phylum Streptophyta; class Magnoliopsida; order Asparagales; family Asparagaceae; genus Dracaena; species Dracaena cambodiana. The sequence continues at coordinate 6,773,144 of JAYEPQ010000020.1, forward strand.
TCAAATAAACACACATCTCCAATGTGTCTGCTGCTATTGAGTTTCTCCACTACGTAAGCACTCTACCACATGCATTAAAAGCAGACTCTGACGGTCATTTTGACTAAAAGGTTTTTTTTTTGCAAATATAAATTGCAAAAAAAAAAAAAAAAAAAACCCCAACGGCCATTTTGACTGTTGGGGGAAAAATTTGCAAAAAAATTGCAAGAATCATCTTAGCGGCTATAAATGTAGCCGTTGGGGGGCTCTGTCAAAAAACTTGCCAAACCCCCCCATAATGGCTATAATCGGATTTTTTTTTTAAAAATTTTAAAAAATGGGCTGAGCCGTGCCTGGCACGTGCCAGGCCAGGGCGATCCCGGCTCGGGCACAGCTCGACTAGGGCGGCCCGAGCCGGGGTGCCGGGCACGACGGGCGAGCCCAACAGGCAGCCCGGCCTATTTGCCACCCTTAATTTAAACTGTAATTTTTATGAAATCTCCAAATTATCCTCCTCTAGACATATTTCATGAGTTCTTAGTTAGAGAGAGGAGGATAATTTAGAAATTTTATAAAAAATTTATAGCTTAAATTAAATAAGAGTAAAAATAACAAATTGACTAACAACGTCAGAAACTTATAAACTAAACTGAGAGTTTTAAACTAAGGAGTAATAAGTTACACTATCTATATAGTGTATGGGGTATAACTACAATTAAGCCTTGGGGAAATTTCTTATAATCAAACTACAGAAAAAATTGCATCGATCCATAAATTGGTAAATGGTTGAAGCCCATATATATTATTGTTTAATAATGTGCATTTTATTTTATACAAACTTACTTCTCTTTTTTTGCTGTACGAGCGACGCTTCATCCGTTGGGACTCGGTTCAGGTGTACACAGCGACACATGAGAGATAGGTTGTACTCCATCACAGGAGAGATAGGTTGTACTCCATCACAGGATGGAGGCCCATAAAATTTTAACTTATTTCTTAGTGAGTTGGTTTGTCTATTGGCACCCCTGTCCTGTGCGTGTGTTGCCCATACACTTGAATTGGCACTTGAATTGAGTCCGTTATGCGTAGGAACTGTTTTCCTACGGGAAAATGAGATTGGAAAATTAAAATGCAATTTTCTCATTTGACAACAAAATTTTAACCTCATTTTTTTTTTATGCTAATACAGGTCTTCCAGAACTACATCTTTCTGTATCCACCATCAGAAACATCTCTCATTGTAAGTTCTACCAGTCGATAAGAGAAGCTTACTTGCCACACAATTCTTGATTCCACCATAGAATTCTTACTAGCCATAAAGTTGGCGCACATATTTTCCTCTCTCTAACTATGTTGAACAAGCACATGTGTAAAAGAAGATTTTAGAAGCCGACTATCTCAAAAGAGAGAATGACAACTGCTATTAGGGACATTTAAGAATAAGTGAATAATGCCCTAACCAAATTTAATATCATTTGCTATCTCCAATTTTATAAAGAAATTTGATATTGATCTTTCCTCTTAGGTGGTATGTTTGTTTGCATCGAAGTAAAATTGAAATAGTAGAAGTAAGTTTACTTCCACTATTTCATATGTTTGTTTAATTAAGAAGTAGAATAAAATTTACTTCTTAAAAAATGATGTTGAGCTTATGTGGCAATACTACTTCTCTAATTTACTTTATATAATTTTTGTATGGAAAAAATATGGAAGTAAAAAATTATTATTATTTTATTTCACTGTAACTCTATTTTTGCTGTTCTCTTCAATAAAAATAAATATTTTATTTTTTTAATATTTTTTTTCTTCTTTTAAAATAGAGTTAATTACAGTTAGACCCTCTGTAGTATTAGGGGTGTGTAAGTTAACACTCATGAAGTTTGAAATTCTCAAAAAAAATCCTGCACTTAGTTATTTTCACTCTCTTTTTTTTTTTACTAAAGTGCACTCTTGTTACTCAAATTCCTATTATACCCCCATCCTTCCTTTTAACCAGCACGCTCATTAAAAGGAGAGATAAGAGTAGAATAGAAATTTAAGGGATAAGAGTATAATTTAGTAAAAAATGAAAGTGAAAATAACTAAATTCAGGAATTTTTTTGAGAGTTTCAAACTTCAGGGATATTAACTTACACACCCTTAATACTACAGCGATTTGACTGTAATTAACCCTTTAAAATATAATAAATAAATATTAAAAAATACTGGAAGTAAAATACTTTATTTTCTAAAGTAACTTTTTATTTTCTTTCATATTTCTGTCACTTCCATTTATTAGAACGTAGCCTCATATGCTACTGTATAGAACAGTGGATGCAATTTATTACCTGCTGCTCATACTTTGTACGTTAATAACTGATGGAAACATTACAACAAACTACCCAGTGCTAATAAATGCATTCATCTTCCATCAATATAACTTTCCATTGGGAGGATATTTATTGCACTGGCACTGCTCTCATTTATTGAGGATGGAGTGTACACTCATCAGTGTGTGTTTAAAGCAAGGCGTTAGGAGTTAAATGCTGCGGGGGTTAATACAGTAATCCTGCAGGGTAGTCTGAAAATAGAGCCAGTGTCCGATGAAAAATAAAATTATTTGTTGCCATATAAATTACTTCTCGTACAAGTGCATTTTCTACTGTTTAAGTCATATTTTAATTGTTAAAAGTAAATAGAGTAAGTAAGAAAAAAAAAAAAAACTTCGAAAATAAAAATTTAGAAAGAAATCTATTGAATAGAGTTCTAGTATTTATGTGCTTACTTTTAAAAATTAAAAAGTGGCTAATGAGAAATATTATTTTATTTATCAAATAAAATAATAATAATATTTAATTTGATACTTAGACTAGAATTGAAAAAGTAATGATGAGAGATAAATAAAATATTAATATTTTATCTTGTTTCTAATTTCATGAGTTCTTACATTCAAAAAATGAGGTTAAAGAAAATTGGATCCATATAATGCTTAAACTCCAATTTGGTTTTTGTTTTTTCTTTTTCATTTTGGAAGATGAAATAGAAATAAAATATCTTTTTTGGTAAGAAAAAAAAAATAAGGTGGGAAAGATACAAGATAATAAAAACTTTTCTTCCGCCAAAAATTTACTTAAAGTAAAGTTGAGAAGTAAGGCTGGCACATAGGATCTATCTCATTATTGCAAGACTAACTTTAGCTCTGTTTTTTTGGCTAAACAAACACATAAAATAGTAGAAGTAGTAAAAGTGACTTTACTTCTACTACTTCAGTTCTACTTCCATGTAAACAAATATAACCACAGTGAAGAGAGTATTATTTAACTGATTAAATAATATATTACTTATATTATTTTATTTTATAAATAAAACGACAACTTTTGAATTTGGTGAGTACTGTTTATTATGATAATATATTTTAGCTAACCATCACCTAATTCTTGTTAAATTAGCTGCGTAAACTTTTTTTTTTTCTTTTTTTGGCTAAGAAACTGCATAAACAATTGGCTAAAAGACCACCATAACTCCAAGGGAATTTCTAAATGAGCCGACCGCATATCTTAGTGAGCATACATTTTTAAGATGGAGATTAGTTTTTAAGATGGAGATTAGTGCTACTAACGGTTTTCAAATAAGTTAAGAAATTAGTCTCAAAATAATTTTAATGTGGTTCGAGACTAATTTTTGATCAAAAAACAAAGGGGTATTTACTGGTTTGTCCCTCAAATCTTTATATATTATGATTTTGCCTCGCAAATCTTCATATTTAGGATTTTGCCCCCCAAATCTCATAAGTTACAACAATTTAGTCCTCTTCTCTAACACAGTTAAATATTTGACCATTTTACCCTTCTTTTCCTCTTCTATTTTCGACAAAATCCTAAATATGAAGATTTGGGGGGCAAAATCATAATATATAAAGATTTGAGGGACAAACCAGTAAATATCCCAAAAACAAAACATCGAGTCACAAAAAGAAATGGCGCACTAATACCAGTGGTGCGCTCATTTAGAAATTCCCCAACTCCAAACAATGTGGACGGAGTGGCGTTTCTTTGTTGTTACGCTGTTCGAACTTGGAAGTCTCTTCTGCTCCCGTCGTCGTTAAGTCAAACAGCGGATCCAATAAAATCGCATCTTAGCGGAGACTCCTTACCGGTGCAACCGGTTTCCAACTCCGCATCCGGGGGGAAATTCTAAATCCGCACAACATACTATCTAGTAAAGTGATTACAACATAGAGAAAAATGGTGCTCACTAGTAAAATATGGTGTGCATTTAGAATTTCCCCGCATCCGGTCATCGACTCCCTCGTCTCTAAGAAAGCTTTACCGGTTATCGAGGATGTCGGGCTCGAAGAATCAATGGACGCCCAGCGCGAGGAGTTCGGTCAGTTCAAGCAACGTGGCAGCGTGGGTCTCATTAATGCTCGCATTTATTGTGCGCATTAATTGGGGGCCCTCATTTTGAGGGCCGAGATCGAGATTGGGTCCAGTGGACCGTGGCTTGATACTTGGTACGCCGGCTCATGCGTACTTTTAGCACAACTACATATACTATAGAATTCTAGTGGGGGGAACTTTAAAAATAAGGAAAAAATAGTTATATTACGTCTAAACTGTTCAACGTTTTTGAATTTCAAATCAACTTTAACTAATATTAATACATATCATATAAAAAATTAATAAACTTTTTTATTACCAAATTATTATAACTCTTTCAAGTTTTAACTCATGCCAATATGGGTAAAAATAGAATTTTAAATTTTAATGATTAGTTGTTTTCATTAAAACAAGTTTTATTAATGAATGTGTTTGGTCAAAAAAAGATTGCTAAAACTGAATGAAGGGAATAGTATTTTTCAACTAAAAAACAAAAACTGAGTAAAAAATATTAACTTCTAGACGGAGCTAACTAATGGGAATATGTAGAGACTTATAAAGCATTTTAATATCTATAATTCTTTTAAATTTTGACACATTTAATAAGTTACCATGTAATGTCTCGAATACCAAAATACGGATGTTCGGCAACGTATCATAAATGAATACACCAAGTCTAAAATACATAAATATAATTATGTATAAATGTCACAAATACATATACATATGTAAAGACAATAAACAATTTTGATTTCAATAAAATATCAATTCGATCATGAAAGGATCCAAAGAATGATAAAGTTTGTTACAATCTTAGATTTCAAGTCTTTGAAACAAAACTAAATTGGATAATACTGTCTTGAATAATAAAAGAAATGGTTAAATATTTTCTAAGAAGGGCTTTATAGCGAAAACACCTACTAAGCATCTGTTGACTCGTTGAGATATCGTTCCAGCTGTCGTGAGTCCTCCACCTCGGTATCCTGCAAATTGTCTGGACATGCCAAATCAAGATCGTTAGAATGACCTGAAAGTACTATAACAAGAGGACTAATAATAATACATATGCACGCTATTTGTATATATAAATAAAATATAAAACTGAATGAAATAATAAAATCTTGATAGTATCAACAAATCTAAATCTTGAAAAAAATGTAAAACATAGAATTAAATTATATTTGTCATTGATGGAATAATAAATCAATCAATGGTAGTGAAAACATATCTTGAGGGGTGTTGGAATTTAACATGACGATATATGAAACTGTAAAACTATTAATACATCACAAAATATAAATCTTTAGAAAGAAATAGAACATGAGTTAAGTTGCAGTTATTATGAGGATAAGTTAAGTAGGCATATTTATACATACATGTTATGAACATGAGTTAAGTAGGCATATTTATATATACATGTTATGAATGAGATTGTAGCCAATAAAGAAAAATAGAATTAACTTGCATGTAAAATATGATATATTATTGATGTCTATTATGAATTATTTGGAACTGCTAGGAGGAAATACCACATATTTTAAGAGAGTCCCATGCATGTCCGGGACAACGGTCTCATGACTCCTGGTACTGCTCCAGGACCGTACCACTAGGTACTCAAGAAAACACGATGGATGGTGAAATTATGTGATTCCATCCGGATCTCTCCCAAGAAAATCCGCATAACATGAGAGAAAAAGGACTCTCCCAAGTCACCACGAAGAATGGTGAAATTATGTGATTCCATCCGGATCTCTTAAACGATGAACAATGACATCAAACAAATAGAAACTGACTAAAGGGAAAACTTGCCACGCGATTTCTGCAATCATCGACAAAGAGCACAATGAGGCAAATATGCCGACCGATTCAGAAACCGAGACATCAGCTTTGGCCACTCATTATGATGAGGCAGGCTTTTTGCTCTCCCGATCGGGAAAGAGTTATCTCAAAGATTACTCAAATGTACGGCCTGAAGAGCCTTGCACAGCAAATGAAGATTCATCCTCTAAACAAAAAGAGCTTCGCTTCCAAAAAGGGTCAAAGAAGGATTGTAAGATAGCTGGTGCGCCATTTCGGTTTGATGTGCTTGCCCAGCTAGTTAACATCCTGGCACACATAAATTTTTATGAGTTATTGCAACTATTAAAGACGACCAGGGACGAATTGAGAGAAGCGCAGGCTGAGTCTGAGGCCTTTTTAGCTCAAATTACAGAACCGTCAGCTGATACGGAAGAATCTTGCCTTCACTGCCACCAAGTAATGAGGCAAGTCTCATGCATTACATTCTCACCCAACGGCATGCAAGTCAAAAATATTAAACATAACAGACCCTTGTATTATATGGGATACATCGGTTCTCTTAAAGCAGACCGAATTCTCTTAGACCCAGGGTCTGCCTTAAGCATCATTTCCAGGAGATTGATGCACATGCTTGAGATCTCAGTTAGCCGACTAACCCCCACCAATACTTCCATATTTGGCTTCAATTCCAGTGGTAATCATCCTTTGGGGAAGATCCGGCTTTGCTGCCAAATGGGAAGTCTAAAATCCAAGATGACATGTTATGTCATTGACGCCAACACTTCCTACAACATGCTCTAGGACGTTCCTGGATTCACTCCAACATGGTGGTGCCCTATACTCTATACCAATGTATGAAATATTGTGATGATCAAGGGACAGTCCACACACTGATTGTTGACAAGCAACCCTTTAAAGGAGTGGAGAATTACTTCACAGATGCCATGCTATATAAAGATACAATAGGATACAATAGAGGCGTCTGCAGGTTCAGCGAAGAATGTCAAAGAGGATTACGACAACGACAACGAAGCAGATGCCGAGCCCGAACTAGTAGATGAAGGAAACTGTGAGTTTGAGATAAATCCACTTGTAATAAATAATAATATTTTTGATATAACCAACGCCGCTAATGAGACAGATGAGTGGTTTATTAATGAAAGTCTAGGTTTTGCTTATATTCTTGTTGTTGCTTCGGATTCTACTCCATCTTGTACAAGCACAGAAGTGGATAATATATCTAAATGGGAAGCTCTAGCAACATTCCATCTGCTAATACGGTCGTCATTTGTCGTACAGAGTGAAATACACAATGTAAGAGGGGCTACTTTTGAGGTGCCCGCTCGATGGCCAGACCAACAACCGATAATATTCGGCCGAGTTGAGTCGCGGCCCGAGACAATCATAAATAGTGAAAGTGATGATTAAGTGGCACCACAATTTAGCCACTGTGAAGCAGTTTCCCATTGAATGATGAAAAAAATGGGTTATGATTTTAGTCATAAATAGGGACTAAACTTCGAAGTAGTAGAATGGAATTCTGATGTCAGCACGAGTGTGGTATTCAAAGCCTTTGCTACAAATATGGTATCAGTAAGCCATAAAGAAACAGACGATGCTTGGGCACATCATATGGATATCTTATGGGATATCATATTTGAGCAGCGAGAACCGCTGACTAAAGACAAAGTGGTTCAAGTCAATGTGGGAATGGAGAAAAATTCGAAACCCATCTTTATAAGCGAGAGTCTAACTCCTCAGGAGAAAGAGAATCTCGTATCCCTCATAAGAGAATACATCGACGTCTTCGTATGGAACTACGAAGACATGCCCGGCTTGGACCTGAAGGTTGCCATGTATCAGTCCAATATTAAGCCGGATGCTAAATTTGTGAAGCAACAACAAAGGCGGTTCAAGCCCGAATTGATGGAAGTTACAGAGTCTGAAGTGAAGAAGTTAATAGACTCAGCATTTATCCACGAAGAGCAACATCCTGATTGGATAGCAAATATCGTGCCAATGTCTAAGAAAAAATGGCTAGATAAGGATATGCATAGATTTTCAAAATCTCAATGTTGCATATCCAAAAAATGAATTCCCACTCCCCATCACAGATATCATGACTGACAACACGTGCGGGTTTGAACGGATGTCCTTCATGGACGGTTTCTCAGGATACAATCAGATTAAAATATATCCAAAAAATGAGAAACATACGGCATTTAGAACACCGCTCGGAGTGTATTGCTACATAGTAATATCTTTCAGATTGAAGAATGTGATACTACTTACCAACAAGTTATGAGTGTCATCTTTCAAGAGCATTTATGCAAAACCATTGAATGTTATTGTAACGCCCCTATTTTTCAGCTGCTTTTCTAAACGGAAGATGCTACATAAAATTTATACTAGATAACTCAATAGTCACAAAATCTTAGAATAATCGTAACTACCGCCATATCAGATTGATAAATTACACGTTTGAAACTGAAAGATTTCACTTATACAAAAAGTAAGTTATATAAAATGGCACACTGCTCTGAATATAAACACAAAATAGAAAAGCAGTGCCTATACAAAAGGTGTAATTTATCATTTACGATAACGGGCCCACTAATTAAACAAAAATGGCCTGGTGGATAGAGTATAGGTCTACGTAATAAACATATGAAGATGTAGTAAGTAAAAGAAGAACCTGAACTGGTGTCGAATCTACTGATATCGTTGGCAGTAGACATGGATGATAGGTGGCCTTATGAACCGATGTTGATGTGAGCTCGGTTTGGGCCTAGTGATGATGTAAAGCCTGGATCCACCAAGGACTAACATCTAGGATAAAGGTGGGATGAAGAGAATGGGACATCAGCTGCGAATAGCCTCCACTAATCTACGTATGTCTGGATCGGTCTGGCTGAACTCTACCTCCTGAGGCATATCGGGCTAGGCGATAACATATATATCATGCTGACTAAAGGTATGTCCAACCTGGCCACACTCCTGACACAGAACTCCATCTACCCCATTATCTGCCTCTGGACTAGATGCATGTATCTGCAATTTAGGGTTTGAAACCTAGGGGATTAAACCCACCAAGTAACACAAGAAAAAAATATGTGTACTATTATAGTACTAGGAATAAAAGTATATAAATAGATAAAATACTTCATTGGGTATATTCTTTAATGAATAAATAAAATACAAATAAATTGTGATAGTATTAAATGGGTCACGTGAATAATGAAAAATAGAATAAATAAGACTGTGCATGTCATTTGCAAATAACAAGTAAATATCTTATAAAAATGACAAATCTAGGTTTTGTCCTTGTTAACGCTTGAAACTAATGATGGATAAGATGACGCACAGTTTTTTGTATTGTACAAGTACCCGTACATACCCAGGATCCGGCCTCAATACTCATGGTGCTGAACCATGACATGCCGCTAGGCATAACAATTTAATTTCCGAACTGTATTACAATAACGGACATACAACTCTGGGTATCAATTATCAATTGGTATCCAGTAATTAGCCAGGCCACTGTAGTAAAAGAATCCCGATCTCAATTAAGAAATTGGCCAACAATATCCTTGTACAATACGGTTCTTATATATCATGTAGTTTTTTCGATCCCCATATTAGTGATATATGATATATATATATGAATTAATAGAAACACGTGGCTTGTCAAGTTAGACCATATATATGTCCTTTTCACATGAAATGAGAATTTAATAATTAAGATTTAGGATTATGTACATACGTATCATGAGAATACTTCATTTTACGTAAACAAGATATAAGAAACTTATTATTATGTTCCCATGAATGATAATATCAATGTGTATCTAGTATGTCAAATAATAAAATTTTGTTCATTATTCATAATATTAATAAATGCAAATGTTACAATTTACAACACAAGATTGTCCTATGTTATAAACATAATATTAATAAATACAAATTATCTAATTCCATCACCAGGGAGGCGGCAGTAGATGTTTAGCTTAATTTCTACAATTATCTAATTATCTACAATTAGCTTAATAACACAATTACCTACAATTATCTAAAGTTTAGCTTAAATCACAATTTATTTTATTCAAAGTTTAACTTAATATCACAATTAGCTTACATCACAATTATCTCAATATCACAATCCTTATCATGTTACTCGTATGTGTAAAATAAATAAATAATTATTTATTTTTTCTAGAAAAGTCATCCGCCTTCCTTTCTTTACATTTCTTCGTAAATAACATTCAAGTCCATGTAGATTCACTAACTCATAAATTTTTGTTTACAGATAAGCCATCCATCTTTCTTTTGTTTACATATCTAGGTAAACAACATTCAAGCCCATGCAAAATTATTATTATTTTTTTCTTTCTTTCTTTCTTCTCTCTTTTCTCCTTTTTTTATAAAATAAAAAATAAGCAAATATTATAATATTTATATATATCAAAATTGACCAAATAATCTGGTTCAGTTCTCAATATCAATCAATAATTCAAAATGTAAACCAAGTATATTCACAAAATAAATCACGTACGCAAATATAAATTAAATAAGGAAACGAACGAAGAAGAACAACAATGTTACTTACGTCTTCTCGATCTAGATTCCTCAATTTGATTTATTTTCCCCCCCTTTTTTTAATTTTTCTCTTTTTTTTTCCTCTCTGTTGCTCTAGTTCGGTACGGAAGAGAATGAGAAGAGAGAGAGAAGAAGTGAGTGAGTGGCTTTCTTTTTTTTTATCTCCACAACCCCCCCCCCCCCCCAAAAAAAAAAAAAAGAGGCAACCACCTCAATTATCCAAGCCACCGCCTATCTCTTCTCTTGAGATATGTATGAGTTAATTAATTATTTTATTTATTTATTTAATAATATAATAATTTCAGTTTCGTATAACGTTCTCCAAATATTACTAATTTAATGCAGGGCATAGTGGTCAACCAGAGAATTGCTACAAAATTATCCGTTTGTCATTTCGATATCCGGAATAAATGAACCAAAATTCAAAAGTAATTAGAAGGATAATTTATTATTCTTAAATTAGCAATTTTAGAAATAATTTTCGGGCTTGCAAGGAAAATTTCTAAAAATCATAAATATTAGAAACCTAATAACTGTGAAGACCGAATGTCATTTGAAGTTATTGATTTAAAGTTATGTCCACCGAAAGTTATTTCGGTGTTCAGAATCAATTTCTGTAGCCTTATTCGACACGATCTAACTCAAAAGAGCGATACATGTTGCTTGAACTTTGGGATTACAGTTATTTAGATGATCTCTCCATTAAGAGTAAAAAGAAGGAATATCACCTCCAAGATTTGAGGGTGATATTCAATATCATGCGAAAATATCAACTGAAGATAAACCCTGCCAAGTCCTTTCTCGGAGTATCAAGTGAAAAGTTCTTAGAATTTGTGGTGACTTCAAAGGAAATCCTCCTTGACCGTGACAAAGTCAAAGCAATAAAAGAAATGCAGCCACCACGGAACTTGAGGGAACTCAGGGAGTTGCAAGACAAGCTGACATATATTTGATGGTTCATAGCAAATCTTTTAAGGAGATGCCAGTCATTAACAAAGTTAATAAAGAAGGGAGTCTCATTCGTCTGTGACGAAAATTATTAACGAGCTTTTGAGGACATTAAAAACTATCTCACAAAATCGCTTGTGTTAATGACATCTACTTTAGGGAAGTCTTTTCTGATCTATATGCGAGCAATGAACCATGCCTTAGGGGCCCTATTGGCTCAACATAACGATCAAGACTAGGAGCAAGTAATCTACTATTTAAGCCGAACAATAATCAGTGCGGAGCATCGGTACAGTCTGATTGAGAAAGAATGCCTGGCGCTAGTGTTTGCAATAAAAAAATGCAACATTATCTGGTCAGTCAAACAATACATGACATTTCTTGGGTAAACCCGCTGATGGTGCTTATGACTAAGCCATAATCACTGAATGGTAGGCTATCCAATTGGACGTTGTCGTTATCTTCCTACGGGATAGGAGTTGTCCTGGTATCTCCCCACAAGCATGTGGTATTTCAAGGATACTTGCTAACTAGGCTATGCACAAATAATGTGACAGAGTGCAACGCCCTTATAATTGGCCTCCAAATAGCCTGACAACTGGGGATAAGACATCTCGAGGCATATGGCGATTCGAAGCTAATCGTTAATCAGATGACCAGGGAATATGACGTAAATATGAAATCCTCATACCGTATCATCAAACAGCAATGTGCTTAGCAAACAAATTCAAAGAATTTTACATTGACCATGTGCCAAGATATGAAAATACATATGTCGATGCCCTTACATCATTGGCTGCGACCCTGACCGTATCTAGCAGGTCAACCAAATATGTTACTATCGGAAGCTGCAAGCTTTTGCATCCAGACACAATCATGGAAGTAGATGAAATATGCCAAGTCAAAAAAAATTTGAGCCACGAGATTGGTGTTTTCCACTTGTGGACTATGCATTGCATGGCATCCTGCCGGAGGACCCTAAAGAAGTCGCTTCTATAAGAAACAAAGCACCAAGTTTTATTATAATACCATACTGCAAACTCTGTATCGAAGGTCTCATGATGGCTTTTTTACTTTGCTGCTTGTCAAAGAGCGAAGCCCAAGAAGTGGTCAAGGAAATCCATGACAGGACCTGTGGGGCCCATCAGCCGGGACCAAAGCTCTGAGACTGCATTACGAGATTGGAATACTTCTGGCCTAAGATGATTACAGATGCGGTGACATTTGTAAAGCGTTGCCACGCCTATCAAGTGTATGTCAATTTCATACACCAGCCATCAGAGTACTTGCATGCATCAATTTCTAGTTGGCCATTTGAGACATGGGGCATGGATGTTGTCGGGCCAATCATTCTGCCATCCTCCAAAGGACATTGATTCATATTGGCAGTAACAAACTATTTCTCTAAATGGGTAGAAGCGGTCCCCATGAGAAAAGTAAAGACAACAGATGTAGTGTAATTCATCAAACACTACGTAATTTACCATTTCGGCATGCTTCGACGGATCATTTATGACAATAGACCTCAATTTATTAGTCAGGGCTTTGTGTGATTTTACAGTAAATTTAGAATTCAAGATATGGTTTCGACACCCTATAACAACCAATGGATTAGCCAAAGCCTTCAACAAGACTATCGTAAAGCTCATTCATAAATTCATTTCTTCAAGTCGACACTATTGGGATGGAAAGTTAGACGAGTGTCTGTGGGCTTATCGTACTACTGTGCAAACTCCGACCAAAGCTACGCTTTTTTCTTTGGTATATGGTTCCGAAACCATATTACCACTGGAAATTCAAATCTCATCCTTGCAAGTAGCACTGGTTACGAAGATGACGACAGAAGAAAAATATCAAAAATAGCTCCGAGAATTAGAAGCCTTGGACGAGAAGCAACTAAATGTGAAGCAACAAATTGAGTTGTGTCAAGCACGCATCTCGAGAGCGTTTAACAAGAAAGTTAAACGAAAAACTTTCAAAGAGGAAGATTTGGTCTTGGCTGTCAAAAGACCAATGATCATGACCGAAAAGACTAAGCAAAATTTCGAACCCAAGTGGGAAGGACCCTTTATAGTAGAAACTGTCTACTCAAATGGAGCTTATTGTCTGATTAATTAAGACGGCGAAAGGATGAAGATGCCTATCAATGGCAAGTTCTTAAAGAAATACTATGTATAGCCACCTAAAAAAACGGAAGGGAAGGCTAATTGGTCAACCGCCCTGTGCTATTAGAAGCAACGGGAAGAGAAATCGAAAACTTCTCGCCAACCCTATCATACTAGGGATAAGAATATGAAACTAATCGTCCAATCCAAGAAGGTAAAGAGAAGAGCAAACGTTTGACATTTAAACCCAAACAAAACTCTTGGCAACTCATCATGCTGAGGGAAATAGCATGACTAGCTCAATGCAAATGACGATTAGTTAAGGCACCTCAAATCCGTAGATTGCTGGGGGTTTGCTAAAAATCGCATGACAAATTTGTCACAATACTATCCTATAAGAATATGTCATAACCCAATGCTTCAAAAGCAAAGGGGAAATAAATTCAAATTCTCGACAACTTCTTATACTAAGGTAAAAACATGAACCACCCAATACTTCAAAAGTAAAGGAAAGAAAACAAGTTTTTTGCCAACCCATCATACTGAAGTAAAAAGTATAAATGACCTGATGCTTCAAAAGCAAAGGAAAGAGAAAATCAAAATCCTCGTCAACCTATTATGATAAGGAATAATTTGCGAACAACCCAGTGCCCTCGAGGCAAGGGGCAACAGAAAGCCAAAATTCTCGACTAGTCTTATCATACTGGAGGTAGAAACGATCCAATGCCGAAAAAGGCAAAGCGAAGAAGGACCATTTAGCATCAAGTCCAAACAAAACCTTCGACAACTTATCATATTGAGGGGAATAATATGGCTAGTCCAACGAAAATGGTGATTGGTAAAGACATGTCAAATCCGTTGATAGCTGGGGATTTACTAAAAATCCTGTGAACCTGTCATATTAAACTCTTATCTCTAACAGTGAGATTCGAACCATATCATCTCAAAACAACCAAATCTATCATGTTAAGTTTTTATCTCTGACAGTGAGATTCAAACCATCTCATTTCAAAACTACCAAATCTATCATATTAAGCCCTTACCTTTGACAGCGAAATTCAAACTATCTCACCCAAATACAAACAAATCTGTCAAGTTAAGCTCTTATCTCTGATAGCGAGATTTGAATTATCACACAAACAATATGCCCCTTGACCCTACCACAGTCACCGGCTTTGTCTGTCAGCTAGGCGAGCCACTCGATAATATTAATCCAATTATCTTGGTATGTTTAACAGTACACTTCTACCAAAAATCCATAAGTATATTTAACAGTACACCTCTGCCCAAGATTCTTTGACCCTCACATGGTCATTTCGGTATGTTTAATAGTACACCTCCATCGAAACCTCATGGGTATGTTTAACAATACACCTCTGCCTAGTTCTTTGACCCTAACCTGATCATCTTGGTATGTTTAACAATACACCTCTTCTAAGAACCCATGGGTATGTTTAACAGTACACCTTTGCCTATGGTTCTTTAACCCTCATCCGGTCATCTCGGTATGTTTAACAGTATACCTATGCTGAAACCTCATAGGTATGATTAACAGTACACCTCTGCCCATAATTCTTCGATTCAAACCCAGTCATATTGGTATGATTAACAATACACCTATGCCAAAATTATATAGGTACATTTAACAGTACACCTCTGCCCTACTTCTTGAATCCCAATCCTATCATTCTGGCTCTGCCTGTCTGCCAGGCAAGTCACCTCTCAATTTGAAAAAAATCACCGGCTCTGTCAGTCAGTCAGGCGAGTTATCAGCTCTGTTTGTCAATCCAAACAAGTCACATTATACTCAAAACACTCAGCTTGCTAACGTATCTCCACACCCTTAGAAAGTTCCATTTTCCATGAATTCATCCACCAATCCCAAAACAAAATCCATTCATTAAGTCATATGAAAATCCATTCACCAAATCTGGTCCCCACAATGTTGTTCTCAGAATATCACAAACATCAATCCGTGTCACCATCCTATACCGTATGTCACAAAGATTGAAAATAATGAAATAAAATTAAAAGACAAAAGTAATATTATTAGTTTACATATGAAAAATACAAAGTGTATATATCATAAAAAAAGAAAGATAAAGAAAAGAGAGATACAAAAGGGAGATATCAATAGTTTGTCAAAATTCTCAATATCTCTTCTGCTTCCCGCAAGTTCTTAGAACGAGTTTCTTCAGCAGTGGTAGTGGCTTGACGACGTAGCACATTCTTATCAACAATAAGATGTTGTACTACCTCAGTGCATACGTCTTCCAAAGCCTTATCTCGCATGGCCACTTCCTGTTGTATTTGTATCTGCTGGTGGATTAGAGCCTCACGGTGCTTTATGATTTCCTCAAACTTCTGCTCTTCGTCCTGAAAACTTCCTGAGCAATGGCAATAGCCTCTTGGGTACAGGAGATAGTACCCTGCGTGACCTCCATCTCAAACTCGGCTCGCTCAAGCTCATTACTGATTCCATTATGAACATTGGCAAAGTCTTGAAACTCTTGTGCACATAGCTCTTCTTTCTTCTTCAGCTCTTCTTGGAGAAAATGCAGTTCAGCACAAGCTCGAGCAAATTTGATGTCAATAACAGGAGATATATTGGCCCGTGCACGTTGTTCAAATTCTATAGATGCTAGTCCAACATCTGCAGTCGTGCCCGGTAAAAAGAAGCCCGATCAGGGCTACCATTCCTCTCGATATTCTCAACATAATTTAGCAGTATCGGACGACCCAAATCATAGGAGTCCCACCGGAGCCAAAATTAAAGACACAAGATGACCAAACATCCAGCAGAATCCACTGATGAAGTGCTATAAGAAATCCTCCATAAACTCATTCGGCCGTGCTAAAGGCAAAGAAGGCACCCCCGCTACAATAGTTATAGGTATAACTAGAGGCGACTGAGGACCAAAGGATGGAGGAGAAAACCCTGTCAGATGTGGAGCCAAAGTCTGAAAGAGGATGTCGATGGAAGAACGGTCGATAACAGGTGTGGTAGCAACGTCAGTCCTAACGGGCACCGTCTCAAATAATGAACCCTTCTCCAAAATATTCCCTGTAGTCGAAGTACCCTCAAAGGAGGATCCAAGGGATGTGTGAAGATACGCGGGCGTGACTCGAGGCTCTACCACATCTCCTCCTCCTAAAACAACACTTACGACTGTAGATGGAGAAATAACTGCGATAGCTAGAGGGGCTCGCAGAGGAATAGAAGTCGTCGCTGTAACGCCCCCGTTTTTCAGCTGCTTCCCAAAACGGAGGACGTTACTTATTACTTACACTAGACAACCCAACAGTCACAGGATTTTGGAATAACCGTAATTACTGCCACAATCAGATTAATAAATAACATGTCTGAAACTTAAAATGATTTCAATTATACAAAGAGTTCATTACATAACATGGCACACTGCTTTAAATATAAACACAAAAGAGTCAAAGAGAAAAGCAGTGCCCAGACAAAAGGAAATATAAACAAAATATACAAAAGTTCTCCGGGGGTACTTTGATTTCCTATTGTCACCCGATCTGTCCAACGAAGTACGGATCTTCAATTGGGGCTGGATCCCCTTCTTCACGTTCCAAATCTAGGTTCAAAACCCAGGAGATTAAACACGGCAAGTAATACATTTAAAAAGAGAAATTGTGTACTATCATAGTACATGAATATCAGTGTGCATGAGCATGTTTATGTCAGTGTTGTTTGTGTGCATATAAATTAACATGAAGGCAATATATAAATTAACATGGAGGCAACATATAAATTAACATGAAGGTAAACATAAATAAATGCATATATAAATAAGCATGACTATAACTACTCTATCTATTTAATCATATATTCTATTGGTATCAGTTATCGTCCAATTTAATTTTGAAACTGTATTAATGGATAAGATAGCGCTATTCTCCATTGTCGTATAAGTGCCCGTGCATATCCGGGACCCGGCCCCAATATTCATGACGCTGAACCATGACATGCCGCTAGGCACTCAATCAAGTTCCGTACTGTATTATAGTAACGGACATACCACTCTGGGTAAATATCAATTGGTGATCCAGTAATCACCCAGGCCGCTGCAGTAAAAGAATCCTGGCCCTAACAATACAATCAATCTTTATAGGCAAGGCTCTTATCCATCATATAGTTTCTCCCGTCCCCGTGTTCATAATGAATTATGCACATGAAAATTTTATTTTTCATTTATTTGTTTACTTATTGTTTTTCAATTCATGATAACATACTTGCATTTCCATGACTGTACATGACATGTAGTATCATAACACATGATCGGTAATATTAAAACACATGACTTGTAATATCAAAGCACGTAACATGTAAAACACATGACTTGTAATATCAAAACTCATGACATGTAAAACACATGACTTGTAGTATGATAAATTAACGCATGATATATTAGTACACATGATTTGTAATATCAAGGCACATGACTTGTAGCATGATAAATATTAGTGTACAATTGTACCACAATGCATATCATTACAATAATCTGGTTTCATTCTCAGTGTCAATTAATAACCCAATTTGGGAATCAAGTGAATCATATAATAATACTGTATTATTTTTTTTAAGCCCAACGTATACATTTATTACATTTCTAGGCTCAATTATATATATTAATATGCATTTCTCTTTTAATTAAAATCTAATTTATTACTATTATTAATTATGTCCAATTAATCCAAACCAAGTCCAATTCAAATCTCTCAATTATTTAATCCATCAAGCCTAAGCCTACTAAATTTCCACTTATATTTTATTTTATTTTTCTTTTCTGTCACGCCCAAGCCCACTGTTATTGTTATTTTTATGTCTTTTTCTTTCCTAGCTCAAACCTATTTCTTCCTTCTATTTTATTTTTATTTTATATTATTTTTTTCTTTTACAAGACTGGGCCGGGCCCACTGTTATTATTATTTTTATATTTTTCTTCTTTCCCAGCCCAAGTCCATCAAGCCCAGTTTTATTTCTTTTTTTTCTTTTCTTTTTTTTAAAAAAAAATCAAAAACAAGCAAAAGTAATAATATTTATATATATCAAAATTGATCCACTAATACAGTTCAGTTCTCAATATCAGTTAATGGTACAAAATATGAACCAAGCATTTTTATAAGATACTCTACGTACATAAATTTAAATTAAATAAAGAAATGAACGAAAATAGATATAAATAAAATAACGAAATGAACGAAAATAGCAGTATTACTTGCCTTGGCTCTATCTCGAATATTTGGTTCGAATTCTCGGTTCGGTTTGATTTTTCCTATCCTTTCTCGTTTATTTTTTTTTTTATTTTTCTGCTGTTGATTTTGGCCGAGAGGAGAAGAGGGGGTGAGAATGGAGTTGGTGTAGCAAAGGGAGTGAGGGAGTGAGGGAGGGAGATAAAGGAGAAGTTTTTATATTTTTTTATATTTTAATATTTTTTTTCTTTTCTTCTCAGTTTGCCACCTAACTGCCACTCCCCTTTTGTTCGTCACGACAGCACAACACATGAACACAGCACAACACATGAACACATGATTCACTGTTTTATTTTTTTAATTAATTAATTTATTTATTTAATAATTTTGGTTTCGTGTAATATTCTCCAAATACTACCAAATTTATGTAGGGCGTAGTGCTCGACGAGAGGAACACTACAAAATTATCTGTTTGTTATTTCGATTTCCGGAATAAATGAACCAAAATTCTGAAATAATTAGAAGGATAATTTTAATTTTATTAAATTAGCAATTTTGGGAGTATTTTTCGGCCTTATAAGAAAAATCTCTAAAAATCCTAAATATTACAAAACTAATAATCGCGAAAACCGAATATCATTTGGTTTGTAGATTTAAAGTTATGTTAACCGAAAGTTTTTTCGGTGTCCAAAATTGACTTTGGTGGAATTATTCAGCACGACTGGTCTCAAAAGATTAATACAGTTAGTTCAAATTTTTGGGTATTACAGTCGCCCACGAATCACCTGCTTCAGCGAAGATAGCCAGTGTCAGTGAGTGCAAACTAACAGCCGTCGTACCTGCAAAGGCAATAAAACCCTTTAAGAAAACTAGCACGTTGATGATGTGAAACAACAAAGGGTGTATTATAGTAATTCAGCAGATACCTCTTATGGCGCCATTACGAGCAAGAGTGCCTCCACGTCCTACTAAGTATGTATCTCCAAAAAGAAAATGACTGTGCTTATCAATATAAGGTTCAAAGTAATTAGTGTTATACGAACTGATGTCGCTATAGCCATTACGATCTGGATGCTTAGACTTGAATCAAGTTTATATGGAAATTTATATAGGCTCAACGGGCGCAAAATTGAACGTATCCAAGAAGAGTTGGCCCCTGAGATCCAAGAAAAGAAGAAAATGAGGCTAAGTTATAACAAAATTGCTAAAACAAAAAATTTTGGCGAACTTCAATACAGGGAGAAACTAGCCTAGTAGTCGGATAGTGAGGCGGCACTGAAGAAGGCAACATCAAGGCCAACAGAGAAGCGGGGATGTCAGCCACATGTGATACAAGTACAAGCTCTGCAGGAGCATTCGTAATGGCTTGCACTGTATCATGATCAGGACAAACCACAACATCTAGCTCTGACATGCCTATCCCAAGTGCCTGATGAGCACTCATCGATGCCTGATATACCAACTCCGTTACTATGAGTGCTGCCTCTTGCACAGGTGCCGCTTTCTTGAGTACTGAGTCATCATCTATAGCCACTAAAGGAGCCGGAATAGATCGAGTCTTTTTTGTTCATCTTAATCCCTTTTGAAGGATCAACTTTACTGATTTGGAGTATTTTACGAGTGACACCTCTGGTGGCAACACCAACAGAAACTTTTCCATCATGAACCTCAGCTATCTGATCCGCAACTCTAGCCGTTGTGCCCTACCTTGTATCATGACTCTCTCTAGTTGCCGCTTCAACTATAACCTTGGCAGCTCCTTCCTCATTCTCAGCTTCATCATCATCCTTCAGATTAAGAAACTCGTCCATACCCCTAAGACGAGTCTTCTTATCACTCTTCTTTTGAGAGTAATAGCTCTCAATTTCCATCATGCAGTCACGACTCATGCGAAAACCTATGATAGCATTGACGACATGGTACCAGGTGCAGAAACTCAAAGAAAGGAGTAGATTGTGTACCTTGTGAGGAAGGGCAAACAGAGGGCCCGTGCCGTCAGCAAAAAAATGATACCAAGCGCGGGCTCTTTCGAAGAGATTCCCTTGAAAGCCAAACTTTGGATTCGAGTTTCCTACATATAACTGAGAATAACCAAACTGATGGGCAAACCGACTAGGGAGATAAGGCTTCATATGGCAAGTCAGCACTTAACGGCACACCAAGTGGCTTGGACGGATATTTATCAACCACCAAAAACAGCCTGAAAACATAATGGTAAAGTCGTCCGGCCCGCAAATATCCTGGAAGTTGTCACTGTAATTGCCACCAGAAAACTCAGGGAAGCTGCAGTATATCTGATAAGTCTGATGACTCATAAGAGTTTTACGAACGGGAGACATGTAATATCTCTTCCAGTTGGAATTTTCACACCGCTACACGTAAGGCAGAGAAGTTGGATCCTCAGAAGTAGGAGCTGTCATCAAACTGGGACAGTGAATTATGAGCCAAGCTATCTGATATGTGTATGATAGTTTGACTCGGGGGGTTCGGTGTCTTATATATTGTCTCCCTTTCGGCATTGACAACAGTCCTCATCTTGGTGAATTCGGTATGAAGCTCTCTCAGACCATTCAGCATGTTGCAGACTATGGCAGGGAGAAGTCTAAGAGACCGGTCATGGGAAAGGAGCATCATCGGATACACCATATTAATAGCGATGGCCTCCTTCGAAAGCGAGAGAACAACGCACCTCTTGAGCCACAATATTAAGAAACCAGCAAGAAGTCCTCTATCAGAAATCCGATATTTGGCCTGGTGATAAAGACTCTCGAACCACATGCCAACCTTGAATCCATCTTCATCAAATTTGGCAGTAAAAGTAACTCCCAGATCTGAATCCTCTCTCGGATGGCTTCATCACCTAATCCCTCATGTTTGGCCACTTTGCTTTGAGATTGATCCAGAATAAGTAGAAGGCCCACATCTTCTACCCAATTTCTCGGCCTTTTGTTTGAGAAATATTAGCACAAATTCTAAAATGGCATAACATCTTCCAATACATCTCGTACGCAAACCTGTTCTGCTCCTTCAACAGATCTAACTATGCAGAAGTCGGCACATATTCTTCATTTGGCAGCTCTCTCATGGCCAGCAATGAAATCTCGAATATCTCATGAAGGGCAAAGCCAAGCTCTCCCACTGGAGTAAAGAAAGAATCTGAATGTGGATTGAATATTTACTATACAGTGAAAGGTGCTATAAGGGAGACCAAATTGGACGTTCCGGATGGCGCCAAAGTGTCCAATTTCTCATAAAATATATCCAAAAGTGGTCAGTACGAAATCCACCATCCTGCTCCACCACATATTCCCGGTTGAATAGATCCAGCCAGAAGTCCTGAAATTATGAGACGGATGCTGTCCTCTTTTGGAAAAAAACTTGTAAAAGAAGGTGTTAGCTCTTCGGGGACCTCACCAAGGGAGTAATTTTTATTAAATCTGTCAGAGAGAAGGTCGATAACGAATCTTCTGGGGCCGTCCTAATAAGCATTTATATTGCCAAAGTTGTCGACGGCCATCTCATTCTGCTCTTTGGTCACGTTCCAACTCATGGTGCGCATCACTGATAATTTCTGGAGATACGCCAGCGGATAACTTTTGACCATATCTGGAAGAAACATTCGAACTCTTTCCACTTTCCAGAGCCACTTATACTTTTGCACATAAGAGCTTCATTCGAAACGACAATTACATCTCCAAACAAAAATTTAGACTTCTCCCAAGAATGATGACTCATCCCTTCTAATTGTGCATTGGTAGTCAACTCCCAAAGAGTTGCTGGACTACCTCCAAAGAGCCTTTCAACACGCCCCTTGGAATTGTCTGGAGCAAAAATTAGCACCGGTTCAAACCGGAACTGGGCGGAATTATCGAGCCCACCTCGATACCCGAAGTAATTGCGCTTAAGGAGCACGTCATTGGAGTAATTGGCTGTCAAAAATAGAAAATAAAAGGGTCAGAAAAATCCAAAAGGGGAAGCTGAAGAAAATTACTGAGTAGCACGCAAGGCCGGCCAAGCCCACAGCACGAGCAAGCTGGCCTAGCCTCGCGACGCTCGATGGCTACGTGCCCCAAAATCTTGTTTTTTTTCTTTTTTTTCCCTCGAATCGACAGTTAAATTCCAGTTGACAACGGCCCTGGGGAGGAGAGAGATTATCGCTCTGGCTTGAGGAAAAACATTGAGAAGCCAATGGGTCGAAGAAATTGAAAAGAATCAGTGAGAATCCGGAGAGAAGAGGAATAGATTTCTTGGATTCTTGAGAAAAAGATAATGACAAAAAGGAGTCTTGGGCACCTTAAATAGTGGGAGGATTGGGATACCAATCTTGAATAGAAATCCAAAGTATTTAAAAATTTTCAGAAAAGATAAAATTTTAAAAACTTTGGAGGGGGTTTTGTAGAACGAGAAAAAAATTGACCCCGCATTAACTTGAATTCCACACACAAAAGAAGAAAGCAGCGGGGCAAGGCTAGCAGTCTCGCGCAACGAGGCTGGCAACTAGTGTCGCGAGGCTGGCCACGCGCAAGGCGAGCGTACTGCGAGGCTGGCCACCCGCTCTGTGCAGAGAGGCTGGTCGCTCGCCTTGCGCGCAGCGAGGCTAGCCTCCGGTCTCGCGCACAATAAAAGTGGGCCCCATCTCGTATCCTCGAGGGACTATTTTGCTAATTCTATAAATTTTAATTAGATTTCAATTAACCTGTGGTGTAGGATAAGGACAAATACAACGAATCTCTAGAGCAAATCTTATTAAAAGAAAATTTAAATATTTAATTAAGATTACAAGAAAATTCTGTCTCTATCTATATAGAAACTCTCTCAACAACTTGGAGCTTATAAATACCCCTCCAGAAGGACTCAAAAGGACATTTCAGCCAGATCTCTCTCCCGCACAAGAGTCCGAAACTTCTTCCAGCAGTAAAAGAGGAGAGCGAATTCAAGAAATCTCCACTATCACTAAGCTTCAACATCGAATCATCAACGAGGAACATAATCAATCCTCATAGCTGCCTCGATCCCACGAATTCTGTAAAAGCGAGCGACAATCTATAAGTCCTCTCATTTGTATTCATTTGCTCTATAGTTCTTTTCATTGTAATCCAAGAGAAATTCTATAATTTAATTCTCAATGGAAATTGAAAGATCCCAAACAGTACACAGACACACACACACACACACACACACACACACACACACACACATATATATATATATATATATATACACACACACATGCATGCATACAAATATGCATATGTATGTATATGTGTGTGTGTGTGTGTGTATGAGTATAATGGAAATGAGCCGCCAGCTCACATAAGTTACCTGAATTGTAGTTCATTTTCATTATCTCTAATAATTATTTTTTTTAATTTTCTTTTGGATTATGATCGATTCGCTAGGGTTCACTCATAATCAATTTCTTGGGTTTTAGTTTTAATTTGGTTTTCCATCAAGTATATACAAAATTAACAATTTTTGATAAATAAAATAATATGTATCTACATGATAATAATATAAATAAATTTTGAAACATATGAAATTTGTTCCTAAATAATGTAGAGATCATGATCTTAAAAAAAATTTAATAAATAATGTGATTATTAATTTTTCATTACTGACTTATCTAACTTACTTGACCGAGCGGCTCATATATATATATATGTGTGTGTGTGTGTGTGTGTGTGTGTGTGTGTGTATGTATGTATGTATATAATTCCTATAAATGAGTCACTCGCTCAATTAAATTACATAAGTTTGCAGCAAAATAATAGAATTAATTTTTTTGTTGAAAATCATGATCTCCACCTCCTTACATTTCTAGGGTTAAATTTTATATATTTAGAGTTATTTTTGCCATTCCATCAAGTTGGTAAAAGATGTTGTATTAATCGAAAACCATTATTTTTGTGTTTATTTGATACAATGATAAATCAAAACTAAAACACAAGAAATTGGATATAATGGGAGTTTAGGGGGTTGAGATCATAAACTAAATTAATGTTTGAAAAAAAAGTTATTGGAGATAGTCGAAATAGATAGTAACTCAGTTAATTTACATGAGAAGTTAGGTCATTTCCATTGTTTCCACATGCGTGTGCGTGTATGTATGTATATATGTGTGTATACATATACATACATATGTACATACAACAGATACACATATATGGTATTACCATATATAACCACTAGCTCATATAAGTTACATGAGTTAACGACGACTAAGTAATGGTCATGCTATTTTTTTCAATTTTTTTTTTTAGGATTATAGTCTCTACCTCCTGAACTCCTTCATAATTAAATTTCATGAGTTTTCAAGTTTATTTGCTCTTTAATCAAGTGGAGACAAAATATTGTATTTATCGATAACTGTTAGTTTTGAATCTATCTGATGGAAAACCAAATAAATTCTAAAATCCAAGAAATTGGGTATGAGTGCACCCTAGGGTTAGGATCATAATTTAAACGATTTTTTTTTAAAAATATTAAAGATAGTAGAAACATAATGCAGCTCAAGTAACTTATGGGAGACAGCGGCTTATTTTAATATATATATATATATATATATATATATATATATATATATATATATATATATATATATATATATATATATATATATATATATATATATATATATATATATATATATATATATATATATATATATATATATATATATATATATATATGTATGTATATGTTACCTAAGCTGTAGTTCATTTCTTCTCTCTCTAAAATTTAATTTTTTTTTTGAATTATGATCCCAACCCTCTAGAGTTCATTCATACCCAATTTCTTAGATTTTAATTTTGATTTGGTTTTCCATCAAGTCGACACAAAATTAACAATTTTTCGTTTAATACAACATTTTGTATTCACTTGATGAAAGAGTAAAAAAAATTAAAAGCCCATGAAATTTGATCCTAAAGAAGTTAACGGAGTAGTGACCACGATCTAATTTTTTTTTTTTACAAAAATGGGTTCATTACTTTTTTACCGTTGACTCATATAACTTATCTTAGTAAGGTTCTCATAAATAATAATCTCTATATAGATGAGTAAACAAGAGCTAGGGTGTATAGAAATAGACAAAAAAATTGACATTCCTATACTTTTTCTTTAATTAGACTATGTAATATTGATCTTCATCTCTTTTATTCACACATGCCAAAGATTATGGGAATATAATAGGTATTGACCAATAATTTTCTCTAATTATTCTTGTTCACATGTCCCTTAAGACTTTATACTTTTCTTTATCTAACTTTATTTGTAACACCTGGTATTCAAAAATACGGATAACATTCAAGGACTTATCGTAAACAAATACGCCAAGGCAAGAACACATGAATATAAATATGTACAACTTTCACAAATACATACATATATACAATTGAATAAAAGCATGGAATTAAAATATTAAATTATCCCAAAGAATAATGGTCAAGACAAGTCCATGGGAAGATAAAAAATGATCCTTATTATATAATAAAAAAATGAGTTTGAATAAACATGAATAATAATGTTTTTCCAAAAAAAATAGAAATGGTCTCTTTCATGTTCCTCTTGTTGCGAGCGCACCTACTAATTTCTGCTAACACTTCAAAATATTGGTTCAGCTGTGGTGGGTCCGCTTCTTCGGTATCTTGCAAATTATGGTCTGAGCTCACCAAACCAGGATCGCTAGAATGAACTAACAAATACTACAAGAGATGAAGTAATAATGCACATGCACGCTATGTGCATGTATATAGATAATACACAAAATATTAGTAAAATATGAAA
This sequence comes from Dracaena cambodiana, assembly GCA_036321105.1. Taxonomy (NCBI): domain Eukaryota; kingdom Viridiplantae; phylum Streptophyta; class Magnoliopsida; order Asparagales; family Asparagaceae; genus Dracaena; species Dracaena cambodiana. The sequence continues at coordinate 6,799,929 of JAYEPQ010000020.1, forward strand.
CAAATAAGAGTATCATGGAAAATACGCATTGTAAAGTGAATCATTGATTTTATTATATTTGTCTTGGAGATGATTGATGAGTGTCATATATTGCATATTTATAGCCTCTATATTATCTATTTTTGTATTTAAATAATTCTACTCGGGTATTTTTAGTGTGTTTTTCAGGTAAACCTATTTCTATAATGAGATGACATAAACTCAGAATCGAATTAGGAAACCAAGCCCAAAAAGGAGTTAAAAGTGAGAAAAACTATAAGACTATGATGCTGCAGAAAGTCAAAGTTGATTGCAGTTATAAAAAAAAAAAGACAAGAGACTCATACAGAAGAAAAACCAGACAAAATACCCAAAATTGTGCCACTATTTGGTGGCATTTGCGGCCAATTGGAGGCTCCATGGGGCCCACTCTGGGTGAATTTTCTACCGGGTTTCGATATAATTTTGTAGTTTCTTACTTGTACTCAAATTAGGGTTTGATTCTTCGAAATTTTATATTGGCCATATTCTTGTAAACTAGAATTCTTTATGATGCAATTTTGTACTTGAAAATTATTGAATAAAATTAGAGTTTGCTGAAAGGGTGATGACCGCTATACCGACTCTAAAAGTACCCTTTTCTGCTCATCATTGTTTCTTAAGTAATTTTCTTCTAATTGCTTTCTAGATAGATTTATCTTACTTTCTAGTGTAAAACTTCAATTATTTTCTAGGAAAAATAGAATCTTTTTTAATTAGGAGTATGAGTAGCTAATAAGTTTAGTCCTAGAATGTAGATGAAACTAGGGATCAATCTCATATTAATCTATTTGTATTCTTTTTAAAATAAAAATAAAAAAGATAGGACTTTTCTATGAAACAATAAAAATATAAGAACTCGTAAATTAAAACTTTGATAGGTTATACTTAATTTAAATATTTTGATAGCCTATACTTAGTTAGGGTTTTGAGTTGTTGGTTTTTATTTGTTTTATTGAATTTATCTAACGATTTAGTTTATCGCTATAAAAATTAATTTATTTGATAGATTATACTTGCACGCCACTTGATAGTTCATACTTAGAATACTTTAAGTAGGAATTAAACTAAAAGATTAGATATTTATTAAAGAAGGAAGATGAATAGATAATATTTGGTTGTGAACTATTAGATTTCATATTCTAGGCTAATTAGAATTGCAAATCATCAATCTAGACTCATAATTAGCTCATCAAGATAATAGAGTTAGCAAGATTGTAAAACACTCTAAATCACTGTGGGAACGACCTGTTAGCGCTACAACTGACACTGTACACGTAAATGTATAGGAGCTAGTAAATTATCTATTAGTGGGTATTGAAGATAAGATTTAAATTTTTGATTAAAATGATAAGTGTATTTGATATAATGCTTGACTTGAAAATTGATAATCTAAATGCGTTCTTGAGTTCGTATATTAGTAAGATTAATTGAAGAAAATATCACAAAAAGTGATTTTTTTTCTTTTGTATAAAATTTTTATATTTCTTGATTTTCGGTTATCTTTAATTTTCTTTTCTTTATTCTTTAATCTATTTTCTTCACGAATTTTGTGGGTATATTCATTACGAACCCTCACGAGACACAACTCATCCAATAGGGTAACCTAGGGGTTTAAAGACTCATTGCACATGCTAAGTGCAATTGTGATTCCTGCCAAAGTGAGTTAGGATTTTTCTTTTTATTTTTAGGTTTATGTTTTGCTTGAGAACTAGCAAAAAATAGGTGTGGAGGTGTGATGAGTGCCATATATTGCATATTTATTATCTCCATATTATCTATTTTTGTATTTAAATAATGCTACTCGGGATTTTTAGTGTGTTCAGATAAATCTATTCCAATAAGGAGATGGTATAAACTCATAGTCGGATTAGAAAACCAAACCCAGAGAGGAGTTAAAAGTGAGCAAAACTAAAAGACCATGATGCTGTAGAGAGTCAAACTTGATTAAAGTCATAAAAACAAAAGAACAAAACAAGAGACTCATGTAGAAGAAAAACCAGACAAAATATCCAAAATTTTGCCGCTATTTGGTGGCATTTGCCGCCAATAGGCGGCTCCATGGGGCCCACTCTGGGTGAATTTTCTACGTGGGCTTCGATGTAATTTTGTAGTTTCTCATTTTACTCAAATTAGAGTTTGATTCTCCGAAATCTATATATTGGTCGTATCCTTATAAATTAGGATTTTTTATGATGCAATTTTGTATTCGAAAATTATTAAATAAAATTAGGGTTTGTTGAAGGGGTGATGGCTGTTATACCGACTCCAGATGTTCTATTTTCTGCTCATTATTATTTCTTAGGTAATTTTCTTCTAATTGCTTTCTAAATAGATTTATCTAGCTTTCTAGTGTAAAACTTTAATTGTTTTTTTAGGAAAAATAGGATCCTTTTAATTAGGAGATGAGTAGCTAATTAATTTAGTTTTAGGATGTAGATGAAAGTAGAGATCAACCTCATATTAATATATTTGTATTCTTTCTAAAATAAAAATAAAAATAAAGATATGATTTTTCTATGAAACAATAAAAATAGAACTCGTAGATTAAAACTTTGATAGATTATAGTTAATTTAAGTATTTTGATAGCCTATACTTCGTTAGGGTTTGGAGTTGTTGATTTTTATTTGTTTTATTGAATTTATCTAACGATTTAGTTTATCTCTATAAAAAGTAATTTTTTTGTTTGATTAATTATACTTGCACACTACTTGATAATCCATACTTAGGATATTTTAAGTAGGAATTAAACTAAAAAATTAGATTTTTATTAAAGAAGGAAGACGAATAGATAATATTTTGTTGTGAACTAGTGAATTCTATATTCTAGGCTAATTAGAATTGCAAATCATCAATCTAGACTCATAGTTAGCTTGTCAAGATAATAGAGTTAGCAAGATTGCAAAATACTCTAGATCCATGTGGGAATGACCTGTTAGCACTGCAACTGATACTGTACACTTGCAGTAGATATTTCACATTAATGATAACATGGAAGTAGTGTATGGATGTTGTGGATATCATTGTAACAAATATAGAAATATAGAAACAAGTATGCATATAAAACATGATATATCATATTATATTTATTGTGAATTTATTTGGAATTATCAGAAGTAGTGTGCCACATTTTTACCAATATCCCGTGCATACCTCGAAGCACAACCATGATTCCTAGTACTGTCTTAGGATATACTACAGATACTAATGAAATATGAAATCTAATGAGCCTAAGCTCCAAACGCACAACCCTATATAATGATGGTGATCTACTAATCACTCAGAACCTTCATGACCAGATTCCTATGTTTGGTTGTACAACCTCAAGAAATGTATCTTCCAAAACATGTGTATGGCTACCTTCTTCGAGTTTTTCTGTAACCCTGTGAATTTATTTCATGTTTTAAGAGTGAAACATTTATAATTCCATTCAAGAGTCTAACAAAAAGAAATATATATCTACAATGGGGTCTATTAACACGGTGCATAAAATAAATGAATAAATAAACAAATTTTTTTATCGCCTTCATACATAATATTTATTGTGTTGACTTTTGGGTTCATATAGTAGAACTTGATAAGAATGGTGTATAAAATAATAATTAGGTATAATATATATTTCATAGTTAACTATTAATTGAAACTACATAGAAAAGGATCACATAGGAGGGTTTCATAGAACTGGCATTACTTGAGGTGTTGATATTTTTTTTAATTAACTAGTTCATTGATTAAAAGATGTGGACTTAAACTATTAAGCTTTTATTTTCATTCTTTCTTATTCTATTAACATATATCTTTTTTTTTGAGAATTAAATTTCTAATAAAATATGTCAAGTTTTGATTAATATTTTGTATAGAAACATGCATAAACACATGCACAGCCCAGTTGTCACATCCTTCTATCTAATGACATAGAAATTAGATTAAAATATACTAAAACTAAATGGTTATGATTCTCAGTACATAAGACTCCTCAAAAGATTGTTTACCATAACTTTTCAGGGGAAAATACTCTTTCGATTGTGACTTTATCTTAATTACAACATTATATAAAAAAAATCCAAAAGAGATTACTCCAGCAAATTAATTAAAAATAAGGTACATAATTAATTAAAAATAGTAATAATATCTATAGTTACCAACATCTACATGTAAAAAGAGATTACTCCAGCAAAGCAAGTAAAGATTTTTCCTTTACCATGGAAATTACTAATTACACAAATGTTTCATTGTTATGATCTGTTGGCTCAGGTATAATAACTGAATTGACTTAAAAACCATGACTTTTATCTTTCCCTCGTTCATGACTGAACATCAGATACCATAGCAAGCAGAAAATATGTTTTTGTTTCAAGAAATAGATAACATGAGCTGTGAAGTAAAACAAAAAGCTTATAACTAACTTTTCATCTAACAACCAATTGCAACAATATAATGGGTGAGACTTAACATTTTCTAAACATTCATAATTAGATCATTTTTTATACAAAGTGAAGAGCAATTGTCATGATTGATCATTTGTATAGATGTGTAGAGTGTGCATTTCCAGATTAATTCAAGCTCCACAGCTTTTTCAATCTAATAGAATATTATGTGTATCTCTTTGTAGAATATATTTGCAAGCTAAGTATTTGAAATGCTAAATGATAAAAATAAAGTCACTGAAGGTACTTGCCTTGATCAAAATTTCTTGGATTTTTGCTCTTTCAATTTGCAATAGCAGTAGTTTTCAATTAATGACTTTCCAAGATTATGTATTTTACACAGTTTCTAAATTAAGGAAAAACAAGAGATAGTCTTTCAAAGTAATAACATCTAATACCAAAATAAATAGGACGCCAGAAGGTTGTTTTAATTAAACAAGGAAACTTTACATGAAACGATGAAATAATGCCTATGGACAAACCATAAGAAGAAAAAAAAAGAGTAGAATGGAGTTATTAAAGTTGACAATCTTTTAATTTCATCACCGCAATAGCAAGGTAAAATCAAAATGACGGTAATACTATAATACTTTTTTTTTTTATATAAAATCCAAAAGAATCAAAGGAAAGGTACACAATAGGAGGGTGGAGATAGCACTTGCATCAGAAGGCTTCGCTCAATTCGAATTGGATCTTCATTTTCTCCCGTTTCTTCTTCACTGTTTTCTTTCTCTTCTTCTTTTTTTTGTTTATAGTCTTCCTTTTTTTTTTTTTTTTTTTTTTGTATTCTCTTTTAACATGAGAAAAGATTTGGGAGAGGGTAAGGGTAAATTTTTGAACAAAATATTCATCAAGTAGCATCTCTTTGTGAATACTAATTCAAGCAACTAAAACAAGTAGAATTGATTGATTTTTCAGCATTTTCTCTTGCCGGTCTAGAATCGCAACATGCCTAGTATCGAAAGACAAGCCTACATCTAATGTCAGCTCCGAATAATCCAAAATATGGCTTGCATCTAAAACATAATACCTCAATTGTGATACAAAAAATACATCATTCGCACCTTCTAAAGATGAGGGCAGCACCAACTTTTAAGCCACCTCTCCCACTCAGTCCACAATTTCAAATGGCCCAATGAAGCGTGATCTCAACTTCTCTTGCCAACCGAAACGAATAACTTCTCTAGTCGGTGATATCTTGAGAAACATCTTATCACCAATCTCAAATTTCAAAGGTTTCCGATGCAGATCTGCCCAATTCTTCTATCAATCCTGCACTGCCTTGAATTGCTTTCTCACCACTTTGATCTTATTGACTGTTTGAATTACCAACTTAGGACCAAGAAATCTCCTTTCACCCACAACATCTCAACACAATGGTGATATGCACTTCCTCCCATATAATGCTTCAAATCGGGCCATCTTGATACTCGCCTGATAACTGTTATTATATGAGAGTTCCACCAAATGCAAGTGGTCTTTCCAAGATCCACTAAAGTCCATCATGCATATGCTTTCAGCATGTCTTCCATTATATGTATTGTTCTTTCTACTATCTATCTGTCTTTTGATGATAAGAAGTACTGAAATTCAGCTGACTGTCTAAACTCTCCTACAACCTGGCCCAATAATGCAATATGAACCTAGTGTCTCTATCTGATACAATATTAACCGAAACCCCAATTTGACCACTTCTCGGATATAGTGATCTGCTAAAATCTCCATGCTCTGACCTACTCAAAACGGTATAAAGCGAGCCGACTTCGTGAGGCGATCCACTATAAACCATGTAGCATTATTCCCTTTTAAGATACGAGGAAGTGTTGTCACAGAATCTATAGTTACTCTCTTCCACTTTCATTCAGATATAGAAAGTGGTTGAAAAAGTCCTCCTACCCTATGATGTTCGGCTTTAACTTGTTGATACACTAGATACCCTGATACATAACCAGCTATCTCTCACTTCATTCCACTAGAATTGTTAGTTTAGATCTTTGTACATCTTACTTTCGGGATGTATCGAATATGCCGAACTATGAGGTTCTTTCAACACTTGTCTAAAATTTTCCTTAGGTGCACACAATCTATTACCATATCGAAGCAATCCATCAATATGAATTGAAAAATCTGATTTCAAACTTGCCTCTACCTGTTTCTGAATCTTTTGAAGCTGACTGCCCCCTGCATGTACTATCCTAATCTCCTCAATTGGATTGAATTTGCATCACCATAAACTGCTTCGAAGTCTCAGACACAATTACTTCCAAGCCCCAACTCATCATATCCTCTACCAACTCTTTTTGTTGTGTAAGATACATAGTCATTGGTCTTCTACTCAATACATATGGTACGATATTGACTATATTGGGATGATATTGTAAATCAATATCATAGTCAGCCATTAACTCTAACCACCTTCTCTGCCTCATATTTATCTCCTTCTAGGTAAATATATACTTTAGACTCTTATGATAACTATAAATCTCCACCTTATCTCCCAGTAAGTAGTGCCTCTAGATCTTCAAAACAAGGATAACTGCTGCCAGTTTTAGATCATGGGTAGGATAATTTTTTTCATGAGGCTTGAGTTGTCATGAGACAAGCAACCATCTTACAATGCTGCATAAGGACACATCCTAGCCCCTTTTCTAATGCATCACTATTTACTACCATCCCTCCGGATCCATCTAGTATCGTCAACACTAGTACAATAGTCAATCTCTGCTTCAACTCCTCAAATGCGTTATTGGACTTGTCAGTCCAAATATACCTCTCTCCCTTATGCATCAATTTAGTTAGGATCCTGTTATTTTGGAAAAGTTCTGTACAAATCTTCGATAATACCCTACTAGTCCAAGAAAACTTCTCACCTCCATCACTGACTTGGGAATAGGTCATTCCTTCACTGCCTCTACCTTTTTGGGATCTACTGAAATTCCTTGTTTTGAAACAATGTGTCACAGGAAAGATTTTATGTCCAACCAGAACTCACACTTGCTCAATTTTTTAAAAAACCTCTTCTTCCTTAGAGTCTGCAATACTGTACTCAAATGTCATCAATAAAAATTACTACAAATTGATCAAAATATGGTATGAAAATAAATACTGCTGAAGTATTCGTCACACCGAATAGCATCACCAAAAATTTATAGTGACCATAATGGGTTCTAAACGCAATCTTCTGGGCATCAGCTACCTTCACCGCATTTGATGATATCTAGATCTAAGTTCTAACTTAGAAAACACATTGGCTCTACTAAGTTGATCAAACAAATCATCCATCCGAGACATCGGATACTTATTCTTGATGGTAACTTGGTTCAGCTCTCTGTAGTTAATATAAAGTCTCTTACTACCAGCACTCTTATTTACCAAAAGAATATAAGCTCCACATGGTGACATACTCGGTTAAATGAAACCTAAGCTCTTCAATTATTCCAATTGTTTTTTTACTTTTGTTAGTTCTGCAGGTCCCATTCTATGAGGTATCATAGAAATAGGCAATGTACCAGGTATAAGATCTATGACAAATTCGACCTCCCTCTCTTAAGTTAACCCAAACAACTCTTCAGAAAAAACATCTAAGTACTTACACACCACTGGAGTTGGCATATCCTCAGCGTCCAAGGCTGTGAGAACTCCTTTGGATGGCTTTGCCCTATACACAACTGAGTCCAAAAATTTACTACTACTAAGAAACTCAAACTCTGGATACCTAGGAATTTTGAATATTATGCTTCTTTTCCTACAATTTATTACTGCATGAAAAGTATTTAGCTAGTCTATTTTCAAAATGATATCAAATTCTGCAGAATCAATCATCAAAAGGTTTGCATAAAACTCTCTTGTACAAATAACTATAGGACACAATCTACACTCTTTACTAAATGAAATCATCTCATTCCCAGTATTAATGTTCCAACTCACAGATAAATTATCACAAGGAATGCAATTGCAGGCACCAAATGCAGATGATGCAAAACTATGAGATGCACTAGAATCAAATAATGTAAATACTAAGATAGTATAGACTAACATAGTGCATGTCATCACATCATTGATCTCACTGGTCTGTTCTGACGTTAGTATAAGGGCATGTGCCTCTCTCTGGTTCCCTACTACTTGGGCCTTTGAAAAGCCTATTTCTAAGTGACAAGTACAGAACCCCTTGGGATAGGTCAGTAGGTCTCTGCTGAGATGACGCTGGTAACTTTTGTTGTTGAGGGAGTGTTGGAAGCCTTTACTGTTGTTGCTATGGCGCTCTAGCAATGTCACATATCTCCCTTCGCCATGGACAACTCCAATATGATAATCCACCAAGCCACATACCAGGCACAAGTTGCGGGTTGTTTGCAATCTTTTTGTATGTCCTGGTCAGAAATAATAACTGCAAACCACTTTGTGATCTTGTTGTATGCCCTGACGCTTCTGTAGTGGCACTAGAATACCCTTGCCAGAACTTCCTATCATCTGACCCATACTCCTCTTCTGAGACCCATATGAAATTTTTTTCTTCCTATCCGTTATTTGCTCTTGTACTCTAGCAGCATTTAAAATCTAAGCATAAATTTGAACCATGAGGTGGCTATACGTGAGGTGTTTGGTGGAAGCATTAATATCATTTTTTTTATTAATTAGTTCTTCGATTAAAAGATGTGGGCTTAAATTATTGAGCTTTTATTTTCATTCTTTCTTATTCTAATAACATATATATCTTTTTTTTTCTTCTGAGAATTCTAATAAAATATGTCGAGTTCGATGAATATTTTGTATAGAAACATGCATAAACACATACAAAGCCCAGTTGTCACATCCTTCTATCTAATGACATAGAAATTAGATTAAAATACACTAAAACTAAATGATTATGATTCTCAGTACATAAGGCTCCTCAGAAGATTTTTTACCATGACTTTTCATGAAAAAATACTCTTTTGATTGTAACTTTTACCACATTATATAGAAAATTCTGAAAAACGGGGACTAACTATAAAATAAAATAAAAATATTGACATAGTTATGAAAAATATATAACAACATAAATGTTACAAGTGGTTTGATGCATTTGCCCATAAAATTAATTAATTATGTATTTGTCAACATTTTAAACATTGATTATACAATTTCATTCTATGGCATACTAAATATGCCAAGGGGACTAGATGACAAACATAATTAGCATAATTATCTACATGTAGTAGCACTTTTGTTGTAGAAAGGTAATAAGATAAGGTATATAATTAATTAAATAATAATAATAATAATATATATAGTAACCCACATTAACATGTAAAATGAGACAACTCCAACACAAGTAAAGATTGTTCCTTTACTATGGAAATTACCAATTACATAAGTGTTTGATTGTTATAGTCTCTTGGTTTAGGTATATTAACTGAATGGGGTATTTACTGGTTTGTCCCTCACATCTTTATATATTATGATTTAGTCCCCCAAATCTTCATATTTAGGATTTAGTCCCCCAAATCTCCTAAGTTACTACAATTTAGTCCCCCTCCCTAACTTTTGACATGATATTACCATTTTACCCATCCTTATTCATTCTTTCTCTTTCTCCTCTCTTCTCCTCTTCTCTTCCTCCTCTCTTCTCATTTTCTTCATTATTCATCATCTCTTCTCCTTTCTCTTCCTTCTCTCTTTTTCCTCTTTTCTTTATTGGGAGAAGAGAGGAGGAAGAGAGAAGGAGATGAGAGGAGGAATAATGAAGAAAATGAGAAGAGAGGAGGAAAAGAGGAGGAAGAGAAAGAATGAATAAGGAGGGGTAAAATGGTAATATCAAGTCAAAAATTAGGAAGGGGAACTAAATTGTAGTAACTTAATAGACTAAATCCTAAATATGAAGATTGAAGGACTAAATCATAATATATAAAGATTTGAGGGACAAACCAGTAAATACCCCTAACTGAATTGACTAAAAAACCATCGCTTTTGTCTTTTCCTCGTTCATGACTAGACATCAGATACCATAGCATGCAAAAAATAGGTTTTTGTTTCAAGAAATAACATGAAAGCCGTGAAGTAAAACATAAAGCAAAGTATATAACTAACTTTTCATCTAACAACCAATTGCAACAATATAATGGGTGGGACTTGACATTTTCTAAACATTCATAATTAAATCATTTTTTTAATACAAAATAAAGAGCAATTGTCATGATTGATGGTTTGTATATAGGCATAGAGTGTGCATTTCCACGTTAATTCAACCTCCACAACTTTTACAACCTAACAGAATATTATGTGTATCTTTTTGTAGAATATATCTGCAAGTTAGATATTGGGAATCCTAAATGATAAAAATGAAGTCACTAAAGTTACTTGCTTTGATCAAAATTTCCAAACTAAATGTTTTTTTTTCCCCTTCAATCTGCAGTAACAGTAGTTTTAAATTAATAACTTTCTAAGATTATGTATTTTACACAGTTTCTAAATCAAGGAAAAACAAGAGATATTCTCTCAAAGCAAAAAATGTTTAATAGCAAAATAAATAGGAATCTAGAAGGCTGTTTTAACTGAACCAGAAATAATAAAATAATGCCAATGGACAAACCAAAAGAAAAAAAGAGAGAAGAATGGAGTTACTAAAGTTGACAATCCTTTAATTTTATCGCAACAATAACAAGGTAAGATCAAAATAATGGTTAATACTATAATAAAGTTTTTTTATATTATATAAAATCCAAAAGAATCAAAAGAAAGCTACGCAAGAGGAGGGTGGAGACAGCACTTAGCCTCAGAAGACTCCACTCAATTCGATTTCCTTTTTCCTCCTGTTTCTTCTTCATTGCTTTCTCTCTCTCCTTCCTTTTTTTTTTTTTTTTTTTTTTTTTACAATCTTCTTTTTTTTTTAAAAAAATTCTTGAGAAAAGATTTGGGATAGGGGATAAGTTGCTAGGTGGTTAGAGTTACGATTTAATATTATCTTTTAGAGATTTTTTTCTAATTAAGATTTAGTTTTTTTTTTCCTTTAGTTATTGTTATTATTTATTTATTTTATTTTATTTCGTTTAATGGGATTTGGGTAAGTTACATCATTTATTTGAATATCTTTCTGAAGTTAGACATTATCTAAAGACCAATAATTTAGTATATAAGAAATATGTTATTTTTTCTAATTATTTTTTTTATGAACATTGAGTAAATAATTAAAATTTTAAGACATAGGGTTCTCAATCCCGGTGTTGCATGACACCAATGCATACGTGGCATAGTGATTTCCTTCACGTAAGAGGATGCAAGTTTGAGGCTTTTATATCATTTACATGGACAGTTGAAGAAGTATATCGTACATTGGCTCGAGATCAGGGCGTACAGAAAGTACTAGGATGGAATACTTATTCACTGTGTTTAAAGCCTGTGCAAGAGGCGTACAACTCCTTGGTGATGATTTGTTGTGCTTTTGTGAGTCTCTGAAATTAGAAGAGAATTTTTTTCCCCCCAATCTAAGAGCCTTTTTTACCACTATAATGAGATCAATTTTTGTATGTGTTGAGAAATATCATATAAACCTACAAACTACTCTTATAATTAAAAAGGAAGAGAACCTAGAACTCTTTAAGAAGAAGAAATATTTGTCCAATGAAAACTTCTCCTGCAAAGTACTTCTATTTTCATTATACAAATAACTCATAAATTATATAAGTTTATATTTAAAATACTACGTACATATGAAAAACATATGTGCTATAAATTACTGAGTATATTTGAACTGAGTATGATAGGGAACTAGGGGTATCAGGCCGGGTGGCTTGCTGGCACTCTCGGCCTAGCACAGGGGCTTGGCAGCACGGGTCGACACGCTCGCGCCATGCCGTGCCCGACACATGCCCGTGCCCACATGCAACACATTGGCTAGACGTAGAAAATAGGAATCAAAGACTTGCAGATAATCCCAAAATGGAAACTCACCGTAGACAACTGAATACTTTCAGTATTAATCTTCATGTATTTTGTATAAAGCTTTATTACACTAGTATTTTTTTTTCACTTGTAATTTATTTAAAACTCATAATTCTCTATTAAGTAATACAAATACAAGTTGAGGGTGACAATTAAGATTCTCTTCCCCTCTTCGGGCTTTGTATGATATCCAATGAGTTTTATAGAGTCAAACTGTAAAATTTGCCGAAATTAAATGAAATAAATTCTATTTTTAATTTTTTTAATTAATCACTTCATTTTTATCATTTATGAATTAGTTAAAAAAAAACAAAATTCAAACAAATTTGAAAAACAAAAGAGTTAGGGAAAAAAAAACAAACTTATTGTCCGGCCAGCGTGCTGCCGGGCCAGTCCCGAGCCACCGCTGGGTATTAGGCACGGTGCAATTTGGCCCGTGCTGACACAGCCCACTACCTAGGAAACAATCGGCCCTGGTTTATTTTGCGGGGAATTCTAAATGCGTACCAGAATTACCTTAGTGAGCACCATTCTCTCCTGTGTCGTAAATCACTTTACTATTGGATGTGGTGCTCACCATTTATAATATCTGTGCGCATTTAGAATTTCCCTTGAGTAGAGCAGTAAGCACACGAAATGTTTGCCAACCACCAGTTTGTTTGACATCTCTAGAACATCAATGAGTGGTAGGGTTGAGAATGAAGTATCTAGGGTTGATCTTTATCCAGTCATATTTAAATTTTTGAATAAAAAATAAAAAATTACTTTTATTTTAAAATTTTGAATAAGTTGAACTAAAAGCTGATTTTTAGATTTGTGCGTTCTCATCGCTACAACGCTTTCTTACAAGTCAATGAATATAGGAGTGACTTGGTACATAGACATTAAATGTGACAATTTTAATACTTCTTTTGTTACTAGGTTTTTTCTTTCTTTTTTTTTTTTATACAGTCGCGTGTACATAACAAAAAATTGCCTTTCTTACAAGATAGAACAAAACAATGTTTTGCGGATATAAATCTTTCGAACATTAATTACTGGACTATTACTTTTCTGGGCCAACTGTTTAGAGCCCAAACTTGACAAATTGGCAATAGCGCAAAAGAGGGAGTTTCTAAAGCGGCACACCATTTTTCCAGTAAGCCCACTTAATAACCGTCCGGCGAACCAAAAATACCCGGACTGTTAACCAAAAATACCACGGGCTCACTTGAAAAAATGGTGTGCCCCTTTAGAAACTCTCGCAAAAGATGGGCTTGGGGCCGACCAAAAACTAGACCAGGGGAGTTTCCAAAGGAGCACACTAGATTTCCTAGTGAGCCCACCCACTCTTTACAAAAGGGAGGGTTTTCCTAATAAGCACACTAAATATATCCAAACTACCATTCTCTCATATTTTTAACTTCCTTCTCCCTCTTCTCTCCCACTTTTCTCTCTCTCATCCTCACGAGCCAAACCCAAACCCAAAAACCCTAAATCATCTCCTTCCACTTCGTCTAATCCTTCATCTTTCTCTTCCCCTTCCCTATCTCCTCCTCCTTCCAAATCTTCCTCCTCTCGTTGCTAAAGCCGCCGATCAATCTCCCACTGCTGTCGATCTCCCACCGCCGCTGCCATCCCGCCGTTGCTTTTTGGGTCGAGCTGGGTGAGATCTTCTAATGTAGTATTTTTTTTTTAATTTTGGTCTTTTTTTTATAGCAAAAAATGGGAGATATTTGGGTTTAGTGATTTTTTTGGGTTGGAGAGGAGGAAGAGGGGATGAGGTAGCAAATTTGGTGGTAGCAATTTTTTTAAATTTTTTTAAATTTTTATTATAATTAATAAAAAAATAAAATATTGTAATGCTAGTTGTAAAATATGCGAAATTTAATTAATTTTCCAATGATAGACGGTAATGTTAAATTTTATTAGTTAATTTTGAAGTTTTATAGCATTGTCGTAATGGTTGATTAAGTAGCAAAAGAAGGTTTCAGTGTCTTTATATTTTTATATTACATTATCTTGCAGTATAAAAAATAGAGAAAATATGATATTTGTAGCAAATTTAACTTTGTAACTACTTACTTACACATAGAGAAGTTACTGTTCTGATAACTATCATTTATGAATGAAATATTTTTGTATTCCATAGATAAATCTGGCAGAATCTTCTCGCGTACGACCAACTGCCTCGTTAAGGAGGAAGAAAGCAGCATCTCGGCCACTAATCCTATCACTGCAATGCTATGAAAATAAGACTAGTGATTGTGATTTGATTGGTTGTAAGTTTTTCAACTGTTGGGTCTTAATTTTCTCATTCACGATGATAAAGTTGTTAATAGTAAACAAAATTATGCTGAAATGGGGTTTAAGCTTGAAAGAAAAAAAGAAGTTTATTATGATTCATTGGATATAGGAAACTCTTTAACTGTTCAGAAGCTTTTTAACAAATTAGTTAAGATTGATTTATAATTTTCTATCTATATACACTTGTATGACATTTATGAAATAAACTCATTTCTCTTATCCTCATATGAACTTTTTTGATGTATTGAATTAAATGCATTTTCCTCAAATATGTTTATCCTAATTGAATTTCCCTCCAAACACCAAATTGTTGACTATATGCAGGTATGGATTCATGCAAGGATTTCCGCCTAGTATGAGACTCACTAAGAATTTTCGGCCCCAACTAAAGGACTGGCGGCGGACGGAAAAGAGAACCAAATTTTTTTCCCTTTTTTATTTTTTATTTTTTGAATTTATTTGGATTTATTTATGTATTGATGAAATCTGTAGTCGGAAAGCGTAAACTTTGTGTATAAGTTTTATGATCTCAGTCGGTTAATTGTATCTTTCTCATACTCTGAGTTAATAATAAATTACGTAATTTTCTGTACCATATGATTGAGCTGGTATATTAGTGTGTTCTGAATCTGTTGGTGATTATTTTTTTTTTTTGGTTCTCTGCAATAGGTTGCAAGTATTTAATTCTATTTTTCTTATTGTTTATGGTGGTTAGCATATGTAAATATTTATCAATTTCAAAAAAACCGAATCGAATAGGAATGAAAATTAAATCGAATAAACTCTGTTTAGTTGGGAGAAAATGTTATTTATTTGGGAAAAATAAAATAAAGTAAAAAGTGATTAGACATCATAGTAATGGTCTAATAAGAAGGGAAATTTATAGCAGTATGTTTTTGTCACAACAACCAAAATATTAAAAAAATTTCAAACCAAAATGTCAAAACAATTTGCTTGCTATTTTGCCAGGAATTGAACTTGAGTCACCCATGTGACATTGCAAGACTACTAACCACTATACTACAACAACTTTGTTGATAATATGACAAAAAAATACTACTTACCTCATGTTCAGGGTATACATCCAGACATAATTTAACTATCCGGACTTTCAGTCCGGACAGTAGACTGCTGTCTGGACTGGAAGTCCGGACAAACAAATTTTATCTGGACTGCCAATCCGAACAGAAAACTGCTGTCCAGACTGAAAGTCCGAATAGTTATGGACCGTCCAGACTGCCAGTCCGGACTATGAGTTTTTTTTTTGTTCATAACTTTTATCAATTCACAATATTTCTAGGATTTTTAAGTAAACAAAGACCTAATAAATTCAATTTTCGAACTTAATTTGTGAGATTATTTAATATGAGAAAAGATTTGATAGAATAGTTGTATGTTTTAGTTTTTTTTTTTTTTTGGTTCACTGAATTGCAGTTTGAGAAGAGAAAGAGAAAGATGTTAAAGACAAGGGCAATCCAGTCCAAAAAAATCAATGGCAAACTTGTAATAAAATCGAAATTTTTAAGAGGGCTCACTGGGAAAAATGGGGGAACTTCTAAAGGGGCACACCTTTTTTCCTAGTGAGCCCAGTTAATAACTCTAAAAAAATAACAAGTTTACCCTCTAAAAAACTTTTCCATTTTGCCCTTCCTCCTTCTCCCACTCCAGGGCTCCGCTCCCGCTCGCGCTCGCGCTTCCCGTTCGGACTGACAGTCCGAACGGGGCTTCCCTATTCGGACTGACAGTCCGAACGGGTCAGGACCGTTCGGACTCTCAGTCCGAACAGGGAAGGCCCTGTTTGGACTGTCAGTCCGAACGGACCAGTCCTGTTCGGACTCACAGTCCGAACAGGTCTCCCTTGTTCGGACTGTCAGTCCAGACAGGGGCTTGATCCGATCTACTATTCCGGATAGCTGACCCACTCTATTTATATAATAAACTGATATATCATTAGTTTATCCAATTCAATGTCACTTTACGGACTTATATTAACAACTAATTATACATTATTACAAAAATATAGTGAATGAAGCAAAATGATACAATGATACACTGATACACCGACACAATGATTCACTAATACAATGATATATGGATAAACTGATTCATCGATACTCCGATACAATGATACACTACTACACCGATACACCGATACACTGATACATCAATATACCGATACAATGATACACCGATACACCGATACAATGATATTCATGATATACAAATGCAATGATACTCCTGATACACCGATACAACGATACAATGATACACTGATACACCGATACAATGATACAATGATATAATAACCGATACAATAATATAGTGAAGATTATAAATAAGATCCCTTACGTATAAAACAAATAAGATCTCGTACAAATTAAAGAAATAAGATAAAAAAACAAACGTAGTGTATATATTCCTCGAACAAAAAGCAAATAATAGGGTTCATTACAAACAAAAACCATATATTCTACAAATTCTTCAAAATGTTTGAAAAAAAAATTACACCGGTCACTTGAAATTCCTTACAACATTCATATCAATACACAACTAATATAATCTAATCACTGTCTCCTTGTTTGAAAAAAACAACTAATATAATCTAATTGGGTGCATCAGGAAAGCAACGTGCGTCTTGAAACTCTTCAGTACTGATAAATCAACTGGACCTCGGTAATTTAACTCATGAAGATCATCTTGAGAGCCTCCTGCATCAGTATTCTCTTCTTCTAGTCTTGCACTATCATATCTGATCAAATTCAGAGTTTCTATATTTAATTCAGTATCTACGGCCACTTCGACATCTCTCTCATATTGGGCGTTGGATTTGTGGTCGAGATGCTACTTTCTTCCTCCTTAACGAAGTAGTTGGTCGAATGCGAGAAGATTCTACCGGATCCATCTATGCAATACAAAGATATTTCTTACAATAATTGATTCACATAAAAATAGTAAATTTTCTATGTGTAAATAAGTATTAACAAAATATAATTTGCTACAAATATCAGATTTTTTACCTACAAGATAGTGTAATATTAAAATTTAAAGACACTGAAACCGTTCTTTGTTACTTAATCAACAATTAGGACAATACTATTAAAATTCTAAATTAATTAATACATTTTAATATTAACATCTTTAATTAGAATAAAACTATATTTTCGCATATTTTACAACTACGATTACAATATTATATTTTCTTCATAATTATAATCTAAATATTATAAATTATAATTAACAAAAAAATGTACTCATTTAGAATTTCCTCATTCTAAAATATTATCAGACCAAATAAGAAATTCTCAGTTTTCAGAGCAGTCACAGAGCAAATAAGAATAAACTAAATGTAACAAAATTAAAATTAAATTAAAGGAGACTTACAGTGAGAAATCTGAGACCAAGAGAGAGGAAATGAGACAACGGCGAGTGGGGGGTGTGGCAGCGGAAGGGTTTGGAAAGGGCGGCGGCGGCCGGGGGGGTTGGGAAGGAGAAGAGAGCGGCGGAGGGGGGGTTGGGAAGGAGAAGAGGCCGGGGGGGTTTGGGAAGGAGAAGAGAGGAGAGCAGGGAGAGGGCGGTGGAGATGAAGTGAGGAGAGAGAGTGAGATGAGAGATATAGGTGAAGGGTATTTTGGGAATAAATATGGGTTCCCTAAGAAATTCTCCCCTTTTCTTAACTTAAACTAGGCTCACTAGGAAATCTGGGCTCACTGGGAAAAATCTTGTGCCCCTTTAGAAGTTCCCGAAAAATGGGGTGACCCTTTAGAAACTCCCCCAGACCAGGTCTGGTTTCGCAGCCGGGTACAAATATGGATAACCGCACATCCCAACCCAATCTATGACCAGCCCTAGCCATAAACCCCCCCTCATAAGGAGCAAAGAGAGGAGACTGAGAGAGAGAGAGAGACAAAATGGCCGCTGGCATGGACATCGCCAACAAAGCCATCGTCTCCGCTCTTTGCAAGCGCTTCGGTCAAGATCCAGTTACGATTCCTTCTCTCCCTCAGTTTGATACTCTTTAATCATTTACTATTATTATTATTATTATTATTATTATTATTAGTTGATTTTACATTGAATTGAGTGATTTGTATTTGGAAGTGAGATTCAGTTTGCTTGATGAACTATTTTGTTATTAGAATTATTATTTATTTGATTGGGTTTGCACTTGATAGCCAGCAATACTTGGTTTAGACGTTGGTAGACGATTTTTGGAAGGTGAATTCTCAAGAGATTCTATAATGTTGTTAGTTAGTTGTTGGAGTTCAATGACGAGAGATAGATGCTGAGCATGCCATCGGAGTGTGCTAAGTATTTTGATTGTTGGATTGATTGTTCTGATGCTTTAGCTGTTGGGTCTGTATTTATAATTTCTCTTAACTTTGTTGGGTTGATTTTTCGATGTGATTGGTTGGTTTTCAGTTTTTTTTTCTTTTTCTTTTTTTTTTTTGTTGATTTCTTCTTTAAATATAGTCGAGATTAGTTTTGAGAATATTGAAATTTGAAATTCTAATCAAGAAGTAGACAAGTTTAAAGTTTGACTTTGGGAAAACAATCGCACTAGAAATTCGAGAACTATATTTGGGGTCGAAAAGATAATTGGTGGAGTGTTTTGTAACTTTTTTTTGATTGTTTTAGTTTTTTGGGTTAATTACAGTCAGACCACTTTAATATTGGGAATGTAACTTAACACTTCTAAGTATGAAACTCTAAAAAAAAATCCACTGTTAATGAGGGTTAATTATTTTTACTCTCCTTTTTTACTAAAGTGCACCATCAAATTCCTATTTTACCCCCATCCCTCTCTTTAACCAGCACACTCCTCTCTCTTTCTCTACTCTCTCTCTCCCCCTCTCTATCCCACTTTCTCAGTCACTTACGCTCCCTCTCTGACTTAGAGAGAGAGGGATAGAGAGAGTGACTGAGAGAGGGTGATAGAGAGGGAGAGAGAGAGAGAGAGGAGAGAAAGAGAGAGGGAGTGTGCTGGTTAAAAGTTGGGATGATGGTAGAATATGAATTTGAGGGACAGGAGTGCATTTTAGTAAAAAAAAGAGAGTGAAAATAACTAATCCTCACTAATATTGTTAACAGTCCAGGATTTTTTTTGAGAGTTTCAAACTTTAAGAGTATTAAAGTTACACACTCCCAATATTACAGGGGTCTGACTGTAATTAACTCAAGTTTTGTTTATAAATGGGTTTGATACAAATAAAGAGTTATATATTTATGGATAATCTTGGAGTTTCTTTTTTGTTGATTTTGTCTCGTATTTGCAAGCAACAAATGTTTGATTCCTAATAATGGGTTAATTGTATTTGTATTTGGATTTTAGTTAGCATCAGAGAGAAGATTCATTTTATTTGATCACATATTTAGTAGTTATTATGTTTTTTGTTTTGTTGAATTACAATGTCTATGTATTTACTATTGAGTGTGATATTGGAGTTTGTTCATCTATGATGGTAGTATTATTTCTCCTGTTGATTTGATTTTTGGGTGTTTGTTTCTGTCTATATAGAATGCTATGTTCATTTGCTTTTGAGCTTTCTTCTGTTTGATCTGCTGACATGTTCAGAGGAGGCGAGGTTCCTCTTATCTTATCGTTCATCGAATCTACTGGTTAACTGTGCATGTCATACTTACTCACTGGTTAACTGCATAAGCAGGGGTGAGAGGGAAGGAATAGAGAGCGGGACCGGGGGAGTTGCTGCATTATCAACTCGCTTAGTAGAATTTGTTTCTATATTTCCTGAAATAAACACATGAAGGGAGGAAGGGGTGGAGGGTAGGCAGGGAGTTGTCAAGTTTCTATTACGTATTAGTTTTTATTTTATGTTTCCTGTAATAAACACTTAGATGAGAGATAAACAGAAGTAACTTTGAGCAAAATAACGTTGAAATTAGCAAGTGTAAGCATCGTGAGGTATCATATTCATTTGTCTTAAAAAAAAGTTATATGATTCATAAAACCAGCATGTATACATGATACAGGTTACGAAACACATGTGGGCCATAATTATGGTTTTCATCTGTATAACCACATGATGTTTTTAAAGACCGATACTGATTATTGCATATTATCTACCAATTTGGATTGGAATGTGTGAACCTGATCCTGATACAGTTGTCCGATTACTGATACATCTTACTGAAATCTGCAGAATAAGTTTTCAAGCGAAAGTATTGGAGCTAATGATATTATAAGTTTGTTCACAAACATTTTGAAGTTAACGGGGAGTGAGGTTCGGAATCAAGCTGAGGTAAAAATTTAAGTTATTCAGGTTGCTACAGGATGTTTTCTTCTAATTATGTTTGTCGTAACCTTGACATCTTGGAATTGTGGTATCAGGTAATGAAGTGGGTAGAATTTGCTAGTAATTTTCCTAGTGAACCTGAGGCTTGCCATGCAGCACTTAAAGGTCTAAATGAAGATTTGGCCCCAAGGGCTGTTCTTTTGGGTGGTCTTGAACCTTCAGAGGCTGATATCATTGTGTTTTCAACACTATACTCTTTTATGGTATGTTTTGTCTTGTATTCACGTGTTAAAAGTTTGATGGCTTTGATAAATCATGCTGGTTAAGTTTTTCCCTTCTAACCAAGTAACGAGCAAAGGACGCAACCTGTTCTTCTGTCTATAATAAATATTTCTTTTCTAACTAGGGGCCATTGTTGTAATTACTAATTTACTATGTTGTTCAATTGAAAAGTTTGATAGGCTATTTGATGGCATGGATGAATAACTAGTTCCAAATTTGAAAATAAAATTTGACGAAGCTGAAGTGTGCACTATCTGTTACTTTCCTTTTTTGAAATAATATTAATTTGTACGTTAATTCAAGTACTCAGCAATGTACATATATATTGCAAACATCAATGGTGTTTGAGAGATTGTGTACCGCCCTATGAAAATAAGCCATGGGATTTATTTCGCTATTGCCATTGATAACTTACTATTGCACAAGGTTTGTGAGAGAGATAATCTTTAAAAAGAGCGAGCAAGTGCAGACACTAGTTGCTCGTTTTCTTTATGTTTGATTTGTAGAAGTATATAGTCTTAAACAATGGTGACAATGGGAAGATTGATAAAAAGCAAGTATGAAATATAAGTTTACAGTTGTTTTTAAGAACCAAATAAAATATAAATCTTTTGGAACTTGTGGTCTCTATTCTTTTTAGAACCTTAAACTAAGACATAGGGGGACCACCATTTGAAACCTAGTGGAAACTTGGGCTACTACTTTTCTATTGGCAAACAAAGAAATGAATGGAAATCCAAGTTAGCCAAACAGTCTATAAATGTTTCAAGTAGCTTGTTCCTGCTAGCCAATTCCAGCCTTGTATTCAGGCCCAACCATGTATAAACAGAAAGCCAGAGAGTTCATTTGTGTTGACATCTTGTTGTATAAAATGATTTAAAATTAAATAGTAGTGGACATAGTAACTTCACTTATTAACTATGGGGGCAATGCAGAACAAATCAGAATGGTATGTTCATTGGGGATTGCACAAGAAGGATATATTGAAGTCTCCTTCACCAGAGTTACATTGATTTTTGATGGGGGTCAAATAAGATGGCAGGCTTAAGATAAATGGTTGAAAATTGTAAGACAGAATCTGATAAATATTGCTCTTGACAGAAGTTATTGGGGGCAGAAGGGTTTCTACAGCTACTCAAGGGTTGATGGGTACTGGTTAGCTATAGGGTCGTGGATTATTCTAGATTATGCTTTCAAATTTCCACAAATCTTAACTGACAGTTGTAGTTATAATGTTTATTTTTTACTACCGATTTATTGTTTCCTACTTTTGGGAATTCCTTTTTTATTTTCTAAATGGGAATCCGGTTTCTGATGCTATGTTTTATGATAATGTGTTAACCAGACCTTTGTATTATCAAAGTATAATTTCTCCATTTTACTTTCACAGGAGTCCAGTTGCCCTGAATTTTCATCTATTTTAGCTATTAGCCTCTCTGGACTTTTTGTTTACAGTTATGCTTGTTTTTGTGGTTTTTTTTTATTTATAATAAATATCACATAATTTGTTTCTTCCTGAACTTGTTTTTCAGGTTGCCTCTATTTTCAACTAAGACAATCAAAATCACAAGATTATATTTATTATAGACTTCTGTTAGGGATGTGTGGGTTTCTAACTCATTGAGTTGTTTATTGTTATTTGGAGTTCTTTTTGTATAAATCTGAATCTGGGCGCATGTTATCTAATTCGCTTTCCAGTCTTGCCATTTTATGAGAGTTATGGGTTCTATTTTCTATTAGTGCAGTATATACATGAGACCTGAGTTGGAAAAATAAATTATATCTGGTTAGTCATTCATTTCTTTCTGACTATTTGAGTTTGTTGTGTCATGCTAGAGCCATCTCTCTGAAGCAGACATACAAAAGTACCCCAATGTTATAAGATGGTTGGACTACATTCAGGTAGTTTGCTGGAATCTTTTTCATTTAATTTCTATCCTTTATCCTTTTCCAGTTTTTAAAAATAACTTGTTATGCTAAAACATTGACAATGCAGCATTTAGTGCAGTCTTTGTTGTGTTGTGAAAGTTTACTCTTCACATTGATACAGTCTCTAGTAATGATGTACTAGTATGTTGGTCTCTAGATTGTTAGTGTTTTTTCCCTTGTTTTGTTCTCTTCTTAGATGTGCGTTGTCATGGACATGCATGCACTGTCTCAGTTTTTTTTAAATTTTTGATTTTTAATTTGTAATTTATATATTTTATTATTTTGGAACCATGCTGGATGTTCTTTTCAGAACGTATGAAATGATTAATGCTGTTGTCCCATGTTCCATGAGGCTGTCAATTACGTTTTTACCTGTAAACAATAATAAACTCTTCCGTTCTTCCTTATTTTCAGAAAGTCAATATTTCATTGCAATGACTACTGTAGTTCTTCGATTGTCACATTAGACGCTTTTTAAAGTTTTAGATAAGAAGCCCAGGCTAACACTGCTCTTGAAACTTAAAAAATATAAATAACCTGCTTCTGGACATGGTTACTATTTACTCTAAATATCATTATAAAATTATTGGCTCTATATTTATCTTGAAAGAGTATTGTTTCATTTTACCACAACAATTATTTATTATGTGTTGATGATGATTTCAGTTCTGAACCTGTGTCTCTTATAATGGATGCAGAACAAGGAAGATTTTGGGGGGTCTCTTGCAACAATTGTGGTTAACAAGCCTGGATTTGAACATTTTGTGAGTTTGCCTGCATTTGCCATCCTCGTCAATCTATTTTTGTTTATCATGTTATCTAGGTTTATATTGCAAGTTGAGTGATCGTGTTCTTACATACGCTAGTTTAACCAGCATGTGCTATGCACGTCGATAAAAATATTAATACGAAAGTACACATATGTATTATGGTAATTAAACAATTATAAATTTAAAAAAAAATACTTATCTTAGAGCATAAATTAGAATGTTTAGGTTGCATTAATTCTTATTTGAGTACTGCACCATGTATCTAAAAAGTGATGGATAAAAATAGGAAAATATATGGAAAACAATATCTATGAAAAATACAAAAAAGAAGCAAGTTGGATTAGCAAAAAGAAAGAAGCAAGTTATAAATTAGCTTAAATTAATTGTTATCTAAATTTATGTATGATATGGTTTACCTATAAAAAAAATAAGAAATTGAAACATGTAAATAATTTGATATCAAATTATTTATCCAACTGCTTACTAAATATGTTATTTATGTTATAAAGAAATAATATATATTATTATATTATTATCATGTATTTATCTAATGTTTTCTTAAGGTCTAGTGTCAATTAAATGGAATTTTGCATTATTCAAAATTGATGGAAAAAATATAATAAGATAAATTTAAACTAATATTTATCTCAGAATAGATGTGATATGCATTTCATCTAAAGGGAGGGATAAATAAACACCTAGTGAAATTAGATGCTTATTAAATATCAAGTGCTTATCTAAAAAGGAAATAATTTATGAGATTCTGCATATATAATTTTCTAATTTATTTAAGAAATTTCAAGTACTCTCCAATTACATATTTAGAATATCCAAAATTTTAAATTTCTAATATATGTTGTATTATTATCGTTATATCCAACTTTAAATATGAATAAGAGGAATAAACTATTCTAAAGTACAATGAGGTAACCATGTTTTGTTTAAGTTTAAATATGATATCTGGGTTTATAAATTTAGATAGGGGTGATCGTTAAATTACTTTACTATTCATTTTAACTTTTTATCTTTCTAAAATTTAAAAGGAGAAATAATTTTTATTCTGATTTGGGCAAAATTGATAAATTGATTTTTTTTGTTAGTATAGATATCTGCTCTGCTGCCTTGCTTTTCAAATTTTCGGAATCACTAGCCTGCACATGTCCACTACTGCTGTTGTCATCTCTCAACATCTCCTTAATTTATATTTTTGCTGCAGAAAGATGCCATTCTGGGTAGAATTCATTGCAATATGTTGAGGATTATAGAAAATTTAATTATCGTGTATTATGGATAAAATGTTTCGGAGGGTTTATTTGTTTCTTTATTTTTATAAAGTTAGTGATTGTCCACTTGTAAATGCTAATGCCTATGATGATAATTGACCGGTGTGTTTTTTCTTTTGTCTATTTTACAGTGCTTAATTCAGGTTTCTTTTGTCTATTTTACAGTGCTTAATTCAGGTCGATAAGACTAACATTGATCGTCCTTCAACGAAAGTTGATAAAAATAGTACTGATCAGACTTCAAAGAAACCTGCTGAGGCCTCAAATGATACAGATAAGTCAGAAAGAAATGTAAATTCAGTGAAAGGTGCTGCTGAGGTACTATGTTTCCTATGATACTATCTTTTCCTTTTCCTTGTTGTAATTAGATAATTTATACCTTTTCTTTGGTAGTGTTTGCACTTTTATGTTGGGAAGGAAGCGATCACAATGTTAATTTCTATTCTCATGTAATTTCTTCTATGCTATTTTATTCTTATATTGGGGGTTTGGTAGTTATTGTTGGGTGTATGTCCATACATCATTCTGGTTTGATCAATAACAAACTCTATTTATAATGACATGTTTGGTAGAGTATATGTAGGTTAGATGGACGCAAGTGAATCAAGTAAAATGATATGACCGATACGGCTGATACCGATGGAATGATGCTGATATAACTTCAAGATTTACACAAAGTTACAACTTGTCTCAAAGGATGAAGTCAACTACAAACTTGGAGTACTTTGGATGCTCTTCGAAGCACCGCGAAGATGAGTTCAATCAGGTTACATATGCAGAAGTTGTGGAGTTGTTGCTCCACTACTGTCGGACTAGAAAACCCAACTACTGGTAGGTGGGAGACTTTTGAAGCAACAAGCTAGGAACTATCGATAGAGCTACTGGTAGGTAGGTATTTTTTGAGGAAAAAAAATACTGGTAGTGCTATCAGTAGGTCTATTGGTAGATCAACAAACAATCACAAATAAGGTATTTAATTGGAAAATTTCGGTTAGGATTTTGATTGGATTTGTTTCAAATCAATCCAAATCAAACGAGGACTCCTTGATGGATAAGATTAATCCTGTATTATATCAATGATTGAGATCAATTAAGAGTATAATTATTACTATAAAAGGATTTCCTGGAAGAAGAAAAAGAGAATTTTTTGGCAAATTCAAGAAAAAACGAAGCTTTTGAAGCTTTTATAGTAATTCTTCAACCAATGTTTAAAATAATGATAACGGTAACGTAATGTTTTGTTTCTGCTAGGTTATATCGCAAATAGCGTAATACATAACATAGGTAATGCAATTTTCTATTTATTTATAAAAAAATAAAAAATTTTATAAAATAAATTTTATAAATTGAAATTGAATTTAAAAATTCTAAAAGAAAAATATAAAAACATTTTATATACTAGTATTAATTCTAAATTTCTAACAAGTTTTACAATAATTCTCATATTTATTTTCATAATTAAATTATATTCACACCCATAATTTCAGTCATCATCAAAACAAGAAAACAAAATCAAATTTATTTTCAATTATTATCAATATTATAATTTATATTTTGTAATGCTCAATTTATGTTATTTCTAATTGTTTATTTTAGATTATTGAAGAATTCAATTTAATCAGTAAGTAAGAAATTTCAATAATTGGAAAGGAATTATAACAAGTAAATAAGGATGTAATCACAAATTAGCAAGTTAATAATGCCACAAGCAATCAAATTAGCAAATAATAAGTCGCCAAGTAAAAAAACACTGCAGCAATTTGTTAAAATTCAAAATAAATAATCGACATCAATATAAAAATTATTAAAAAACTTATTGTAAATAACGTAACATAACGTAATTTAACATAATATAACGTAAAATAACGTAAAGTAATAGAAAAAATGCACCGTTATGGTGTATTGAGTTATTTTCGACTGTTAAGTAATGTTGGTTTCCTATTAAGCTCATAACGCAACATAACGGGTTTCATAACGCGTTATTTTCAACATTGTTTTCAACATCTACGCACTACCAAAGATGCGCTAGAATACGTATTTTTTTCTTTGAGGAGTGCACCACAGTCGTAGTTCAACATCTTCAATTGTCTTCCACAAATAACAATCTTCATCTTAAAAATACGATGTTCGAGGGCCGTATTAGATTAGAAAACTATCTTGTATTTGGGTTTAATTTATGTTTAGTCCCACATTGTCTATTGGATTATTTGTATTTTGTTGAGACACCAAGTATACATTTACTCATAATAAATAGATTGATTGGTTCTGATTATTTCATAACATGATAATAGATTGCGCTATAAAATAAATCTCAGCTGTCAATCTCAACCATCCTAATTGATGGTCGACTTCGATTCCTACTCTGACTTCGATTCCGATGTTGACTCCGATTTTGACTCCGACTCTGACTCCGCAAGCGTGTCATCAATTCGGTGCCGACTCTGATTCCTTCTCTGATTCTGATTCCGACTCTACTTTGCATTTGCGCCGCCAATTCGATTCTGCATATGTTTTAGTTTCAGTTTTTGTTTTTTCTCTGTTTCGTGACTGCAACAACTTTTGCTGGTCGTTCCTCGACAATAAGGGTGTAATTTAGGTTTGATGCAACACTTTGCTCTTTTCTTTACCTACTACTACTTCTAAGGAAAAAGTTTATCAACTGCCTGCTACTTCTAAACAAAAAGTTTATCTGCCACGTACTACTATTTCTAAGAAAGAAGTTTATTTGCTGTCTGCTACTACTTCTAAAAAAGAAGTTTATCTGTTATCTACTACTATTTCTAATAAATAAGTTTATCTGCTGCTTACTGTTTCTAAGAAAAAATTTATCTGCTACTACTGTTGCTGCTCGAATTCGAGTGTGTTCTGATAATTCAAGTGATTCATCTACTGCTACTACTATTACTATCATCTACTGCTGCTACTGCTATTGCTGCTCATCCACTTCAAGCGAATCTGTGCTATTGAAAATAGAGACAGTGTTTTTTAATATGTGTAACAGTTGGGTATAATTGATATTTATGCTCCAATTTGAGGTGGAGTGTTAGATTTAATTTATGTTTAGTCCCATGTTGTCTATTGGATTATTTGTATGGTGTTGAAACATCTGTAGATATATGTTTCCCTTTAATCATAATAAATAGATTGATTAGTCCTGATTATTTCATAATAGGTTGCAGGATCTTTCTATTTTGTGCTTAACTGATAACATTACTGTGAGTCTGAAAGTTGTTTGTTTATAATCGTGTGATTGGTTTATGACACTCAAGTTGTTTGAATTGAGGTTTTACAATCATTTGTGATTAGGAGAACTACATACTCAAGCTAGTATATTGAGGGGTTTTTATGGCATACTCAAGCCAGAGGTAATTGAGGAACACTGGAGAGATGCTAGAGTTACACTTTGTGTTAGAATACTTTGTTGTTGATGACTAATTGGTTAGACTAGGGTTACGTATTGTATCCGCCTAGTAGATCGGGTTGTGATTTAGGGTTTTCTTCTCCGTCGAGAGGAAGAGTGGACATAGGAATTTCCCAAACCGGTATAAAAAATCTCGTGTGTCCTATTGTGTGATTTTGATTTTTATAGTTTCTTTATTTTCTGCTGCACGAACAACTCTGTTAATTTATTAACTGTAATAAAATTGGTCGCAACTTATTCACTATCCCTTTAGGCTTGCTCATCTCTGCCATGCCAATCCCAACAATTATCTTGGTTGCATGTTTAAACTGGAACATTAGTTACAATGCTTTCCTACCTTCCAATCGGTCTTATAGGATTTAGAGCAAACTCCTTTTGTCCATAGTTTTCTTGCCAAAGTATTTGGTACCAATTAGTGTTGTAAATATCAGATGATGTGTTGGTGCATCAACTAATATCTCGTTGTTTTACACCTAGCTGATGCAATATGTGCTTTAATACTAGATCTTGTTTTGAATATATTGGTTCAAAGGTGATTATTTGGCTATATTTTGGTCTTAATATATCTTTCAATAAGCAGCAATTATTAAAATAACTCAACCTGATCCATATATATGAGGAAGAGATGGAATTAGGATCCAGGTAGTAGTCTCAAGCCCCTATCATCGACTTGTTCCTAGATAGGCAAAATTGCCTAATTGATTCTGCACGAATGAGCATACAGACCAACGTAGGAAGATGATAGTGCCGTTAATTCGTACCGCCATAAATCACTGCTAGTTCTTGTGCCAAAAGTGAGCAACATCACCATCGACGGTTAGCAAGGACAAAATATGTATTGATTTTTGTCATTTTTATTTTCGAAGATTAGACATTCAGTTGATTATGTTTTTACGCATTTGAGAACTTTATATAAATGGTTAATTTTTATAGGCTTAATGGAAATTGCCGAAGTAAGATTCTTTTAAGGCCCAAAAAATGTTTTAAATAGTTCAATATTATTTATGTAGTCATGACATCTATCTTTTATCATCTGAAATAATGTCCAACATTTAATAAATATCACGACATATCATCTGATGTACAATATCTAGTATAGAATTTTTTAGAACGATATCTCACCGATATGTGATATTTAAAACATTGGTATCAACTTAGTTGAGATTAAGTTCCGATTGTATGAAACATATATGACGCAGAACGGAAGCGGATTAGGGCTAAGAATTTAGAAATTTAGGGTTTTTGGAGGATTTAGGGATGAACAAATAAATTTGGAAATAACTTACAAGGGTTTGGAAATTCACCCAGGCGAATCCACGCCCACTCTCTACGAATCCATGAGGAGAGATTTTTTTTTTGGAACACAGCGAATTTACACAGTTTCGCAAAATTCAATTTTTATTCCATATTCAATTCTCTACAAAATACTTCATACAGAGTTTATTTATAGAAAACTTTAACAAACAAAATTCCAATAGAATTCAAAATCCTATCAAAATCCTAATGAAATAAAAAAATCCTATCAATTATCCTAATAGAATCCAAATCCTAACAAATAAAATCTTATCAAATCTGAATCAAACTAAATCAAATCCTATTAGATCTCAAAATCATTTCAAATAAAAAATCTGATCTCCATTAATTCTTCCCGGTTTCAAAGCATTCATTTTCGATGAATGCGGAAATAAAGAATTATTAAACACGTCCAGATTGAAATGATCTATGTCCTTCTATGAAGGATTACAATTGGGCCACGGTGGTGGTCGAAGAATTATAACTTGTACATCACATGTGAACCAAGACGGTGGAGGAGGAACTGGTTTTTTGCGTGAATCAGCTTTCAATGACTATAGATATGAAGAGTTACTTGTAATGTCAGTAATAGAATGGACCTCATTAAAAGTTTAGTTGATATAAGAATCCCATAAATTATAGCCATGAATAGAAGAAGCAAAAATTTTCGAAGCTTCATATGAATCTGTATGTTGAGCCTATAATTTCCTCAAAATTCCTGTAATGAATCTCTCAAGAGAAACTGAAGTTTTACCTCATTATTAACAACTTCTTTTCTTTTTGAAATCTCACTTTGGATTGGAAGTTTCTGTACTCGTTGTACATTTGCAACTGATATACAAATACTATCTGTAAATATGAATTGTCGACGAAGTTTCTTATGAAACTTTAGCAGGAGATTTTCCAAAGAAATTGTAGTTTTTATAGACGTCATATAGGAGAGTAGGAGGTATTTCTATTAGTTTCTCTTCATGAACATGATCCTTAGAAGTATCCACAGGCTGCTGAAATTTCGCAGTTGGTTCTATTGAAAGATCTTCAAAAATCTGAACCATTGAATTTTCAATTTGTATGTGCGAAAAGTAAGTTTCGTTTGGCATTGACAGTGACTCATCATGAGCTTTTATATCCAGTGTAGCCTCCAAAATACATTCACCACCAAAAATAGGAATATCTATTTCGATCTTATTGGCGATACTATCATCATTAATTATTTGACTTTTTTTTATCCCTTTACTCACTGTTCAGGTCTTTTGTTGATACTGGCAAGTATTCCTTTGTATTTTTCAAATTTATCAATCATACATTGAAGTTTTTCGTCATTGGTTATTGTTTTGAGTCTAGACGATAGAAACTGGTGAGATGATGTCAATAAATTTGGAAGGTGCTGTTGAGCATACCGATTATGAAATAGACGTCGCAAAATATCCCAATCCAAATATAATTTATACTTTTTGCTCTAATTATAAGTTTCTCCACCTAACTTTTGTCGAGTGTAATAATATTTCTGTGCTGATGTTGGATCAAAACATCTAAAGAAATTTTGAAGATGATTCTCCCAATCTTCATAATTTTATTGATCGTCGAAACCGTGAAAAACGGGTATTGTAGCATACATATCACGCTCAACTCGTGATATTTTAGTATTGGTGTTAATATAGTGACCATGAAATATGAACTCTATATATAATCAACTCAAAATTTTAATTCAAAAAGTTTAGGAAATACCCAAGGATTACAGTGGCTTGAAAACGGCTCGAATCGGAGTTGAAATGGGCAACGAATCACAAAACTACCCTTAACGGGTCTGCACTATGATGTGGATTAAACCCAACTTAAAACTGGGTTGGATCTGGGTGGGATGAGTCTGAACTCAAATAAATTCCAACCTTTTTAACTTTTGGATGCGGGTCTGATTAAATTGGATTCAATCAAATCCAATCCATGCCCAATAACTTAAACCAAATCCAAATCAATTCTTTCTTCTCCTTTTTTTTCTTTCTTTTTTTTATCTGAAATTTTTCTCTCTTTTTTTTCTCTTTTTGTTTTTCTCTCTTCTTTTTTTTTTCCTCTTTTTTTTTTTGGGTCAGATCTGATCTGAACTTCTTTTTGTTTTTCTTTTCTTTTCTTTTCTTTTTTTGATCTGAATTTCTCACTCTTTTTTTTCTTTTTTTTGCAGATCTGATCTGAACTTCTCAGATCTCTTTTTTTATTATTTTCCAGATTTGAGCAGATCTGTTTTTTTTTCAAAAATAAAAATAGAAAACTAAAAAAATAAGTAAAAAGAAGATGAAAATGGAAGGAAGAAGATGAAGATTAGGATGAAATTCAGGCTCTGATGCCAATTTTGACGCAGAAAAGAAGCGGATTAGGGTTTGGGATTTGGGAATTTAGGGTTATTGGAGGAATTGGGGATGAACAGAAAAATTTGGAAAGAACTTATAAGGACTCGGGAATCTACCCAGGCGAATCCACGTCCACTCTCAACAAATCTACGAGGAGAGAATTTTTTTGGAACACAGCGAATCCATGCAGTTTCTCAAAATTTATTTTTTATTCCATATTCAATTCTCTACAAAATACTTAATGCAGAGCTTATTTATAGGAAAACTCCAACAAATAAAATCCTAATAGAATTCAAAATCCTATCAAAATCTTAATGAAATCAAAAATCCTATCAATTATCCTAATAGAATCCAAAATCCTAACAAATAAAATCCTATCAAATCTGAATTAAACTAAATCAAATCCTATTAGATTTCAAAATAATCTCAAATCAAAAATCTAATCTCCATCAATCTATCATGGTTCTCATGGAGTCTAGTTCCCTCAGCTGACCTCAGTGAAAAAAAGCTTAGATGCTGAAATCCTTGGCACACTAACGTTGTATGTCTCTCTCTCTCTCTCTCTCTATATATATATATATATATATATATATATATATATATACATACATACATATAATTATATATATATATATATATATATATATATATATATATATATATACACACACACACACACACACACAAGTTCTTATTTACGTGCCTACACGGATGTGCAATGTGCTTACACACATGTTTATCTTTTTAGTTTGTCTATGGATTTCAAAATCGCAGTAATTGTGCTATTATGTATAATTGTTCAGTTAGTGACATTTGACTGTAGATTACATGATTTTTCATTCATCTTGTATAATGTCTAGTTCTTGAACAATTATTATCCCAGGATGGCTTTGATTCACTTTAATAGTTGGAATTTGGAACAAATGTCCACCTTTAATCTGGGAATAACAAAGTTATTCGTTGTATATTTGACTAGTTTTCACTTAATATATTTAACATAGTCGTTTCCTATTTGCATATTGTTTGATGGGACACATGTATGGGTGTTTGCAGTTCTTTATAACTTAAATATCTTGTGAAGCTAGGACAGGAGAGATCCTATGCTTCGAGTTATGTTACTATGGTTTAGAATTTCCATGTAATTACTTTAATTTGTACATATAAATTCGCATGATGTTTTACCTTTGAATATCTCTTTTTCTTTTTTATTTCCAACTACTTTAAATGGGCTGGTGACAAAATTTTTTGGTTGCTTGAAATTTAAAGAAAAAGATCTCTACAGATGATAAACCCTCTGTGGAAGTAAAGAAAAATATCAAAAGCTCTGAGGAGAAGAAGAAACAACCAGATAAAGACACAGAAACCAGTGTTACTCTTCTTAATCTACAGGTTGGTCTTATTCAGAAGGCGTGGAAACATCCCTCTGCTGACAGGTATATCTTCAACTATTGTAGCACTATTATCTAATTTTGCCATGTGTTTTGATATCTTTACTCTGTCCTACAGCCTACTAGTTGAAGAGATCGACTTGGGAGATGGTAACGTGCGGCAAGTTGTTAGTGGACTTGCAAAGTACTGCAATCCAGAGGATCTGACTGTAAGAGATTGGCTTGCCTTACTGCCATCATTTGATATTTATTTGCCTGTATATGTTCCTTTTTGAGATTTAGATGCATTTATATCAATTATTGGTTCAGGTTCATGCTATCTATTATATGAAATTGATAAATGCAAGTTGCTTTTTGATACAGAATCGTCGAGTGGTGCTAATTACGAATGTGAAACCTGGAAAACTACGAGATGTGATGTCTGCTGGATTGGTAGGTTTCTGTTGCACTGTTTAAATGCTGAGTAGTTGACGTTCTTCAGGTTGCATTATAAGCTGAAATAGTTTTTCTGGAGACGCTTTGCACACTCAGCCTTGTGCTTATGCTCAACAGCTTGTTACAAAATTCTCCAAGTTGTTGACAGAGTCTTGATTCCCAATTTTCTCCTATAAGAATGATGTTTTGACTTGTTCTCCGATAAGCATCACTCTGTGATTTACTTAAGAGTTATGTCGACCATCAATTGATTCAATTCTGTGAGGCTATCATGAAACTTCATAATTGATTTGGAACAGCCACAGTGTGTCACATGATACTTTTTGATAACATTTGTTTTTTTGTACTAATGGCTTATTTTCTTGTCAGTTTTTATGTTTTTATAATTTATATTCTTACATTGCCTCATAATCATGAATTTTGAAATCTGCCCCGGCTGAATTTTTCCTAAATTCTGAACTTTGCAACCTAATATCAACTTGTGCATTGTCTATGCTAAATTAACTGCTCAAATCATAATGCAAATAAATGATTCAAAGGAACAGAAAAGTAGATGAAGACACGCCTCTTATTATCTTGTCCTTTTTTTACATTGTTGTATAGAACCATATAAATGGAGAAACTATGAATTATTATCTTGTCCTTTTTTTCATATTGATTTGGAATTATTTTTCACTTTACCATTGTTTGTCTTGTTTTCACTTCATCACACTTTATTGGGTCTTAGTATTAGTTATCTTACAAAGTGTGTTTGGTGCAGATCCTATGATAGTATACTTGCGCTTTCTAGACAGTTATTTAATCCTTTACCAATCTTGTTGATGTATTGCATGAATAACCTAGGCTTTAAGGGTTAGGATTGAGTGCAGGGGAAATGCAGGGGAGCTGAAGAAGTTAGAAGAGGAGGAAGAAGACAAAACTAAGCGGAGATAGGAAAGAAGTGGTGAGATAATAGGTGGTATAGAAAATGGGCAAAAACAGAACTACAGCTTTAGTTCTATATACTAAAAAATTAGGGAATCGTATAGAGAAGATTAGTAAAAGGCCTGAGTTAAATCTGTACTTGAAATACTTTTGAAAACTGAAGTATTAATTGTAATGATCTTATTGGTCATGTCTATCATCTTGACTAATGACTTCTTTTCAAGAGTTAGTTGACTAAAGATTGAAGATTGGATCAGATACTAATAACACCTCGCCTCACACCATCCTGCACCCACAATCAGTTTTTATCATATTTATCACCTCTATTTAATCCACTGCTGATGTTCTGTTCCATATTTATTCCACTGCTGATGTTCTGTTCCATATGTAGAAACACCTCTTCTTTAGTAGTTACTTTTACTTTCCTGTTCTACATTGGTCAATTAGGTTGCATGGACATGGACGTACCGACACGTAAGAGGTGTGACAAAATATGTCACGTCGACACGGATAAAATCTGGAAAAAAAAAAACAAAACATAGACAACAACAATGCGATGGTAAGAGGTGTCGTGTTCGATGCAATGTAAGACATGATGCAACTGGATAATAGAAGAATATGTGCTACCTAGCCGGTGGACAGTGAATAACTTCTTTGAAACAAACAAATTTTTATTCAAGTAGATGCAGGAGCCCCTACTTTTTAGATTTAGAATCTGGGTATTGTATCACCTTGATAGTATATTCATGGTGGTCTTTAGTTCTAAATTATATAGTGAAATGTCAGTCCAGGTGGACTCACCAGTTACTAGGAAATCTATTTATCCTTTAAAGGGACATAACCCTAAGCATTCAGTTATGTAAACTTTAGGCATCATGTAGTAGCTGGACTTATCATAATGTTTACTCCAATAAGAGAAGTACATGTGTTATCCTCCTTTGGGCAAGCAATCCTCATTTCACGTAAAGGTTCTGTACATTTTGCCATCTGAGGTACCTAGAATTGGTGATTTGTCATTGGTGTAATCTAGACTGTCTTGAGAGGTAAACTGTACATTTTCAACTCTAACACTTCCCTTATCTTTTGTACTTGATTCTGACTTGTAGCTGATTTTGATTCTTGCACGTGGCTGGCTTTGCTGGTGTTTTTTTTTTTTTTAACCCCTTTTTGGATGCATGTCTGTTTTGAAGGATGAAACTAAGATTGCAACTCCAAAAGTCCTAAGTTTTTTTTCCTTAAGAAGGGAGAGAATCACTTATAATGTTTTGATATATCACTTTTCTGTAATACAGTCCACATGCTTTTCAGGTGTTGTGTGCATCAAATCAAGATCATACAGTTGTGGAGCCTTTGACTCCTCCAGAAGGAGCCGTCATCGGGGAGCGCATTTCATTTTTAGGGTAAGCATGTATAACTTACACAATTTTATATAGTGGACTGATTAGTGCCATTTGTGTTTTCTCATAATATGTGCTTTTATTCTTTCTTTTCCAGTTGATAAGTTTCTTTTATTTCTATTCAGGAGTTGAACTTTGTTTTTAGTGGAGTGTGAGTTGTCTATTAAATCATCATAGCATCATTTACGATCCCAACTATGCAATCAGACCCTTTTTCTCAAAATTTGTGCAATTTTTGTTTTATGACTTTCTGTCAACTTAAGATAAACCCTCAAAATTCTCTGATCGTATTTGGAATTTGAAATGTGGAATGGGCATCCCGATCATTATTGTGATTTTGCTATCCTGTATAAGACTAGGAGACCTTGGATCAAAGTCAAACTCTGTCAAATCTTGTATGCCCTGTGGGGTCTGTTGGAAAGAAATCAAATTACGTTTTAAGTATAGGTTTCTCTAGACAAAAAAGTTTTTAAGTATAAATATAGGCTGTTATGTGAATAAATTTGAAGTATTGAAAACATTGTTCCTTGCTGCTGCTGAGGCTGGCTCAGTCGGTAGGGTTGGAATTAGGTTATTGGAGGTCCCCAGTTAAAACTGAGCTACTAAAAAAATCCATTGATTCTTACTGATTATTTGAGGTGGATCAGTTTTCAGTTTCTCAGATATGCCATCCTCCGTCAGCGGGAGGTGGCAATGCCTGAGCTGGTCTCTGTCCTTTTGGACAACAGTTTTTCAGGTTTTCAGGAGTAGTCTCCTACATAGTAGAAAGCAGCAATGCAACATTGTTACTTATAGTTGGGTGGTGTAAATTTGCTATTCTATGTCTATTTGGATGATAAATCCTATTGCATCCTTTGTATTTTCCAAGTGTAGTACTGAATAGTTTTATAAAATTTTATCAACTTCTTCACATCTTTTTGTTATAGGTACGAGGGGAAGCCAGAAGATGTTCTAAACCCGAAGAAAAAGCAGTTGGATAAGATTACACCGGTATGCCAACTGGCCTTGTTTTTCTCATTCACATAGAAGCGATGTTGGTGATTTTGTCTGATGGATGTTAGAGTGAACATTGTTTTCCAATTCATATACCTTTTTATTCCTTTTTTTCATTTGATGCTGCATATTTCCTCATTTTGTCACTAAAGGTTTTTCTTTTACATAATGGAGGGGGATGGGCATGTTGGGATAAAGGCTTTATTGATGTTGTTGTTTTTCCAACTGGTATTTATATCATAATCTGATTAGGAGGTATTCCAAAAGGTGTCTGACACAACAAAACTAGAAAAATTAGCGTAAATGATAAATTGATGAAGAACAACTGAATTCGGACATCTCACCCACTCTTGCAAATCACCCGAAAAAGATTTGAAGAGCTTAGCAAATAATGATGCCAAACTAGATGTTTTTTCAAAATTAAATATCTTGTTAGCCGAAACATGTCCATCCAAAAGTTATATATATAGGAACAACTCACGTGCACAGTACATGCAAGGAAAAATAAAACTTAAACTTAACAAAACCTAGACTTACACAAATAAGACTGTCCACATGCGGACTTAGATTCAAGCTTTGTATTTCTTGCGGAAACAAATACTATTCGATCCCTATCAACTCTCCAGCTTCAAAAAATCCGCCTCTTGTGCATGACGTAGGTGATAATCATTATGCACATTCGAGGTGAACTGCATGAACTACTTGGCCCTTAGCAAAGTGCAATCTGACTCAGGCCATCAATAACAACGAAATAGGCATCACTGGTATTCTCCATTATTGGATGCTTTTAGATGATAAATATATTAGTCATGTATACGTAAATCATACAAACCCATTTAACATAAGTAAGGGCCTTAAATCATACCTGTCTTAGCAATTTGCATTGCGCCTATAAGTAACTTGTCATAAATAAAATATTCTTAAATGCATCAAGATGGATACCAATGAACATGCAACCTTCAAAACACAAAAATAAAATCAATACATATACTATCACTACTGGCTGCTGCCGCTAGTACTAAACTTGTATCACATCTCACAGTTGCTACATAGGATGGAGGAATGGACGATGAAAAAGGGAACTGGACATAATTGATCCCTAAGTCTCTCTTTCTCATGCATGTAGGTTATTGGTTTGTGAGCTAACCTATCGGGGTTAGGGCTTTCTTTGCATAATGGAAGAAGATAGATATTGCTACTTATGCAACGACATTTCATGGCCGAAATATTGCTTGATATTAAGCCTTTGAACTGATCCATCGGGCCATTCAGCCCAAACAAGAAATGGTCTAAAAACACATGTATCTTATCGGTTATGGGTGGAATACTGAGATTTCAGTCGAGTATATCGACCAATATTTAAACTTGTCTTTCATCTTTAACTATGACTGTAGAATCTCTATGCCTCTCGCAATCTCTTTTCTGAAGTCCACTAGATCATGGTTGGCCTTTTGAGTCTTAGCAAATCTGATATTACTCTCATCGGACATCCTATACCTGTCAAATTAGTAAAACCATATAAGCTTGCAAGTCACTAAAAATCTTAGGATTATAGATACCATTAAATATGGGAGCTTCAACCTTAATCTTACATGTATTTTCATAATTGTCATCCTTACCCCTATGGTTACTTCCATCTCTCTCATCGTGATGTTCCTATGATGCCTACAATCATTTGTGTTATCCTCATTGAGTTGATTTTTGGTCCTATCTAATCAAAGTTTGACTTTTGAAGTTTCTTAAGCAAAAGTTCAAATCTTCTCGTCCATATCAATTTGACTGATTATACTATTTAACATTACGGAGGAGCACACAGTAGTATAATAACAAATGCAACCAATCAAACATGCAAGTACAATGCAAATCCTAGACTCCCAACACTGTATATATGGGACTATATGAACAAAAAATATTCCGAAAGGTTCCATTTCTTAAATGCAAGGAAATGTGTCCTAATAAATGAATATGCAATCAATCAACGATATCAACAAATAACAATAACAATGCTAACTACTAACCACGGACAAAACTTCACAAAAAAGTACAAAAATAATGTATTAGATTGGTTAATTTAGGGATTGCCTGAAGATAATAGAAGAAATAAATGCACGAATAGTGAATTTTTCAGAGCTTGTAGGAGGAAGATTTTTCTTTAGAGTACTGTAAAGTGTAAATTCACTATAAAAAATTAGAAACAGTCCAAGAAATGCAACATCTTGGATCGGATTTGAAACGGCTCGAAATGGATCTGAAAAGAAAAAAAAAGGATGGAACTCTTATAGAGTCTGGCATTGTTATTATGTCGAGTCCAGTTAACTGGGGACCTGGGGACCCAACTAAAGTGTTAACATGTTGGAGCCGGTTCAAATTGGGGCCAATTTGGGTTTTGGATATGAAGTATCTTGAGAGGACTAGGTTTGGATCTGAAAGGACTTAGATGGAGCGGAATTCGAAGGGACGATAACTAAGTCGTATTTCATGCTGAGGAAATGGGGAGTGCCGGAGTGAGGAAGCTGTGGAGACAGGGTCGGGGACGGAGCTATGGAGCTCTGATAAGCCCCGGAAACTTGTTGACGACGATCAAGGATGTCAACGAGGTCGGTGATGATGACGACTTCAACATAAGTACATAGGATTGGGAAGACTTGGGAGAAGCCAAGGATGGTTGAACTGGGGTGTTTTTTTTTTTTTGTTGGGGGGGGGGGGTGGTTCGCGGGCATGGCGTTTTGGCTAGGTCACTGGTGATGATTTTGATTGGGAGCTTTGGTGACTCTTCATTAATAATTGGGAGAGGGGCGACAGCTACTGGCGAGGTCAGCGGGCGGCAGGGGATGGTCCGTGGGTGTTGCATATTCAGGTAGGCAATCTGATTTATTTTGAATGTTTTCTCTTCTTTTTTTCAATTGAAAACTAAAATAAATGAACAAGAATATAAAAGAAGACGATGGAGATGGAGATTGGAAAATTGAGGAACATCATCTATGGATAAGAAGAGGAAAACGATGGGATCTAGGACAAGGGTCTGGTGGGGGGGATTAGACCTTTTTGTGCCCTAATCCCAAAATTGACAAAGCACAACTAGAAAAATTAGGGCAAATGATAAATTGGGAAAGAACGAAGGGGATTTTGGTCTCTCATTCTGGTGAATCTTTCACCCACTTTTGCAAATCACTCACAAAATACTTGAAAATCTTATCAAATCATTGTACCAAACTAGACTTTTCAAAGTTTATTACCTCATTAGCCAAAAGAAACAAGTTCACAAGTCCTATATGTATTGAAGCAACTCACATATACAACACATACAACGAAATATAAAACTGACTCAACAAAACCTAATCTAAAGCATTATAAAAAAGGTTCATACGCGGACTCAGACTCATGCTCTATGTTTCAGGTCTTCCTAGTCCTCATATAATCCCCATCAGCATTATATTTTTTACATTGCATAAAGAGTTGTGTACTTCTTGAAGAACTTAAAAATTAGAACTTAGTTATAAATATTAAAGAAAAACATTACTCGAGTTGGCTATTGAAAAATCATGTGAACATCTCGATTAATTTACAGCTGATAGCAGCTGATGTGACTATTATATGCTATTTATATTGTCTCATATTGTCTCACAGGATCCTTAACAGACATACTATTGATCTAAATTTTATTTTATTTAGTATGCACTTACCCAATCCTTATAAATCTTCTTTCTGTTCTCAGCATCTATACACAGATGACAAGGGTATAGCAACCTACAAGGGAACACCATTCATGACGTCTGCTGGCCCGTGCACATCTTCCATTTCAAATGCGAGCATCAAGTGAGAATAAACACTTCTCAAGCTTTGCATCTCACAGTGTCTCTCATTTATCCACTGAGGAAAAAAAAAAAGTTAAAAAGAAAGTGTCTTTTACATCCAGCAAAGAGTCCATCAGAGGTGAAAGCAGTGCAGTTATTGTGGGAGAATTGAAACTTTGTATTAAGTTTTAACAATTTTGAGATGCACATGACCTAGCAAGGTCACATGTATTGTGGCACAGTTGTAAAACAAAACATGTGCAAATTGAACCTTAGCACTTGAATTTTATTGTGGCAACCTTTTGTTTGAGATGTAAGAATCTTTTTCTGCCTTGCTTGCTGCTGAGAGGCACATGTGCCTTTGCTTGCAGCCTTACTCGTGTTTGAGACAAGTTCTTTTCTTGCATGGCAGGTTTGTTTTCTTTTGTGCTGTTTAAGGTATCAACACTTTTTTGTATAAATATTGTGTTGGGTTGCAAAGCGATATCCTCTTTTACTGTAGTTTGTGGGTGTTTTCGATAAGATTGGCTTCTTGTTATACACTCTTAAGATTGAATTTGTTGATGCAATATTGAGTTGTGGGAAGGGTTACTTTGGATCATTGCTTATCTATGAACTGTGGTGAGGTTTCGACTTGCAATGCAAGTCAGCGTGTTGGATGATATGATTTGGATAAATATTATATTGTTGCTACATTTGTAATTGTTTTCTTCTGGTGGATAAGATTTTCAAAGAAGATTATAGTGTTATATTTGGGGTTTTTACATATCGGTCCCTTATATCTTTAAAAATTAAACTTTAATCTCTGAAATCTTTATATTTTGATTTTAGTCCTCCAAATTTTTTAAATTACTTCACTTTAGTCTCTCTGGATAATTTTTGATCCGAATTTTTCTTTATACCTCTGAAAGGAAGGAAAATATTAGTTATTTCCCTTCCTTCTCTTTTTGGTTCCCCTCTTTATTGGATATCGAGTTAGGGAAAGAAAAGGAAGAAGGAAGAGAGAGAGATTAATTGGGAGAGAAGAGAGAGAAGAGAAATGGAGAGGGGAAATTCATGTCAAAAATTACCCATAAGGATTAAAGTGAAGTAATTTAAAGGATTTGGGGACTAAAACAAAATATGCATATATTAGTGACTAAATTCTAATTTTTACAGATTTAAGGAACCTATATATAAAAACCCTTTTATATTTATATTTGTTTTCCTCCGGTTGATATGAATTCGCATATTTATGTTCATTCGATTGGATCAATGTGGATACAGTTCGAATGCAGACATAAATTGATGGCATCAATATGACTACGGCCATTAGTAAGATGTAAGGAATAAGCAAATGTCACTGTAGTAAAGGGGTAAAATTTCTTAGGAATTCAATTTTCATTTGCTTCAATAAAAAGGGGGATTGGAATGTGATGTTGTGACTTTGTTGAAAGAAAATAAATATGGCATCGACTTTATTTTCCAATAGGTTTACAATTGCGATTCTCGTATTTGTATTTTATATGGAAGAATATATTTTAAAAAAAAGTTTTTAGGACATTGATCTCTAATAAACTTCATTTTGAGATATTAATTCCTATCAAATTGTTATTTGGATATTAGTTCCAGTAAGATTAGAATTCATCCTGGAAATGACTTTTAACTTGGGAGATTCGTAACAAATTATCCTAATATTACTAGAAACTAATATCAAATTAACAATTTATTAGGAATTAATATAAGAATATGAAGTTTACTGGTGACTAATGTCCTAAAAATCCTTTAAAATAATATGAAGAGTTGAAGATGATGCATATGCGCTAATAAAGAGGAAATACAATTTGCAAGTGTGCTACTACTCTATAGCTAGAGGATTATAAGCAACTAAAAAAAAAACATGAGAGCTTTGATTCTTGGGAGATTCTATTCACGCACACACTTCGCTTAAGACCCCAACTTTCTCAATGCGTCAACTTTTAATTTTAAATCATCCAATATTTACTCAACATGCACATATTTTTTTTCCAATTCTAACCCTCCTCACTCTTATTTTCCATCCCATTTATCTGGTCGAATACGACTATTTTACCCAAATAAAATTTGATTGAGTATTAATATCCGTTCAGTATTCAATTAGATCGGATAATAATACCCGACTAGTGTATCATGAAAAAATAACTTAGTCTAATAAAAATGATGACAAACTTGTAATTTTTTGAAAATTTCAAAGGTGTGCATCTTGGCAAAGTGGTGTGCGCAAATAGAATTTTCCTTGATTCTTCCAGGGTTAAAGCTATGAAGTATAAAATTTCCTTCCCATTTATGAAGGTGTTTCTAAAAGATGGCCTGTGTCCAACTGAAGGGAATTTCTAGAGGAGCACATGATTTTTCCTAGTGAACCCACTTTCCTAGTGAGCACACCATCTCTTTTGAAAAAAGATGCTTTTCCTAGTGAGTAAACCAATAATCTCCAAAATACCCTCCTCAACTCCTCTCTCCCACGTTCTTAAAAAGAGAAAAACAGATCAAATTCCTTCTCTTCCTCTCTCTCGAGCCCTGTGAGACCGATTCACCGCCGCCACTCGCCAGGTCCTGTCGGCCGCCGTCGCTCGCGACCCACTTTCCACCGCGAGGG
Organism: Dracaena cambodiana; assembly: GCA_036321105.1. Taxonomy (NCBI): domain Eukaryota; kingdom Viridiplantae; phylum Streptophyta; class Magnoliopsida; order Asparagales; family Asparagaceae; genus Dracaena; species Dracaena cambodiana. Next base: position 6,843,703 of record JAYEPQ010000020.1, read on the forward strand.
CGCACTTAAAGGAGAAGAGGAAGCCCTAGCTTTTGAGAAAGAGGTAAAAAAATAAAACCCTAAAATTTTGTGTCCATTTTAAATATTTGATTTAGGAAAAAAAATGGAAAATGAGGTTTGATGAGGGTAGGTTTTGTTAAGCCCCGAATAAATTGAAAAGAAGTTTAAATTTTACATTCTATTATGGTGAAATAAAAGGCTTAGTTGGGTAAAAAAGGCTTAGATTTTATTGTTGTTATCGAGAAATAGTTGTCGGATTATGTAACAGTAAAGTGTAAAATTTATAGTGTTAATATTAATTGGTAGGTTTTTAGTATTAGAGTTAAATTGGTAAGTTTTGATGGTCGTATGGGAAAAAATTTGAAATCTAGATATTTTATATTTATGTTAAGATATTTAATGGATTTAGATAGGCAAATTCAATTAGCATATGGTGATATATGATGGTTGACAATTTAAAATTTCATTGTATAAATATAATGTTTGGTGATTTACAGATAGATCCGGCGCAACCGTCCCGTATTCGACCGACAGTGTTGTATAGGAGGAAAAAAAAGGGATCCATCCACCCGCCAATTCTAGCAATCCTTAAATCTATGATGAACCGGTTTTGTAGGTTGATCTTGACATGGAGACTCTTTTGTTACGCATCCATCAAGGTTCCTCGTAAGAAAGAGCGAGTATTGATGAACTGGCCTCAGAAGATGAGGAAGTGCGATCAATAACGGGAGAACTGATCGATTTGTCCCTTTTAAAGAGTTTCAGAACACACATTGCTTTCTTTATATCTAAAAGTGAGGTCAGACATAGCTACTTTATAATTTTAAATGCGTAGTTATATATCTAAAATATCTTACTTTGTTATCGTTTCAGGAACGAGATCCATTGCGGTGCATTAATCACTTGAAAAAAAATAAATGCATGGTCTCTAGAATCTCGACAACCAAATACCCATTTCATGCAGCACATCCATAATTCCTTTTTGTATTCGCTCATAATATGTTCTTATCAATATATTAGTAGCGTTGAGTTAACGACATTTGTCAAGCGGTAGCATCCAAAGACTAATACCTTTCATTTTCCCTTTGGAGAAATGACGATCTCCCTCGATGATGTTGTCTGTCTCCTTGATCTGTCGGTTATAGGAAAATCTGTTAGTCTTCCATAAGGAACGGATGTGCGTATTGCAGTTGAGCAACTAAATCACTCATTGGGGGTCGGACATACTGAAGCTTTTAAGTAGTTGAACACGAAAGGTGGAGTTTCAGTGCGTCTTACTTAGCTAAGGGAACAGTTCAGTAGTGTCACGGACATAGATTCAGATGAGAGGATATTATGTGTTGCATGAGCATACTTCCTTTATCTTCTCTGGTGCACACTATTCAGGGATAAGAGCGACACAAGGGTCTCTATTGATTACCTTACACTTTTACATAATATCTAGAACGTGCATACCAATGTTTAAAATAACGATAACGGTAACGTAACGTTTTGTCTCTATTAGATCATATAGCATATAGCGTAACGCATAATGTAGGTTACCGTATTTTCTATTTATTTAATAAAATAAATATAAAACTATATAAAATAAATTTTATAAATTAAAAATTGAATTAAAAAATTCTTTAAAAAATATTAAAAAATTATATCTCAGTATTAATTCTAAATTTTTAACAGTTTCACAGTAATTATCATATTTATCTTCATAAATTAAATTACATTCACACTCATAATTTCGGTTATCATCTAAATATGAAAACAAGATTTAAAATTTATTTTTAATAATTATCAATATTGTAATTTATAATTTGTAATGCTCAATTTCTATTATTTTTAATTATTTATTTTAAAGTAGCTGAGAGTTCAATTTAATCAGTAAGTAAGAAATTTCAGTAATTAGAAAGTATTTATAATAAAAAAAAATTTAGTGATTGAAAATGAATTATAACTAGTAAATAAGGATGTACAAATTAACAATGTCACAAGAAATTAAATAAGCAAATAACAAGCCATCAAGTGAAAAAAAACTATAGCAATTCGCTAACAATCAAAATAAATAATCAAAATTAATATAAAAACTATTTAAAAATTATTGTACATAACGTAACATAACGTAATTTAAAGTAAAATACGTAAAATAACATAAAAAATGCACTGTTACGATGCATTGAGTTATTTTTTACTGTTAAGTAACGTTGGATTATGTTAAGTTTCATAACGCAACATAATGAGTTTCATAACACGTTATTTTCAACATTGGTGCATACATATGCCTGGGGTGCAGGATTTCTAGCATATTTGTACAGACTGCTCGGACTTGCCTCCTGAGCCCATGTTGCACAGTTATCCGAATATCTAACGTTGTTACAGGCATGGATCTTCGTACCCTTTCCGTCATTAATACCAGTTTCAAATAGTGGTTACAGACCCGACCAGGCACAACCATGTCGATGGTTGAGTAGGCGTGACAATAATGTGTCTTGGGACCACGTCAAATCCACTAGGGCAAGGCTTGACACGCTCACGCCCAACTAGATTAAGTATTACTCATTTTGCTTGGTGTTTATTTACCCCTGATAATAATATCATTTTTATATTTTGTTTTTGAAATATCTTGATATTGCAAGTCACTTGGGACCCATATCGGCCCTTTAGGGATATCCATCCACTTCAGGAGGTTTCCTCCTATATGGGTACATTGAAGATGAAGAACATGGTCGAGTCTTATCATCCTGTTCGGGTGTTAAGACAGTTTGGACGTCGTCAATACATTCCACCTCCACCATTTGCTCCAACAAGGGAAAAATGTGGACTTACGAGGAATAGATATTTGGTGACATATGGACATTCTGAGGAGATGTGGTTGAGTTGGTTGGATCATGTATTGGCTCAGGAGCACCGAGGCGTTGTGGCAGGTAACCCAGGAGAGTGCACGATTACATGCCGTGGTTTTCTAAGGTAACTTGCCACTTTATTTGTCCATCCACTGAAGCCCCAATTCGAGTGGCACTGTATGAAGTCCCACCAGCAAATACTGATTAGGTAAGTTTTTTTTGTATCGGGCAATGTTTTGTTATGTGGATTTATCAAATATATTCATAATTATATATGTTTTTTCTTAAAATAAACAAAGATGTAACCATGCTATAGAAATCATTGATCCCTTCCTAGCGCAAGGCAAGACTACAAGTAAGAAGCGTTCGGGCTTCTATATAATGCACTCGTGAAGATCAAAGTAGTTTTGATCGGGTGCACACAACCTGACGATTCGAGTGCATCACAACCTAAGAATCCACCTGTATCATAGACCTCCATCGGGAGACCAAGTTCTCCCAGACATAGTCAACCCGTTAGAAAGCTCTGAAGACGTTAGATTTAGTTGTCCTTTAGTTTTAGACTCTAACTTATTATGTTTGTTCTTGTAAAAATGGAAGTGACCTTGTTTCGCAACACAACACATTTCGTATGATGATTTGTATATATATGTTGATCCAGAACGTGTTAACTTCCAGATGTTTAAAATAATGTACATTTAAACGTTTGTTAGGGTTATGTTATATATTTTTTTTGCCGCAATTCATCTCCGTTTTGACTACTTACTTGTAGCTTTAAAATTATATATGAACAGAGGATTTCAAATAAGCATGTATATGCCATTTTTATATTCTTGTCTAGGGCAACATGCGGGCCAAGAAACCAATTGTCCGGGGTGTACACCCGGACAAATTATTAATTGTCCAGGGTATACACCCTAGACAGTAAATGCGTACCACAAAACCTCATAATGTTATATCCGGAGTAGACAGTCTGGACATATGATGTATTTTCGGGCTAACAATCCAGACATATTTTATTTCGTCTAGACTGTATGCCCAAACAGTAAAGTCTCACATTTTAAATCAATAATGTCTGAGGTAGACAGTCTAGACAAATAACGTTTAGTCTGGGATAATAGTTCGGACACATGATTAAATGTCTGGACTTTATGCCCGAATAGTAGTGACAAGCATGTTGAATCTTTTTTAGTCCGGGGTAGACAGTTCAGACAAATAACGTATTGTCCGGAATAACAGTCTAGACATATGTTTAAATATCCAGACTGTACCCCCGAACAGTAGTGACACATATGTTGAATCTTTTATGTCCGAGGAAGACAGTCCGGACAAATAACGTATTATCCGGGATAACAGTCCGGACGCATGTTTAAATGTCTGAACTATATGCCCAGACAATAGTGACACGCATGTTGAATCTTTTTTGTCCGTGGTATACACCCCGGGTGGTTTACACTGTATCTGGTATATACACCCTGGATGTGAAAAGTATGTCATGAAGACATTTGTAATATTACATCTATTCAAGATAGTAAATATAGTAGAATAAAGTTCTCATCCACACAAACTAATTAGATAAAGTAAGCATAATTATGTTGTGTTACACTTTAATTAAGCTTCACATAAAGTTAGCAGAATTAAGCTTTTCAAAAAGATTTACATAAAGCTTCCAACCATCATATATTTGATTACAACTCAATTATCTCTTATGTTGCTACAGTGACACAACTTGCTTGAATTGTTCAATACAGTCTACATATAATGTATCCCATCCATCAGCCGCAGGGTCATGATGGCATTACTAATTAAGTGCAATGTTGGGAATATGATGGAGCGGATTCAGTATAACCTACAAACATAAAGAACAATTAGGATATAAATTTGTAGTCAAAGGTGAGAAATGAAGGAGAAAGAACAAACTTTAACTAATATAGGTCGGAAATTTTATCGGGACAAAATGACACCTTGCAACGAATACTATGGTCACTTCCTTTCTATGGAGATTAGAGGGCGGAGGTGGTAATCTTAGCAGCAAGAAAGTTAGGCATTACGCCTTAGAAATGAAGAATAACATTAAATTAAATCACAATGGTATCAAATGACCCATGTCGAGCATCATTATCCAGTGGTCGACTCTTGGAAATTCTCTGAAATAATTTATTAACTTACGAAGCTCAACATACCGATCGACACATCAAAAAATGTAATGTAGAATAGCTCATTTGTGTCTAGTTAGAACAGCAAGTTTCTACGAACTTGAGCCAGTTGATCCTCCTCGATACCAAGGCTATCTGCGATTAGTCTAAGCCCATAATTTTCGTTTGACATGACTTCACCAATATGGCTGATGTAGGGGAGGGAGAAATCAGACAACAAATATAGGGGAGGAAGAAATTAGACAGTGAATATGGATTGAACAACATTAACTAGGGTTAGATTTCTGTCCGTTACTATCACACTCTGATAAATCTCATTGATAAATAGTCCACACAACTTATTGAGTGCCCATACATAGTTAGTTTCCCACTCTCTTTCAAAAAAAGCAAAAGCAATATAGAATAACATATTAGTGGATGTTACGCCAACTATCTCTAGTAATGGGTATTTGTACCTGTTTATTTTATAGGTACAATCTAGGATGATAACACATGGAAATGCACGTAGAAGTTCCACACCAACTGGATGAGCCCAAAAGTGGCCAGTTATTGATTCAGTTTGGTCATTATTTCGACGTCACTCAATGTATTTTCATTCTGAATTTTTAAATAACAAGTGTTGCATTTGCATTCTCCCACCCATTCATTAATCCGAATATTGTGTTATATTGTCTTCATTGTCGATGCATTCTTCGGGTCCTTCAGTTTTAAAGATGTCAGGATATCTTTCGATCATTTTTTAATTTTTTGAATTTTGGGCGTCCACCCCTTTCACAATCAAACCAGATTATTTCCTTCTTATATTGGCCTCCACTATCAGATTTTGAAATCATGATGACTAAACCTAATATCCTTCCAGTATCACGTACCCAATTGCAAAGCTCGTCTCGATTTAAAAAAATCTACCATCATAATATTTCAGTTAGACTTCTCAAGCAAATGTAATACATGCAATATGCATAATTTTCTATGTCATCATATCTTACTTGTTGTAAAGGTCGAACTGTAATTAACAGCTAACTCATTCTGAACTCAGCTACAATGTATTGAAGCATCATCCTGTAACCCAAAAATACATAGAGTAATATTTAATAATTAGTCCAATACAAGATGAGAATGATTCAAATAAGTAAAAGGGGATAAAAAATCATATGGGATTTTGAACCCAGATGGTCATGCGACTATTCGGGATACTATCCCTAACAGTACACTCACCTGGTCGGGTTATTACCCTACCCAGTGAGTTAATACAATAGATTCTCTATCCAGGATATTAATCCCGGACACAAATAACATTGTTAGTTGCACAAAAGCCGAAAATACTTTTCATTTTTCAGAATGTTAAACTCGGACGACTGAGAAATCCAAAATCGTTCTTCCGAACCCATTTCCATGCTAATTAAATCTAAAACTTAAATTAAAAAAACGTAGAAATTCAATGAGGATGATTAATTCATACATCCAAAGACTTTTGATTTTCGAATGGAACCAATACCATGTTGGGCATCTCCATTTTCTTCGCCATAGGCCCAACAAAAAAATTGCTCTTTTTTAGGATTTCTGATGAAGAAAGAGATGATTGAACCCAATTATAAATTTTAATTTCAGAGATAATTTACTGAAGGGGAGTAAGCAAACAAGAGAATTTAGATTTGGATTAAAGAATCAGATTCCCTCCTTCCCTCCCCCTTTCTCTGCAACTCGTGTGGAAAAATAGGAGAAGGTAGAGAGGTTGAAGGAGAGAGCACTTTTATCTTAAAACTTAAATAACAAAGTTTTAAGTGGGCTAATTGGTAGGAGGAGAAGGGAAAAAAAGTGGTTTTTAAATATTTGTTCCTTAAATTTTTAAAAATTAGAATTTAGTCTCTCAAATCTTATATTTATAATTTAGTCTCTCAAATCCTTTAACTTATCACAATTTAGTTCCTTAGCCATATTTTTGGTCCGAATTTCCTACTGTACTTCTGAATTATTTCACTTTACTCCTCCATTTTTTCTTCCTCCTCTCTTTCTCTTCTAATTAGGTTTCCTCACCATTTTTCCTCTCTTCCTCTTCTAATTAGGTTCCCTCACCATTCTTCTCCTCTCTCTCTTCTATCCCAGTTAATCTCTAAAATAAAGTAACTCATGAGAACCCAATAAGAAGAGGAAAGAGAGATATAGGAGAAGAATTGAGAGAAAAATCCAATAAGAAGAGGAAGAGAGGAGGAAGAGAGAAGGAATGACTAAAATGAAGTAACTCAGGGTGTAATGGGAAATTCGGGCCAAAATATGGTTAGAGGACTAAATTGTGGTAATCTGCGAGACTAAATTGTAAATATAAAGATTTGGAGGACTAAATTTTAATTTTTAAAGATGTAAGGGACAGATTTGTAAACCCCCCAAAAAAAAAAAATTAGTGTGTCGCTCTTGATATTCCCCCACTTAAAGCGCACGATAGCCACCCCTCTGTCAGTATAACATAATGGCATCGCAAAAACCTCGCAAAAATCCCCAAAATTATTATTATTATTTTTCTCTTTCGAACTCTCTGTCCTCTATAAGTACTCGCTTCTCTCGCACCGTGTTGGGTCGATAATGGCCACCGCCGCTCTCCTGACCTTCAGCCCAACAGCAAACCCTAACCCTAATTCACCCCGATGCTGTGCCAAGCGTCCCCGTGCCCTCTCTCGCCTCTCCTTCTCCTCTCATCGCCCTCAATTAGATACTCACTCGGTCCGCCGCCTCGATTTCGGCCGAGGGATTTTCTCATTCGATAAGACTCAAAGGAATTCTCCTGTTTTCGCTTCTGATGAATCGGTGAGATCTTCTCCTTCCATTTCTATATTTCAATTTTGGTAAGGAATGATTGTAATGTTTTGAGTTTTCTTGAATTAATTTTATGTTACTTTACGAAGGAATGCTGAAAGTTATATAATTGCATGTTTTGTTGTGGTTTTGATATGACCTCGATTGAGATTTTGGAATGTGCATTGTAAAGCTTGAATTTTCCTGAATTCAGCACTTCTCTTTGTTTTTGTTTTTGTTGTTTATTTTGGAACTTTTTTTTTTTTTTAATATCAATTAGGTTGTTTTTGGTAAGGGATGTTACTTGTAGTTATATGATTATTTTCATAGAATAGAAACTCGTTTACTGCTATTTGTTCTTTTCTTATATATTTTTATGTAAGTTACCAATTTTTGCTACAATGAGGGGATGGGTCTCTTTTATCGATTAACATTGTGGAATGAAAAAAAAATCTGTCCATATAGCGTGCAAAAACTCAAAAATGAATATAAAAATTTTGTTGCGACAGCTTGTTGGTTCATAAATTTACCGGTTCAGGCACACAAGAAGAAAGCCCATTAAGCGAGGATCTATTAAAGCCTACAAAACCCACAAGACTCATGAATACTTTGTCATCCAGGATCCCTATGAGACAATGATTGACAACAATGTGAAAACTCTGGCTACAGAATCCCTTTCGTATCAATGATTCTATTGGAATTAAACTGACTCTACTAGTAAGTAATTATAAATACACACTTCTCCGTGAGGAAGGAGGCAGGGAATTTTTTTTAGAATCTTACAATCTGGGATCTTCTGCATACTCAAAATCTGGACAGCAAGGTCACGATTGAATTCTCTTCTACATCTTGTTAATCATCTCCTTCTCTACATACATCTTGTAACAAGAGAGAAAAGAGAGGATGAGAGATTGTAATCTTGATTCTAGTGTAAAAAATACGCCAGAGAGGCCATCTTCCATCAAGGATATAGGCATGAGAACCCTTGTTGGTTGAATTTCATTATACGTACACTTTTTATCTGGGTTCTTTTCTTTATTATATGATAATCCTGCAGGTTGCTGCAAGTTAGAAGCATCCTTTTGAGCTTGACTCAGTTTAGGATCTGGTTCTAGGCTTAATCCCTGTTTGGTAATCAAATTTGGCTTAGTTATCTAGACCAAAATTGACATTAACATCATAAAATACAATTTTATATTTGAAAATTCTAATGTAAATTTCTTCTTTTGTCTGTTTTCTATCATTGCATATGTTGCATTTTTTAAGTTATGAATTGTAAATTAGAATTCCTCAATTTATGAATAGTAAACTAGAATTTCTTACCCTGCCACCCCTATTCAGAGAAAAATAGGGACAATGATTATGCAAGTTTTCCTTGATGATAGGTGCCAATATTGTTCAGTGAGCATTAACTTTTCTTCGGTCTAGTAATTTTCATTTCTATTTTTGTGATGCATTCTAATGCTTGAATTTTCTAGAGGTAGATCTTTTTTTTTTTTTTTTTTTCCTTTGTTAATTTATTTTGATAGTTTTGTTTTTCATTTCTATTAGGTTATTTGTAGGAAGGCATATTAGAAGTTTTATATATTTTTAAATTAATAGAAATCCATGTAATCTTATTATAAACATAATTCTTCTTATCAGATTTTTTTTTCCCTGGTACATTTTGTTGTTGTTACTGTTATAATTTTGATATATTTGGAATTGGATTCTATTGTTTGATTTTCTTGAATTTGATCCATTGCTTTATTTCCTTTTCTTTCAGGTTTGATGATCTTTTTCTAAACAATATTTTAATTGTGTTCATTTGCTTATTTAATTACCTATTTTTTAGGAAGGCATAAGTTTTGTTAGTTCTACAAAAGAATTTGTACTAGATTGTTATATTACCTTTTCTTCTTTTTCTGTAGTCTTTTCATAGTGATAAAGTTTTCTGAAAGTACCGAAGCCTATAAATAATAGAATGGGGAATTTGAAGATGAGATTTATAGCTAATTACTAGATCACCAAATATTTGGAACATAGCGCTTTGGAGGGAAATATTAAAGCATCATAAGGATTAAGGTGGGCTGCAAGGTGTATAAATAATAGGATGGGGAATTTGAGGATGAGATTTTAAACTTCGTGGGTTTTGTTTGCTGCATTGATGGTGTCATTTGAGAAAAAGTGTGTCGATTGGGTATGAAGAGTGATGGTGTTAAGAATGAATGACGTCTGATAGTACTACACTAATATGAAGCTGAAACACTTTAATTGGGTATGAAGAGTGATGGTGTTAAGAATGAATGATGTCTGATAGTACTACACTAATATGAAGCTGAAACACTTTAATTTTGAGCAGCAGGGTTTTGATTCTCTGTTCCTTAACAACTTCATATCTTGGACAGGCAGACTTCTAAGCAATCATTTCGAAAATATGCTTCAGACTATAATAATCTACTATTTCCATCTTTTCAGACTCATTCAGATATTGAAGTGGAGAAAGAGAAGGATGAGCTCAAGACAGAAGCCAGTAAGAAAGAGGAAGCATGGAAGGATGCTTTAGAGTCTTTTAGAGTGGAAGCACTCAAGATGAAGGAAATGTCCCAAGAAGTATACGAAGTGTACTCCAAAAAAGCAATGGTAATACTAAAAGAAACATCTGAAACATTAAAGATTCAGGCTGACAAAGCGAAAGAGGACTTGAATATAGTACTCAAACAAATTAGCGAGGAAGGAAAAGTATATCTTTCTGCAGCGGCAGAGAAATCTCCTGATTCGGTCAAGGATGTGGTGGAAACTTTTGCTGCTTCAACTGATGAGTTGAAGGAAATGTCTGCAGTCCGAGATTTTTATCTTGGAATTCCCTATGGTACATATATATTGATGTTTGTTCTTGATGAGTACACTCATGATTCTACGTTATAGTTCAAACAAATGGCTTCTTCCTTTATTAGTTAGCAAACTCTTTGAATTGGTTACAAAAACAACAATTTGGGCACTAAGTGGCTTCTTTTTGAGCTTAATTCTTACTCTCAAACTGTGTATTCGTGATAGGTGCTTTTCTTTCTATTGGAGGATTTCTTTCATTTATGCTGACTGGGAGTATTTCTGCCATTCGCTTTGGTGTTATTCTTGGTAGTGCTTTACTGGCCCTGAGTATTGCAAGTTTAAGATCATGGAAGAGTGGGCAGTCCTCTGATCTCCTTTTAAAAGGACAGGCTGGTGAGTCCTCTCTTTTTACTATATTGCTATCTTATACTCTTAATAACATAGAGATGAACTCTTAGTTTAGTGTCGCTGCATATTTTGGTTTATCTTCCTGATATAAATATTTCTAAGGTCTCCAGAGATATTATTTTCACATGTTCCAACTAATTATATGCAACATTAGTACCACTTCTTGCCAACCTACTTGGTAGCTATCACACAACTCTTTGATTCAAGGTTGCATTTGACATTTAGAATTGCTCAATCTACTTGGTAGCAATCATACAACTCTTTGCAGCATTCCAGTCCGGCATCACTTCTCCAGGAATCTGATTTACAGGCATCATATTTCTGAAATCACCATGTTTGATACAATTTGAACATTCCTGGGAATATCTTTGGTGTGTTAATTATTCTCAATAACGTGACAATTCCAAGCATATATTTTCTTGTGGTAGTTCATGGAGGAAGCAAATGTATTGTAGGGATGATGTGTGACTTTGACAGTAGTAGTGGCGACAACAATAATGGTGGCAGTGGAGGGGAATAATTACCAAATGTACTGTAACCCTCATCGAGTTTGTGTGTACCAATTTGTGATGCATTTCTGAAATGTACTGCAAAAATTGACGAACCAAGAAATAAAAGAATAGCTAATGACTACCAACTTCAATTGTTAGCAAATTAGGAAAAATAATTAACAAGATAATTTCAATATAAAATAAGAAGAAATTGCTGGCTTGCGGGAAATCACTTAAGTTGCTGCCTAAATTTACATTAACAGGGTGCATGCCTTCATGCAGGCAAAACTTAGTTGTTTGCATACAAAGACAAAAGCTCTCTAAGAAGGCTGATGCTCGAGTATATAATGAAAGTTAGAGCATCTTGCACATATGAAAAAATGATTGCCCAAAAAGAAGTAGGAGTGGAGTGTAAACAAACTTGGCAACCCAAGAGGGAGGGTGGTGAATAAGATTGGTACCTGAATAAAAATTATCTTCTCGACTTTGTGGCCAAGCAAATAATAATAAAGTCTAAGCAAGTAATCAATGTACTGTAAAAATAAAGAGGTAGGGAATAGAGTGATCAAGACGACATAAAGATGTGTTCGAGGTTCGTCCGCCACTTGGAGTAAGACTGTCTTGAACTTTAATCCACTACCCACTTAACTTATTTTTTGGGGACGAGCAAACTCCTCCCTCCATGTTTTTGGATACAAAGGTAATCCCACCACTTGACCATCAAACTTAGATTTCCTTGCCCAAATTCTGACCAACATCTGAAAGGGATTTCCCTTGCCTAAAACTCCTCACCAAGAGGCTAATAGGACTTCACACCAATTACAAGAAGATTGGGATTCTATTACAGAGTTGAGATCCCAATTACAAGCTCTCAATAAAGATATGAAAGTTACAAGCTTTGCTAGTGAAATAATGAAAATTCAAATACAAGTAGCGTATTAGGTGGTAAAGGATAAACAAGGGAGAAGATAAAGAAGGTGAAAATCAACTCTTGGAGAAAGGACAATCTTTCGAAGTTAAAACCCAACAAGAGATAAAATTATAATTCAACATGTTTAGGAATTTTTCATCTTTTTTTTAGAGAAGAGAATTAAGATATATGAAAGTGGAGAAACAAAGTTTATCTATAATCTCTTGGAATTTTTTTCTCAAAAAGGGTGTATTCATAAGTGGAAAAATGGGGGAAAATTTGGTTAAAAGGAGGCACCAAGAGCTAGTTGCACCACCTCAAATAGGTGCCAGTTGAACCGCTTGTTGGTTTCAATTGAAGGCCTGGGGATGTATGCTTCGCTATTTTGAGCAGAGGCCTACCAACCTAACCCAATCCCAATAGAGCAAAACACCAATGGTCTCATTTTAAGCCAATGGAAATAGAAAATGTGCATGAGAGTGGGCTTGGCTGCACAGGGAATAGAGCCTAATCAAGAAATAGCCATTAGGCTATTCTTTGCCTAACCAAAGAAAGAGAATATTGTTCAAGGTAGGGCCAAACTAATTATATCATCAAGGGGAGAAAGTAAACATGAGTGGGACCTGCACAAAGGAATTTCTGGCTGGCTTTATGAATGGGAATTAAAACATGGCCTCTTATTTTTTGGGCCATGAAGAAATCGTGTATAAACATAGGATTAAGCTCATTGCCTTTGAAAATAAATGTGGGTTCAAATAAATTACATCGTGCACTCAAGAATGAATTAATTAAACAAACTCATGGACTCATGAAATGAATGTGATAGTGGAAGCTTAGGCTTGCGCTTTTAGTAATCAAATGAGCTACGAAAGAATGATAGAAATTTAGGAGCGGCTCATAAAATTGAAGGGGTGATCATATGGAAAGAATAGGGGATTTTCTAGGTGCCAAATATAAATCAATAACTATTATTTGCCTTAGAAATGGTCCTTATGATGTAGCTTTGTAGCTCTTTGACCAGGTCCTTCAAGTATGACATTGTGGCACAATCTCAGACATTGGCAATTCATTGATATGAAGCACCTTTGACTTTGGTCCTTGAATGGTTTGAAATAAAAACTCAATGATCTTAGTCTTGATGCAAATGATGAAGCTCTTGATCATGCTCCTAGGACCTTTGATGGGGTCCTTTTAGATGCTAAGAAGACTCATTTTAATTATTAGAACATACATTTTAGTGATTGTGACTCGTGGTTGTTTGACTTTTAGATTTTCATTTGCTTTCATTATAAATAAGTTTGTTAAAGACTCTTAAAGATATAAAATGAAATATTAATATGAAAACTGTCTTTAGCATATTGATTTGCTAAACAAAATTAAATCTTTCTTTATGGATTCGTCATATGGGTGGATTCCTAAATTAATCCCTAAATCTCTCTTCGTATGACTTGTTGACAGTGGCTAAGAAATTACTTGGGTGGAAGTCGAATCTTATTTATACCATTTTCTACTTTGTTTTTCTACAAATTTTAGTTCTTCCACATTTCCCTTAAAATCCCACCACAAACTTGTAATCTTCCTTCCATCCTATGCCATATTTTGTAAAAAGAAAGGTCGAGTTTGTACACACTTCTCAACATAAAGCCACCATCATCTTCTTCGGTCATCTTCTTCAAAAAATAGATTTTCACCAATCTATCAATCCCCATATTGATATTCTTATATCTTCAATTTTCTTTTTTTGTTTTGAATTTTATTTACCAAAAAGAATTTAAAAAATGAAAAAAAGAGAAAGGAAATGAAAGAAGAAAAAGAAAATTTAAGATTGTTAATTTAACAAGGAATAACATGGAAGCATCTCCTTTTTCTCGACTTCACCCCCCTAGGCTATGAACCCAGACAATGTCTCATTGTGAACGTTGATACCATGCAACAACTTCGCCATCTTCCCCACAGTTCCAATAATAACAACCAAAAGACAATTGTATAAAATAAGGTTTGCCTTAATCATCTTCGAGTTCGGCGCTACTATTGCTAATAGTGCCTTCAATGCCTCATTCTCAACTCTCTGATCACTCATCTACAGAACCGCCTCCTTCGACTCGCTCAGGTCCTTGCCGCTTCTCCCAAGCCTGCTAATCGTTGCTTTTGTCCTTTTTCTCACTGAAACCTCGAAGCTTCATTGAACCTTCATTGGCTGCCTCAATCTCCCCACATTAGTACGAATCCCTATTTCTTTGAAGTTTGTCGCTACCGCATATATCTCATTGATATTGCCAACTGTCCTTGCCTTCCTACATGGTCAAACAATCAACAACAATTGCGAACTTGTTCCCTCCTATGATTGACGACGAGGAGACGTGGATCCACAATTAATACATATTCAAAACTATGACAATTTAGACCTGCAAGTATTCAAGTCAATAACCCTACCCAAATTTAGCTATTCAGACCTGATTCACTTATTGGCTCTCATCTCTTTCAGCTATCCAAGTTGGCTCATCGCTTACAAACTAGTTTAGTCAAACTAGCCCAGTTCAGTTAGGCGAAACCTGCTATCTATAGCAGACCTATTAGCAGCCCATAACTAGTTTCAGGTTCATTTTAAGGCCCGATTTGAAGCATTGCAATCCTTAGTTTGTTTCTTAACTCTTGTGACTAAAAATACAGGTTTATGGCCCTCGAGATAAGCTTTAATTGAACCAACACTCTAATTTATACATTTCGCAGTCTTTCTTGTTATTTGCACAAATTTGAATATATTCATGTTGCTAATATTTGCCAACTGATTTCCTTCATATGTTGTGTTTCGCTATATAAGTAGGACTTGCGTTTCCCCCTATTAAGGGGAAAAACTAGCCCCTAAGGTGTTGTATTTTATTTTGTTTGTCTCGCAAACATATAGTGTGTAGAACATAGGGATTTACATAGCATCCATGTGTTGTTGATTGCAGATTAATCAGCTTAGCAAATGCTCATTCACAATGATAAATGGGGTAACTCTAGTTAAATCGATACAGAAGTAAAACTTGATCTTACTCTTTAAGAAGTGTCAGGAAATTAATCAACAATTAGGTATGATCGAGAAATAACTTGACCTTAGGTATCATAGGAACACTTTTAGGAACACTTTTATAGAGAAGGCATAAAAGTAACAATAGGTATAGGGATGATGATAATGATCTTACCCATAAGATCAAGGTTCTTTTTGATGAAGAATGTGACTCCCAACCACTCTACCTTGTGGATAAGAGTGAAGTTCTTAGTGGGACTTCAAGTACATGTAAGATAGTTATCGGAGATAGACCTAAAAAAAATATATTTGATTTATCCATAGAAGACATGCCTAAAACATCCATAAGCTCACTTACACATCTCTTGCACAAGTTTCATGAGAATTTGTTGACAGATTGTGTTTGGCAATGATATTTATAAATATGTTGCAGATTTAAATGAACTAATACATGAATTTTAGTTGGGAGCGAGGTGATGATTAAATTTGCCTGGAGAGGCTCCCTTATGGAATTATAGAGATCCTTCAGTTTATGCTTTTGGTCAAGAGAATTCAACTGTTTCTAATGCATATCCCTTTCTAAATTTATCATTGGCAATCACTGATTCATCATAGAGGCTAGTTTCGTCTCCACCATGTTGGTTTTGACTTGATATATGAGTGCCTTCGTGCAAGAAGATTGATTACTTCAATCTAGAAATGCTTAGTGCTTATCATCATCATATTCACAGAAGATGAATGCCTTGATTTATGGGTTCCTTTTAGAAGGTGATAAGACATTTTAAATATTGTGGCTATGGTGACCTTTAGATTTTTTTTTTGCTTTTCATCATAAATAAGTTGTATGAGGCTCTTGAAGATATAATGAATACTGACATGAAAACTTTGTCTTTAGCATGTTGATTTGTCAAATCTTTCTTCGTGGATTTTATTGAAAGTGGGTGAGAGATCACCTGGGTCATCGACAAAATTAGAATCTCGTTGGGTCTTATAGTTCTTCCCCTATGCCTACTTCATCAACATCTTCACCTTCTAGTTTCACTTCCTTGACTCTGAGCATATACTTGAAATCTCTAGACGTTAACCATCACTATTACTACAGGAGCCATGTGCGTGCTTAGAGAATCTATATGATTTATATATGAATATGAGAGCATAAAAGAACTCTGGGAGAGAGGCTAAATATGGTCAATGTTGGAATTGGTTGATCACTTCCTCATTCAAATTCACGATGGTCGATGGCAAGCCCATTAATGAACAGATTCATGAAATTGCAGACTATCTGAAACTTTCCATTTAAAAATATATGTCTACTGAAGATATAAGATGTTAAGTCTTATTGACAAATTGCCTCCTTTATAGTTAAAATTTACGCATGATCTCCGTCACAAGCAAGGTACCTAACTCTTCTCCAATCTATTAGCACAGGGGACCAACATAGGCAAAACTTTAAGCCTACGCCTGAGATGAAGGTCAAAATTAAATCGGTGGAGGATAAACCTAGAGCCTATAAGTGGTTCAAGAAAACCCTTAAATTGGTGGCTGATTCGGATTTGAAATATAAGATCTAAATTGAATTAGGATAAAAAATGTTGGATCTGAGTCAGATTTGAATCAACTTCAGATTTAAGCAATATCATGTGAAAATAGTTTAAGTATGAAGCAAACCTGAATCCGAATCTGATTTTTACTTTTCCATTTTGGATCGGATCCGGATCCAGAACCTATCACCGTTATTGGATTAGATTCGAACTTAGATATTACGTGTCCTTATCAGATTTGGACAACACAAGGGCAAGAACTTCATGAACTACCATGCTCAACACCCTAACTCTTTTCCCAACAAAAACAAAATCCCTTGCCATAAGTTGGAGTTAAAGTTCTATAATGTCGATAATAGAACCAACAACTTGGATTCCTCGTGCTCTCATCGGAACAAGGAACCGTTCAAGCCAATTGCAAAGGAAAATGGAGGACACATGTCAACATGGTGGAGGGTAACATAAATTTCTATGGTAAGTACTCAAACTTCTATAGTTAACTCCATTATGCTCTCTTGGCTGGTTGTTGGATTCAGGAGCAAACATTAAGATTTTCCCACCAGTCCACCACTATTGGCTTAAAACTTACCAAGAATAATATGGAGGATGCATAACTTTAACAGATGACTCTACCAAACTTGTGATGGGAAGTGGAGTGATAGAGCTAAAGGTAGCTTTGGGAAAAATCTAACACTATAAAGAGTTCTGCACGTAACATCATTAACGAGAAATATGATTTGTGAATTTATTCTTCTTATGGTTGGATTTAGGATTATCAAGAAATCTAATAAATTTGTTATCTCCAATAATTGTGTATTTACTTGAAAGGATTTGTTACTTGAGATCATTTTAGACTACCCTTTATGATAATGAAATTTATTCTCTAATGACTTTGAATGATAAATCTTATAATAAATGGCATGAAAGGCTAGAACACAGGAAATTATGTGCGATTAAGAAAAAGATTAACGTAAATCTTGTTCCTAGGATTTCTATTTCTTCCAAGTGTAAACTATATATTCAAGGCAAATTCGTAAAGGATCCTTATTTTTCCATATTGTTTCTTCCATAAGGAGATTTTGAACCCTGCAAACTTATTCATAGTAAAGGTGTGACTCCAACCGAGTCCTCACTAGAGGTTGTAGAAGAGATATTATACGGCAATTATAAATGATCATTCAAAGATATAATTATACATTTCTTCATTATACTAAGAATGAAGTCTTGGACTGGGTTAAGTTGTATAAGTGGAGTTGTGGACGAACACTGGGACATAGGTCACCAGTAAATTTTGACCATGAAGGAGATTTTTTCCGTTAAGACTTGACACCTTATACTCTTTGATAAACATGTGTTTCTTTGATTAAAGGTGTAAGATGGAGTCTTGGAATTTACGAATCTGCTTGTTGATGGGCATCGTATTGACCTTAATGAATTTAATAAAGGAGAAAGTGAAATGACCAATTCTGGTATCATTGACACTATATTCGGTTTTTTCACACATTCTATTATTATTTTTTTACTGTTGTATTAATATTATAAAACATATAAATTTATCTTAGAGTGCACATGGGGCAGATCCAGGCACTAGGGGGGAGGGGCAGAATTATTTGGGGTCGAGCTGTCTGGACAACTCGCTGGGATGTTGGGGCCAAAGTGCCCCTGTCGAAGATGTGGAGGCAAAGTCCCCAACCCAAAAAAAATTCTATACTATAACAATATGAATTCGACGATATAATTATAGTTTTGCAAGTCAATACATGATTAAGACATAATTTGATGAATTGTTCCAAAGTCTTGATATCGACTAATGTTAATTTTTTTTATTAAAATAACGAGACAAAGATACATGCAAGTTAGGGAAATAGCAGACTGTTGTCTAGTGGATAAGAGATAAAGACCTAAATTACACCGGCAAATCAAAGTTCTATTTTTAAAAGGGAGTTGGAAAATTATAATATCAAATGGCCAAAAAATAGTCTTTAGTCTTGACTTTTCGGACGGGGGGAGGGGAGGATAGGCTTAAAATTTAAGGGGAGCAGTCTCATAAAAAAATTGTAGACCTTAATTTAAAAAAATTCTTTTTGAGGGGGGGCGACTGCCCACCCTGGCATAAGGGTGGGTCTGCCCCTATTTGTATTATGTGCTAACCATGGTAGTCAACATCGTCAGACTAAAACGAGACAGTCAAGGATGGAACTTGAATTTTTTGTGATAATTGAATACGTTATGAATAAAAAAAAAATTTTGGCGATCAAATTCAACTTTTTTAACATTTGATCTCATCTTCTTTTGGTTTCAGGATTACCCTTTAAAATTTATTGGTAAGACTATAAACATGACAAGGGTGAATATCTATCCTTATTCCTCTATATACTCAACACAAAGTTGAGGAGTACTACTCCTTAAAATTCAAATCATGAAAAGGAAGTCTGATTGTAGCAAAATAACATAGTTCTAAGTGAAAGTGACGTAATTACTCCTAGCCTGGCGAATGATGATTTCTTTTTTCTTTCTTAAAACACTTGTCAACATACTATTTCGATTTTTTCCTTTTATCAGAAGTAAGGCTAAAAGTAAAACCAAACAATCTCTGTTAGAATTTTATATGGAACAATAGATCATGTTAATAAATTACAGCCAAAAATTAAGAAATTCAATGGTTTAGAGAAAAATTAAAATCAACCATTAACAATATGAAAAATAAACTGACCTCAATTTAAGAGATTGAAGCGTTTGTCTCTAAGACTTTGATTTACTATGTGATAATTCGATTCCAACGTCTGTTCTCAATGTTCTAAAATGCGTTTTCAGTATGCATGCGGTCGAGGACCACATAACGCATAATCGGATTACGCGCCGATTATGCGGATTACGCGGAATTATGCGGAATATTAATATTTTAATATATATTAATATAATAATTATAAAAATAGATATATTAAGTGCTATAAAACTCTAAAAAAATATAAATAATAACTGTAAGCATGTAAAATGAAGATAAATTGGCTATAATCCAATTACAAATTACAAAATTATAAGATGCATGTACAAAATTACAACTTACAATGAACATATGACAATAATTAACATATTGCTAATATAAGATATGTGTATGATAAGTTTTAGTTCGGGGACTTGTGAAATTCCAAAAATTCAACATGCATGTACGGTTTGGATATAGAAATAATCAAGTATTAAAGAAATTAAAATTGATAAAAAAAAGCTTGTGTTCATATAAGTTTGAAAAAACTTTCTAAATTGTTCAGCAATTACTGCATATACATACTAATAATCAAGTACAAATAGAAATTAAATTGCTAATCAAGTCACTAAACTGTACATTACTCATCAGTAACTAAATATAACAAATTTTAAGCAAGATTCAACTTCTTTATCAAAAGAAACTCCCCTAAAAGTTTGTACTGCAGAATTATTTCAAAAGAATTCAGCTATTATTTCAAATTATTGATGTTTGTGCTGCAGAAGTGGTGTGGTCATCGATGAAGTTGAAGAGCAAAAAACAAAAAATCGGCTAATGGAGGTGAAGAATCAAAATAATGCAGTGGCTGAATCTCCCCTTTTTTCAAATTAACTCAAACCCTTAATTCTACTCAGTTAACAGTTAATAAAAAAAATTTCTCAACTCATTTTCGCCAAATAAAACCCTAGCCCTAATTTTTCCGAATATTTTCTTTCACCAAAAAAATCAAACCCTAAAGTCAACTCAGTTTACTCAAAATAATCATAAAAAATATTCAAGAAGGATAATACCCAAAAAAAAACCATCAAAACACTAAAGAGATCCAAAATTTTAACTAAAAAAGAAAATTTACCTGCGCTGTCGCCGCCGCCGCCGGAGAGCTCGCCTTGAGGACTGCAACCGCCGGAGGAGATGTCGTCGGGTCGCCGGTGAGATTGGAGGGGGAAAGGGGCGATCAGAGAATTATGAATTTTTTTTCCCTGCTGAGCTCGAGAGCTTCGATTCGGGAGAACTTTGGAATCATCGAATCGAAGAGAAAGGGAAATAAGTAATGGGTTGGGGGTACGGGTCGGGTTTTGGGTGCGGGTCGGGCGAATTTTTAACGTTCGAAACCCGATAACCCGTTTGTTCGCATGATTGGACGCATTCTTCTTTTCTACGCGTTTCGATGGTGAAAACGCCTATGCTGCATATGCACCTGCATAGGGCGTTTTTTAGAACATTGTCTGTTCTCAAACATCATTTTTTTTGCTATGTGGAAAATACAATTGAAAGGCTCGTCTCTGGTGTGGAGTGTAATTTTTATTGAATTTATTAGGTTTATTTTTGTTAGGAATTAGTATGACTATTTAATGATCCTACTGATCATTTAGGTTGTGCGTGGATGTTAAAGGCAAAGCATTTTGGAGTGTTTGTTTTGGATTGTTTTAGTGGTATGTGTTCTGGTGTTTTATGATCATGGGTTTTGGGGTGTTTGAGTCTATATTGGGAGTTTAGTTTCTCATATATTTTCACAGGGTTATATAAAGAAATAAAAGGTAAATATTCCTCAGTTTTTCAAAAGAAAAGAATACAGGAGAGCATTGGAACGAGGAAAAGAGATGATATTTTTGATAAAATATTCTGAGTACTTCAAAATGTCCCGATTTAGGGTGTCCTTGAGAACAATTCAAAACATCTATCTATGTATTTTGGAGTATTCTAAAAACACTTCAAAATACTTATCTAAAAATTCACAAGCAAGTGTTCTTTTGAGCATTTCATAACACATCACTCCAAAACACTCCGTCACTTCGAAACTAATCTCCGAAGCATAGCCTTAGAGCCTACAATTAAATCCTAGTCATTGGATTTATTATTTATAGTTTATTTAAAGTTGTGGGTTCACATAGACGTGGGGGAAGCTAGAAATTAGGGGCCATGACTCTTAAATTTTCCTCACGGACTAAAAAGCTTGAAATTGTATTGCTTTTCTTGACTAAATATATTTTTGCTGATATTATGGAGGGGCAGATATAAAGAAAGCTTATGGAAATTTTCATTTCCTAGTGGGGGATGCCCACTCCTCTCCCTTGGGTCCACTGTTGAAAGTGATAATAGGAATTATGGCCAGATGTTGGATTAAATGCAGGGGCCGACAACAAAGGAACCCTAGTGCAATCTGTCAGTATCTCATCGATTTATTTTTGCCCACCATCTATAATTGAACTCATTGCTCAATGAGCTTACCAATTTGAACACTTTTTGAACTGCCATCTTTGATGCAAAGTCGCTATACATGATATTTTTAACTTGTATACTAGTAAATGGTTTGTTAGTTTGATTATTGAACTTATGTTACAAGGGTTTGCAAATAATAAGGCAACAAGAATAAAATTGTAATAAATATCAACCATAGTAGAGGATAATATGTAACAAATTTGAATATTGGATTCCGTTATTCAAAACCACTGGAAAAACTTGACAAGTCTATATGCATATTGTAGTCTTTTTTCAGACCTACCTTGTATAAAGAATTTGAAATAGTTGAATTCTCTCACTCTTAAGATTGGGTTGTGGGTTTTGGATAAAAGTAGGAGCGAGTCTTAATCAACTTTTATTTATTTATTTATTTATTTTGATTATCCCAGTGTTAATCTCTCCAGCATATTCTTTTCCCATTTAGGAAATCTTAGAATGGCTCTATCCCTAAGTCACTACAATATACCAGATATTTATTACTACAACCCTCCTTATTTAATAAGAAGGATATATCCAGATTTAATAATATAGAAAAAATCACTCTCTTCTCTCTCATCTCCTTTCTCTATAATTCATTTAAGGCAATAATTTTTTCATCTGTGCAAGAGGCTCAAGCCTCCATTGCATGCTTGAGCGCCAATTTTCCTTCGGGGTTTCTACCGCCAATTGCATAAAGCTGTTTTTATGAAAGCAGACATGATCAATTTAGGGCAATGATTAACACTACCTCTCTAAAGAAGTTGACAATTTTTCTTATTTTATATTGCAGTTATCTTGTTAATTGTTTATCTTAATCAACAAGTAAATCTACATTTTCTTAATACTAACCTTTTAAAATTGAGTTATTTGTGGTTTTTAAGACTCACTATGGAATACAAAGTACGTCTCTCTTTCAAGGACATGTACACAAATAATGCACTGAAAGAATCCTAAAAAAGCTCTCGGAAGAATTGTGGCTTAAAATATCGATATGATTAGTCCTACCCTTGGTTTAAAAAAAAAACTTGCGACATTATCATATGCATACTATGAACTCAAGTTTAGCTCTTATCTAGTCATGTTGAGATCGTCTTTGGCATTATGATTGGAAGTGTACCTTAAATACTATAATGATTAAGCCTACCTCCTTGGCACCCTGTATTGCTCCGAGAAGCATAGGCGGTATCCATATCCATATTACGAACCAAAGCGTGTTTCTAATTTGGTAATACCGAGAGACATTCTTTGGCTTTAATATTGGAAGCAAGATGATAGCAGTTGTGGTTTTTGGGTATATTTACTTGTTAACAATTTTTCTGTTTTGATTTTTGGTTATTAAAAGATTAGGTAGCTTTTTGATTCATTATGATTGCGATGAGGAAATTTTTTATGTGAGGTTTGATTATTTCGAGTTTTTTTTTGTATTATATGTTCTATAGGTTAAAAGAAGTTGAGAGATTGCTTGATGTGTGTTTACATTTTAAGATGTTTAAGAAATTTGAATTATATTCTATAGGTTGAGCAAAATTTTCCTATATCTATCTTTGATTAGTGTACTTTATTTTATTTTAATGTAAGAAATGCAAATACATTTTTAATTTGCCTTCTTAATAATTTCGTTTAAATATTTGGTAGAATTTAGAATAACTTTTGGAATCTTCATTTTGCCAACATCCCCCAAAAAAGTTAAATGCTGGATTTACCACTAGCTTTTGATCTTTATTATTATGCGTTGCATTTGCTATCCATATCAAGATGATGGTTTTGATGAATGAAGTAGTTAAAGTTAAAATGGGAGGTTTTAATAGTAGGCATTCTTCGATAGTGTTGATGAATAAAGTACTAAAAGTTAACTTGTAAGATTTAACACCGGGCATTGAATGTTGAATATATGTTGTTTATTTTTTTTTAATTTTATTTCCTTTTTCTTTTATCCCCCCCTTTTTTAGGGGTTGCAGGTGGGGCGAATGCTTCGTTATTCAACGTTTTTTTAGTCTTCCCATCTTCATTGATACACCATGCACGTGTTTTGCTTCATTTTCTTTTGTTAGTCTCTTTAACTTAGGGTTATCTGTAGCTTTATTATGATCTTTCTAGAATATTGTAAGTCAGATGAGTTAAAGGATACATTGCCTTTCCATTCATTTTATAAGTCATTCATCATTGTCATCATCATTTGAACCTTTTTCCATAAAAAATGTTGTCAGTTATGGAGAAAGCCTCTATAAAAGATTTGGAGAAGTTCTTCAACCTACTGTCTAATTGACCCCAATCCTCTTATATGCTGGTTTTCTGGCTGAAAACTATGGACAAGAAAGGGACTGAAAGATTGGATAAGTCATTGGCGGCAGAAAATTTTGAAGGGAAGTTTATAAAGCATGAAACTTTGGGTTTAAGGATGATGGTCAGGAGGTTGTCTTTTAATCTGCCTTTGATAGGAGAAATACAAAAATAGCATACAAGACAAGCCCTTTACAATTTCTTGTAGCTAATAGTATTGGTGGGACTTGTACTTTTGATGGTTGTGGGTGATGATGTAGAGATTAAGTCATCAGCATAAGGAGTGCTAAGATCTGGAAGAAATGTAGTAGAATGGTAAAAATAAAGGAATCTAGTGAATCCATTTCAACATTATAAAGTAGTGTAGATATAATTCTTGGTAGAAGCAGGTTTTAATTGGCTAAGAAGATAAACAGTTATTTGTATCCTTGTTTCTTATGAAGGGAGCCATCCGACATGCTTACCGGTTAACCATTTTGTGGAGTTATTTATTTGACATATAAATAGGAAAAGAATAATCCTATTACATTTCCAAGACATCGACGATCTTCAAAGAAATCCAAAATTTATATAAATCAGAAAATCAGAATTTGCTAACTTGTAGATCTTCTGATTAGACGAGACAATCCTTCAAATGCATAAAGATTAAGAAATGATGGATGATTTAATTGTTGCAAGTGATATACTAATTTACTGGGAGGACTGTAATGAACTGAAATTTATCCTGGCATTCTTTGTAAGTTATGTTGCTATCACCTTCACTCTGGCTAAGCAGTTGATTGAAGAATGGATTAGTTTTTATCATTTCAGAATTTTTATTAATAATGGTCTACGGTCTAGTTTTGGGATTGTCTTCTCTGCATGACAATAGTTTAGCTGGGTAGATGCGCAATGCAAAGTTGTTGGCAAATGCATAATGTCCTGTCTCGAGTCTGCACTCTTCAAGTTTAGTAATTCAACTGCTTACAAATGATGGTGTATAGATATGCTTGCATTATTTTTTCATACAAGTTTTTTTCTCTTGCATCTTCTAACTGAAACTCTTGGTATTGTAGCAATTGCGCTAATTATCTTTTTAAGGGAGTGGCAGTTCTTTCGTCAGGTATAATGAAGCTTTAATCTTCAAATGATACTGCCAAGCTTTGTATATGATTTGTAAGAAATTCACAGAAAGTTTTACATGTTTCTGTTTGTCTAATTATTCTTGCAGAGACGATTATTTTCAACTTTACTTATGACCCTTATAAGGTTTGCACTTCTAGAACTTTATGATTATGTCTGATGTTGATTGAACTACTTGTCTACATACTGCTTCCTTTTATGTGACCACAAAGTTCCCTCTTTTGTAAATTTAGCAATGAGCATCTCGTTTACATGTGTTATGGGTTTGAGAGTCTGCTCATAGGCGACATTAGAGTCTACTTATGGGCTGCTTCTCTCCCTTTTGACTTCTCTTCTAAATTTAGTGTTTTAAATACCGGCCGGTATACCGGTATACCGGCCGGTATATCAGTTTTTCTATAGAAACGAGACAGTATGTCCAAAATTTTATCGCATCTCGTTTTCGACTTGTATGGGCCGATATATCGGCCAAGTGGCGATATATCGCCACGTCATTTTTTTTGTTAATAGGTTTGGGTTGCGGTTGAAACCCGTTAACCAGTTAGACCCGACCCGATAGGAAAAAAATAAAACCCGCTTATCTCGTTTCTCCAAAATTCGCAAACCCTAAAATTTTCGCGAATTCCCTCTTCTCCTCGATTGATCGACCGCATCCCATTTCACCCCTCCCAAAAAACCCTAAACCCACAAAAAAAAACCTTAAAATTTCTCTCTGCCAGTTCTCTACTTCTCTCCTTCGATCGATTTGCCAGATTCGCCCTAAAGGAAGTTTAGCAAGCTTGATTCGCTCTAAAGGAGTTTTGCCGACCTCTCGACTTCTCTCTTCTCCTCTTGCTTAGCTTCCAGTGGCGTCGACGAGCCCACACCAAATCACTGTTAAGTCAATCTCCTCCTCTTGCGTAGTTTCAATTTTTTTTATAAATATTTCTTTTTGACTGTAATGTGTGTTTGAGACTTTGAGTGTTTAAAATTTGAGAGAATTTTATTGTTTATACAAATTGATTGGGTGGAGTTTTTGCCAGTGATTCAGGTTTACTGATTCAGAATCAGTGAATCGATTCATTGATTCAGTGTGAATTAGTGAATCGATGAATCAGTGAATCGATGAATCAGTGATTCGATATACTGATTTACACCGAATCAGTAAATCTGATTCACTGGTGACTGGCCGAAACCCTAGAACTACAGTTGCAATACAAAGTGGTTTAGTGAATTAATTTCAGTTGTAAGGAATTAATTAGATAACATTTAGCCAGTGAATTAATTACAGTTGCAATACAAAATTATTCACTTTACTGTATTGTATTTTACAGTTGATTAGTTGAATAATGCATATTGCATTGTATTCACTTTACTGCAATTTTTGTATTGTATTAGATAACATTTGATGAGTTGAATAATGCATGTTGCGTTATTCACTTATTTTTCTTAATTTTATGATTATCTGTCGCTTTGTGCATATACGGACGTTCTAAACGGCATCTGTAAATTCGTAATTTGAATGCAAATAAGTCAAGATAAATACCATAAACTTGTTTTATGTGTTTTAATATGTTCTATATAGTCAATTATATGATTATTTTTTAACCGGTATGACACCGATATGACATTCCGGTATTTAGGGTTGTATTGTGATATCCCACCCGGTATCCGGTATCCAATATATAATTTGGCTGACCGGTATCCGATATTTAGAACACTGCTTCTAATTTCTTTGAAATCAAGTTTTTCACTTCTGATTTGGTTTGTAATTCAAGCCTGATCCAAGTTTTGTCTAATACAACAACAACTAAGCCTTTTATCCCAAGTACTTGGGGTAGGCTACATGAATCAAAAAAGAATCATGCTGGATCGATTATGTTGATAGTCCTCCATTCATTTCTATCAAGTAATATATTCTCATTTAGACCTCTAGAATCCATATATTTAATTCTAAAGACATGGAAATATTTTTAGATTTACTTATCATAATATAAAAGAAAAAACATTTCGCGCCACAATCCCTAAAATAAATACCTCTAAAAATTTCCAAGCCTTTGCATAGATCTCTCACTGGTTTTCTACTAAACAAGGTGCTAATTACTAGGATAGCTATATGTTGAGAGACTTTGGCCCCATTTGGATAACCACAAATATCATGATATTTTATGATATTTTAAATCATATATTCAAAAAATGTCCTTTCGCTAGCAAATCTCAGATTTGAAATATCATACAACAACAACTAGGCCTTTTGTTCCAAGTATTTGGGGTAGGCTACACGAACCAAAAAAGAGAATCACGCCGGATCGATCACTTTGATAGTCCTTCTCCATTCATGTCTATCAAGTAATATCTCATTTAAATATTTAGAATCCATATTTTTTTGTATCCTCTATCCATGTTTTCTTCGGTTTTTTCTTCGTTCTTTTAACTTGTTTTACATTGATAAATTTCTCTCGTCGAACTGGTGCATTTGTAGGTCTACGTTGCACATGACCAAACCATTGTAAGCGATTTTCTCGCATCTTCTCATCGATGGGAGCTATACCTATTTCAGCACGAATATTTTCGTTTCTCACTTTATCTCTCCTAGCATTGCTGCATATCTAGTGGAGCATGCACATCTCTGTTACACTTATCTTCTGTAAATGACGTTTCTTTATAGCCCAACATTTCGTGCCATATAATAAAACTGGCATAATAGCAGTCCTATAAAATTTTTCTTTTAACCTTAACGGAATGTTACGGTTGCATAAAACTCTCGTTGCACTCCTCTATTTCAACCAGCCAGCTTGTATCCAATGGTTAATATTATTATCGAACTCTCCATCATTTTAAATAATAAAACCCAAATATCTAAACTAACTGCTCATTTGTATCTTTTGCCCATCAGTGTTCCAACATTATAATTTACGGTCCGTTGTTTACTAAATTTACACTCCATATACTCTGTTTTAGATCTACTCAGTTTAAAATCTCTAGATTCTAATGTGTGCCTTCATAACTCTAATTTGATATTCACCATTGTTTTTGTCTCATCAACTAAAGACAATATCATTAGCAAATAACATACACTAAGGTATTTCATCCTGAATAGTTCTAGTAAGCTCATCCATCACTATAGCAAATATGAACGGGCTCAATGCAGATTCTCGATGCAATCCAATTGTGATAGAAAAATTAATTATTAAACAACCACATGTTCTGATATTGGCCACTACTCCATCATACATGTTCTTAATTATGTCAATATACTTAATGGGGACTCTTTTCTTCATCAATGTCCACCAAAGTATCTCTCGTGATATCTTATCATAAACTCTCTAAGTCAATAAATAACATATGCAAATCTCTATTTTTCTTTCAGAATTGCTCTATAAATTGATGAAGTAAATGAATAGTTTCTGTCGTCGATTGCCCGACATAAATTCAAACTGGGTCTCTGATATTTTAACAGTTTGCCTCAATCTATGTTCAATTACCTTTTCGCAAAGTTTTATATTGTGACATGAGTTTTATTCCACGATAATTACAACTCTGAATATCACCCTTATTCTTATACAGAGATACTAGAGTACTCTTCCTCCATTCATTTGGCATTTTTTTAATTTGCCAAATCTTGTTAAAAAAATCTGTTAGCCACCTCATACCAATCCCTTCTAAGTATTTCATTACCTCTATATGAATCTCATCTGGATCAACAGTTTTTCTTGATTTCATCATCTTCAAAGCCTCTTTTACTTCAGATTCTTTAATTTTGCGCATAAAACTACGATTCATATTTTCATATTAAATAGTAAGATCTCCCAAATCTTGAGTAAAATTACCATTATATAATCTATCAAAATATTTTTTTCATCTTTTTTTAATCTCTTCGTCTCGAACTAGAACCGTCTGATTCTCATCTTTAATACACTTTACAGTATACAAGTCTCTAGACTTTCTTTTTCTTATTCGATAAATTCTATATATATCATTTTCTGCCTCTTTATTATCCAACTTCTCATACACTTGTTTATATAATTTAGTTTTTTCATTCTGAACAACTTTCTTAGCCTTCTTCTTGGTTAGTTTATATCTTTCAAAACTTGTTCCATCATTATTATTATTCTTCTTCAAATTTCTATAAAGGTCCCGTTTGATCTTAATATTATTTTTTATATTTTCATTCCACCATTATGTGTCCTTAAATGGTAGAGCGCCGCCCTTCGACTCACCAAATATATTTTTAACTACCCTCTTAATGCAGCTAGCCATTTTGTTTCATGTTACATTAGCATCATTATAGTCCCTCCAATATGCTTTTTGTACTACTCTATTTACAAATTTTTTTTGATTACTTTCTAATCGCTACCACTTAATCTTAGGATCTAACTTATGTTTAATCTTTCTAAGTTTTTTTCTAATCTAAATATCTAAAACTAAGTGTGTGTGTTGGGTAACTACACTCTCATTTGATACTATCTTACAATTGACGCAAGTAGCTCTATCTACCCTCCTAGTTAGAAAGAAATATATTTGGCTTGCACTCGATCTACTTTTAAAAATAATCAAGTAAGAAACTTTCTTTTTAAACCAAATATTCACTAAAATTAAATCATAAGATAAAGCAAAATCTAAAATTAAGTTACCTACGTCATTTCTTTCTCTAAAACCAAATCCTCCATGTATACTATCAAACCCATTTCAACTAGTTCCTACATGCTAATTGAGATCACCACCAATAAATAGTTTTTCTCTAGCAGGTATTCGTTGTACTTTCTCATCTAGATCCTCCCAAAATTGATATTTACTGGATTCATCAAGTTCTACTTATGGTGCATAGGCGCTAATGACATTAAAAATCTCTCTATCTAAAATAAGTTAAATTAATAAAATTCATCACCCATCCTCCTAAGCTCCACTATATTACCAAGTAATTGTTTATTTATGATCATACCTACCCCATTACGATTTCTATCTCTACCCATATACCAAAGTTTATAACCTCAAGACTTTATGACTTTAGCTTCTCACCTATCCACTTAGTATCCTGCACGCACAAAATATTAACCCTCCTAATCATAGCATCAACTAACTCTGCTAATCTAACTGTAAGCGAAATTATGTTCTACAATGCCAACCGAATCCTATGTTTATGAGCTAACTTTTTTACTCCCACCCGCTTATTAAGATGTGGGAATTCTCTTACATCTGACACTACATTCGGACGCCGATGTGGCGTGTCTCTTTTGGATAACGATCTAGCAACCCTCACACATTTTTCATTATACCCGGAATCTGATGTAGCGCGTCGCTTAGGGAATGTCTCAACAAAATTCATATTTTGACTCATGTTATAATATGTGACAATATTTTACGCTGACTTTCACCGGCTTACCACAACCCTCCTCCTTGGAACATGCAGTAAAATGATAAATTTTTAAGCACAACACAGGCAGAGTTCCAAGTTTTGTCTAATGAAAACTTAATTCTAACCTCACATACCTCTCAACTTTCGTATATTTCTCTACCTACATACGCGGCTGGGAGTAGTGAAGCTATGGGAGTAGTGAAGCTATGGCGAGAGAGTGACAGGAAAAATGAGTCTGGACATTTAAGGCCCCTTCCTCCACAACCCACCCGCTGATATATTTTTTTGGTGTGATGAACATTTGTTTAGATTTGAAGTAATCTGATTTTTTTAAGATTTAAAATAAGTTTGGTTTCGTAGGATTTGTTAGATTTTATTTGTCAATTGGTTTATTTATTAGTTTGTATTTTTAGAATGTATTTGTTAGTTAGATTTTTTTTTGGTTGATTTTTTTTTATTGATTAATCAGTTATTTTAGATTAGGATCAACTTTTACATACTATTAATCATGTAAAGTCTATTTCAAAGCTGAAAGAAGTGAATATGGCAACAAATGAAAAAATATTTAGCTAGTTTTGGTGAGACTGAGATCTCACTATCTTTCTTCTCTCTCCTTCCCAATTTTCCCTTGGATTATGTTTAATGGTATAAGAGCCTTTATAGTCCTATGGTTTTATCCTGACTTTTTCCTCATTCTTCATTGTTAACTCATAGTCTCTACCTACACAACCACTTGTCACATGGGAAGATGTCTTCCTGGTCCAATCAAAGTAAATCCAGCCCATCGAAATTCAATTAGATCCGCCAGATCCACCGTCTCAGTTGAACATTAAAATGTGCTTTATGGAAGTCGAGGGATGTGGCTCAATACTACCACTAGTTTTTTTCGTTCAAGCTGTCATTATTGTCAACGCCAACTGACCAACTGCAGATCCACAGTCCACTCAATGATATTCCAGTTGAAACCATGTAGCATAGTCAAAGAAGAAAGTAACAGAAGGAGAGCAAAAAGTAGTAAACGTGAAAAAACAGATGACCAGATCTCAGTTTTAACAAAAACTAGCTCAACCAAATCTAGCATTTGTGGAATACATTGAAGATGCCAAAATTCAGGTCCACTTGATGCAATTCTGCTGGGCTCAACTTTAGAGTGACTTAGTCTCCAGATCAGAACCATTGGGATAGATTTGATTTGGTATTATGATGTGCTCACCTCTAATATTAGATGAAGTGGTTGATGAGTTGGTGATGTTTGGACCAACGTTGTAAGGAGTTGAGCTGGTCTGGGTTAGATCATCACTGAGAGAAGTTGCATCTGGTGATATGTCGATAGTGATGATGTGGCAACAACAAATGGTGTTGTTGTCGAGCCATATCCTCAAACCTTCATATGTTGCCTAATTCCATGTATCTATTTTGGAGTTGGTTGTTTTGGGTATCTAAGTGTATATTTTGATAAACTGGATCAGTTAATCTAATTGAGTTTGGATGTGCTTATTTTGTTTTTGTTGGACTATGAGGACATCTTGCCTTGTGAAAGGTGGTAGAGGCGGTGGATACGAGTAAGCAATATGGAGAAGGAGAATTCATGGTTGAAATCATATGAATAGAGAGGCTTTGATACCAGTTAATGTAGTCCGAGGAAATTAGAAAAAGAAGAGAAAAATAGTAGTGGTCTTTAGTTTTACTAAAAATTAGCTCAATTTCTTTTATTTGTGTGTTATTTCTCTCCGATCAACATTTAAATAAGCTTTACAGGAATAATAATAAATAAAAGCGGAATCTAAAATAATTGACTAATGAACAGATCTCATGAACAAAAAGAAAGGAACTTCTAAATACACCCCATTTTTAAATACCCCCTTATTAAGTATTACCCCCCTATGAAATAAAAAAATTAGTATATGAAATAAAAAATTAGTAAGCACACTATTTTATATTCTTATATTACTCTTTTTTTCCTCCATCTTTTTAATCCCTCTCTCTATGTGCTTCCCTTCCCTGCCAAGTCCCTTGCCCCTCCTTGCTGGCGACCCATGCCTCCCACGGCGTGCCCAATTGGAAATCACGCCATGTCCCTCTCTTGCCTAACATCTCTTCCCTCTTAATTTTTTTTTATATACTAAACACCTCAAAAAACTTAATCTACTCTTGGACAAACTAAATTATTAAGATATGCTAAAATAAAATTTTAAATTAATTGCAATAACTCCACTTATACTATTTGGGATGTGTCTCTAATATCCCATTAAAAATTTTTTTTGCAAGACTCCCAGATAGGGGATATAAATGTAATAGAAAACAAAAAATGATTGTTTATACCCTCTATGAATTTTTTTATAAGGGGATACAAGTTTTTAGAATTTATAATTATATATATATATATATATATATATATATATATATATATATATATATATATATATATACACAACAACAACAACTAAGCCTTTTATCCCAAGTATTTGGGGTATGCTACATGAACCAAAAAAAGAATCACGTCAGATCGATCACTTTGATATTCCTTCTCCATTCATTTCTATCAAGTAATATTTTTTTATTTAAGCCTCTAGACTCTATATCTTTGGGTATCATCTCCATCCATTTTTTTTTCGGTCTTTCCTTCGTTCTTTTAACTTATCCTACATTGATAAACTCCCCTCTTCGAACCGGTACACTTGTAGGCCTACGTTGCACATGACCAAACCATCGTAAGCGATTTTCTCGCATCTTCTCATCGATGGGAGCTACACCTACGTTAGCACGAATATCTTCATTTATCACTTTATCTCTCCTAGTGTTGCCGCACATCCAACGGAGCATGCACATCTCTGCTACATTTATTTTCTGTGAATGATGTTTCTTTATAGCCCAACATTCTGTGCCATATAATAAAGCTGGCTTAATAGCAGTTCTATAAAATTTTCCTTTCAATCTTAATAGAATGTTACGGTTACATAAAACTCCCGTTACCCTCCTCTATTTCAACCATCCAACTTGTATCCTGTAGTTAATATCATTATCGATTTCTCCATTATTCTGAATAATAGAACCCAAATATCTAAACTGACTGCTCATTTGTATCCCTTGCCTATGTAGTTTTACAGTATTATAGTTTATGATCCGTCGTTTACTAAATTTACACTCCATATACTCTGTTTTAGACCTACTCAATCTAAAACCTCTAGATTCTAATGTATGCCTCCATAAATCTAACTTAGCATTTATCCCTGCTCTTGTCTCATTAACTGAGACAATATCATCAGCAAATAACATACACCAAGGTATCTTTTCCTGAATGTCTTTAGTAAGCTCATTCATTACTATAGCAAATAAGAATGAGCTCAATGCAGATACTTGATGTAATCCAATTGTGATAGAAAAATCACTTGTTAAACCACCACATGTTCTGACATTGGCCACTACTCCATCATTCATGTTCTTAATTTTGTCGATATACTTGATGAGAATCTTTTCTTTATCAGTGTCCACCAAAGTATCTCTCGTGGAGCCTTATCACAGGTTTTCTCTAAGTCAATAAATACCATATGCAAATCTCTATTTCTTTCTCGGAATCGCTCTATAAGTTGACGAAATAAATGAATAGTTTCTGTCGTCGATCGTCCCGGCATAAATCCAAACAGTTCTCTGATATTTTAACAGTTTGTCGCAATCTATATTCAATTATCTTTTTCCAAAGCTTCATAGTGTGACACATGAGTTTTATTCCCCGATAGTTAAAACAATTCTGAATGTCGCCCTTATTTTTATACAGAGGTAGTAGGGTACTCTTTCTCCATTCATTTGGTATTTTCTTAGTTTGCCAAATCTTGTTAAAAAAATCTGTTAGCCACCTCACAACAGTCCCTCCTAAGTATTTCTATACCTCTATAGGAATCTCATATGGACCAACAACTTTTCTTGATTTCATCCTCTTCAAAACTTCTTTTACTTCAGACTCTCTAATTTTGCGCATAAAATTATGATTCATACCCTCAAATTGAATAGTATGATCTCCCAAATCTTAAGTAAAACTACCATTATATAATCTATCAAAATAATTTTTCATCTTTCTTTAATCTCTTCGTCTTGAATTAGAACCGTCTGATCCTCATCTTTAATACACTTTACAGTACATAAGTCTTTAAATTTTCTCTCTCTTATTCAAGCAATTCTATATATATCTTTTTCTATCTCTTTATTATCCAACTTCTCGTACACTTATTTATATAATTTAGTGTTTGCATCCCAAATAGATTTTTTAGTCTCCTTTACTAGTTTATACTTCTCAAAACTTATTCCATTGTTATTATTATTATTCAAATCTCTATAAAGGTCTTGCTTGATCTTAATAGAATTTTTTATCTCTTCATTTCACCATGACTTATCCTTACATGGTGGAGCACCGCCCCTTGACTCACCGAATATATCTTTAACTATCCTTTTAATGCAGCTAACCATTTTGTTCCATGTTACATTAGGATCATCCTGGTCTCTCCAATCTGATTCTTGTACTATTCTATCTACAAAAACTTTTTGATTACCTTCTAATCGCCATAACTTAATTTTAGGATCTAACTCACACTTAATCTTTCTAAGTTTCTGTCTAATTTGAATATCTAAAACTAAAAATTTATGTTGGGTAACTACACTCTCATCTGGCACTATCTTACAATCGATACAACTAGCTCTATCTACCCTCCTAGTTAAAAAGAAATCTATTTGGTTTGCATTCGATCCACTTTTAAAAGTAGCCAAGTAAGAAACTCTCTTTTAAACCAAGTATTTGCTAAAATTAAATCATAAGACAAATCAAAATCTAGAATTGAGATACCTGTTTCATTTTCTTCTCTAAAATCAAATCCTCCATGTACACTATCAAACTCATTACGACTAGTTCCTACATGCCCATTGAGATTACCACCAATAAATAGTTTTTCTCTAGCGGTTATTTCTTCTACTATCTTATTTAGATCCTCCTAAAATTGATATTTTATGGATTTATCAAATCCTACTTGTGGTGCATATGTGCTAATGATATTAAAAATCTTTTCATCTAAAATAAGTTTAACTAATAAATTTTTACCACACTTTTTTTCTAATCTCCACTACATTCTCAAGTAATTGCTTATATATGATCACACCTATCCCATTACGATTTCTATCTCTACCCGTATACCAAAATTTATAACCCCAAGGCTTTATGACTTTGGCTTCCTTACCTACCCACTTAGTCTCCTGCACGCACAAAATATTAACCCTCGTTCTAATCATACCATCAACTAACTCTGCTAATCTATCTGTAAGCGAACCTATATTTCATGATGCCAACCGAAATTTATATTTATGAGCTAACTTTTTTATCCCCACCCGCTCATTAAGATGTGTGAACCATCTTATATTTGATACCACATCCGGGCGCCGACGTGGCGCGTCGCTTCTGGGCGACAACCTAGAAACCCTCACACATTTTTCACTACACCCGGGCTCCGATGTAGTGCGTCACTCAGTAGGGAACGCCCCAGCAAAATTCGTATTTTGGCTCATATCATAATATGTGACAATATTTTACGTTGGCTGTCACTGGCCTACCACAACCCTCTTTTATTCTGTTTTGGACAGGCAGTGCATAGCACTGGCGGAGTTGTATATATATATATATATAGAGAGAGAGAGAGAACGGAAAATTCACCGGTGGTGAAAGGAGTTCCTTCACTGCCGCTAGGTGGCCCAATAAAATTATTACACATGACGCCATTTAAAGTAACAAATAAAAGAACTATGTTAACCACCCTTTGAGTGGCATTACGTGTAATAATTTTATTGGACCACCTGAGCGGCGGTGAAGGAACTCCCTTCATTGCCGATGAATTTTCCATTTCCTCTCATATATATATGTGTGTGTGTGTGTATTCTTGTTTTTCTAAATTTGATGTGAAAAACAAGAAAACAGTCTTTAGACTTGGCTAAGACTATGAAATTAGGGTTAGGTCATAATTAGTATTTTAGTTTGTCATGGCAAAATCTCATTGTTGGAACTTATTGTGGTATGTATTCGAACAAACCTACTCAATCAAATGATGGATCGATTAGATGATCGAGCAAATTAATTACCAAATCTTGAAGTACAGTAAGAAAATTAAATCTCATCAAATTAGTTTGAATCACATAAACCAAAATTTAGAATTGGAGACATTATAATTGATTGAGTGTTTATTAAAGGAACCTAACGCCAAATTTTATAGAAGAATACAATTGTAAAAACCGAGATTGAGTATTGGCGACACCCTGCCTAGTTTTGAGTATGCGGAATCATTAGTTTTCCATATTTTGACCCGCAAGAATTTGCCTATAATTTTTCCAACCTATATTTTGATATAGAAAGATGTTATTTCTTCACTGCGAGTTTTGAGTTTTTGACATGCCTGGAGATTTAGTTAAGAAGAGTAGAGACAATGGAATCCCAAACTTTTCTTCTTGTTGATAAGTTAGGTTCAAACTCAGTCTTACTACAACATAAGAGGCGAATCTTCATATTATTCTTTTGACTGAACACTGCCTAATTTATTTAAATTTAATTTGCTAAATCATTGAGAAATAAATTATAAAGTGATATGGATAATTTTCAATCCAGGAATGATCTGACTTCAAAGTTTTGTCATGTCTAACCAAATACTGATTTTTACTTAACCCTATTTTTAAAGAATTTTAAAATATATTAGATCTTTTTTCTATATGGATAAAATAGGAAAATGCTCTATAGACCTCTCAAAATTTTGAGGAGCTTAGATTAACGCATAATTTGCTGGTTTGATATTTGGGAAAATTTCATAGCTAGAGCATACATGGCTTGGAAGTTACACAGTGATTTATTTTATAATTTCTATTTTAAAATGATTGCAATTGAAATTAATTTATAACATGTCTAGACTCAAGAAAAATCCCAAACTTTTGACTTGAATTCCTATCTGTGAATGGTCAGAGCACCTAAAATTTTTTGCTAGGATATGTGACTAGATTTTGTAACTGTATAAATCGAAACAAATAAGTATCAGCTCTTAGCACTAGTTTATAATTATATAGTTTATGTAGCATCTCCACTAGAGAGTTCTTCAAGACGGACCATAACCACATGAATCCATATCAATTTACATGATCCAAGTATAATTTTTTGTCCTCTTTAATCATTCATCAGGATGAACCTAATATTTGCACTCTAACGAATTTGTTTGTCTCTACAATTTCTCTTCTTATTTGTTGATTTTAGAAATTTATTGAAGAAAAAAAATCGTAAAGTTGATATTTGTTTAATTCCAAACAATGGATGTTTAACAGTGCGATTTTGTCATGTTTAACCAAATGCTAATTTGGCTTAACCTTAACTTTTTAGAATTTTTAAATGTATCTAGTTCTTTTCCCCCCCATTCTCGACTTGTTTTTCCTAAATTCGATGACAAAAGTAAGAAAATGGTTAAAAGACTTCTAGAAATACTGAGAAATTAGGTGTATGCAATTAATAGTATTTGGTTGGGCATGGCAAAATCTCACACTTGGAACCTGACCTGGCACGTGTCCAGTCAAACAAACCTACTTAATCATTGGATGGATCAATCTGACTAGACGTACAAGCAGATTGGTTGCCAAGTCCAGAGATAGGTTGAGAAAATCAAATCTCATTAAATTACTTTGGATATGATATTAACCCAAATTTAGAATTATAACCAAAATTTAGAATTACATGATATGATATGATTTGTAATTTATCTTATTAATCTGTAATTAAACAAGGGAATTATATGATAGAATTTTATTATCTTAATGTAATCTAAATAAGGGTATAATCAAACAAGGGAATAAACGATAGAATTAAGTTATCCTAAATAAGCATATAATTAATTATCAAAATGTTATCTAAATAAGCATATGAAACATGGATTAGGAGAATAAGATTGGACTGAAATGCAAAGCTTGCATTCCCCAAGAGGCTCATGTGCACGCTTATGTGGGATTGAACCACTAGGTAAGAAAGGCTGCTTGGCCAATCATTCGCATGCGGGATAAGGGTCTTGTTCTCCCATACAGAGGAGAATCAGGCCCCCACTCCTGTGAGCAACTGGTGTTGCCATTTGAATATAACATGGGACATGTTGTCGCTGATTCGGGGTGGTTGACTGGTTCTTGTTGGTCACATTACCCAAGTTAAAAACTGGTTGCATTGAAGCAATTTTCTTCAAAATACAACTGTAGTTGCAATCAACTATAAAGTAAGTAATATATTTAGAAAACTCAAAATAAAATGTATATTAAAATGGATTTAATATGCCTTTACATGAGATTAATTTCCTTTTAAACTTTAAAAAATGATAAACAGTGTTAATATTGGAAACGATGAAAAACAATAATCTTTTGTTTATGTATGCAATTTTTCTACTACAGAATTAATCTATTTTAGGAAAGGACTCTTTGGTTGTCATTAAAATTTTTTAGAAATCATAGGGTCTCATACCAAATACAACTAGAAAATGTATGGATTAATGTGTGTTTTCGTCAAGATTGAGTCCTAAAACTGTGGAAATTATTGAATATTGTGATATAACCTAAGCCACCAGGTACATATTTCTTTCCGCTGTTGAGGCTTTTATAAACAGTATAGATACATGGGATTAGCCCCAAGAACACATTAATTTTTGTATTTCACCTTTAAATTGCAAGGGGATGCAGTAAAAGTAATCTGCAGTGACTCTTTTAAGTTAGCTTGCATTCTACCTAAAATCTTATGGCATGCCATCCAAATTGATGATCCACTCTATTCTTTGTGGTCTGTGTAATGTAAGACGTCCACGTTAAAAGTTCATGTAATTTGCACTTCTGCTACCCACCAATCAATTAGTCTATTTGTTAATTATTAACAAACTCTCCATTTAAAACCACTTGATGCATGGCTGAGAAGATTGCTCCCTTTGCTAGTGATTTTTTGATTGAGTATTGACCTTTCGGGGCCCCGGTCCAAACAGTTGGAACAGGAAAAAGTGAAAGCAGTTGACATGCAAAATAAATTGATATACACCTTTAACCAATTAAATATCAGTTCAACATCTTGTCTCAACGTCTGGTTCTTACTTCAACCTTCATTTATGACCACAATTCACAGTGACCAATTAATTGACATTTGTCCTAGAACGAACAAGGTTATATGAAAAACAACTTTTGAATCTTAACTATTTTAATGTTGTCTTTCTTTTCCCTTCGCTCGGGAGAGACTAGTGCTCCACAAGAGTCCAGCTCAGGTCTAGCCTACAGCAACGAGTTTGGTTTGCATCAATAGCTTAGCCAGTAAACTTTTGGTTTCAATATTACTATTTTTTGTTAACCAGTTCAAGGCAGAATAAGAAAGCATAGTTTGCTATACTTGCAATTAACTTTGAAGTCAAGCATGGTTTAAATTCTTGTTTTGGTTGCTCGATTTGGGCTTAAAATCTTGTCTTGGTAACTCAATTTGGGCTTCCTAATTTTGTTACCAATACAAGGATCTTTCTCCATCTTGATAGTTTCTGACTGGAGTTATTAAATTGTTGGTATCAATGCTAGAAAAGATTTACAAAAAATTGAAGTTACTTATAGTGAAGAACAATCAGCAGTATTGTGCTCGTCTTTGAATAATTAATGAAGTTGAGATTTTTCGATGTAATGTTGTACATTATCCTTTTATAGGGAAATTGTATAGCACGATAGTTGATGCAACAGTGATATACCATTAGGTATGAAAATGAGTTGCCAGTTACTGCTAATGCAGCAAATTGACAAGGGCTAGCCCATTTCCTAATTTGATTGTATTAATAGATTAATGGAAAGAAATGGACTTAGCGATATCTCCATTAACAAGAATTAATAAATTAACAACTGATATTGAATGTGTGGATTATTAGGAATCTGTTAACAAGCAATAATTTCATAGGCAATTGGACATATTTAACAAAAACCTACTGTGTGATCTAAGCATGATTTTGATGAATTTCTTCCATTTTGTATAAGTTGAAGTTACTGCTTACAAGCAACAAGTGAAGAAGAGATATTATGGTATAGCATGAATAATGATTTAACTAAAATTAAAATGTATTTTAGTGGGCACCTAATCATGTGCTCGAAGAACTGACATCACTCAGCCAGCAGGCTTGAGACCAAAATTAGTTAAACTGATTTAGGTTGCCCTTGTGGCTGAGACTAAGTAAAAAAAAAAAAAAGAAGAAGCTTGGTATACTCTTTTATTCTTTGATGATACCTAGCGCTTTTGTTTCCTACAGCTAATAAAACCCATGCCTTTCTTCGCTTTAATGCAATCTCTGCACCTATAATTGAAAGAAAGGATATTTAGTATTCTTGTTTTGTCCATTATCTTTGGTATTTGTCACTCTGAATGCTCTTGATAAATCAGCCAATCATCATCTTAGGTTCTTTATCCCACTAAAATGCTCTTTACTAACCAATTTTCTAATATTGCTTACTGCCAAACTTGAGTTCCTTCTGACGTAACTTCCTTATGTAGTGGAGCAATGCTAGCATTTTATGTCTACAGAATACTGGTGGATGGTAGCAGCAAAAACCCAACTCCAGAGCACGATTCAGAAAACTGAATGGCCCATGCGTAAGTTAGTTTTTACATCAAATCCTCTAGGCTTTCAGAAAGGTACCCACATCAGTTTTCTTTATCTTTCAACATAAGATGTCTAAGGAACGGAGTCTGTAGGCATTTTTCAACTCTTAACAAGAATTGTCGCCAATCATTTTCTGGATGCACAAAAGGAAGTATCGAGATCTTGCTGGTTGTTGAGCAGGAGAAGGGGTCATTTTCCTTTTCATACTGGTCTTCTAGCTATGAGACATAAGGATCACCTCCCAAGCTCTTGTACGGTTCTACATATAGCAGACCAAAGTATCTGGATATTGGTGGCTTTAGGGATTAGAATGGAAGTTTTCTTTTGCTTGTTTTATTTGAATTGGTGAAATTTAAATGGGGGTACGACGAGAAAGATGTGCATTTTGTTGATCAAATTTTTCTTGCATTTATGTTCTTTCCATCGCAACTACAATTGTGAAATGGATGCTGTGTAAGATTGACAAGACTTTGCTTCGCGCATCTTTTTCAGTTTCACTATGTAGCATGTAGTGATATCGCAGTTATCGTATAAGAAAGCACTTGTTCTTGATTTCCTTATGCCCCTTCAGCAGGTATACTGCTGATTATTGACTACTTTAATTCCTGATTTTCTCGCACATTGGGCAAGTTGTTGTGAGTAGGTTTCTTTATGAGTTCAAAAGCAATAATAGCCCTAGGTTTTTCTTGAGTTGCATTATGAAATACACCATTCATTGGATTGTCTTATTTTTTTTGTACTCTGAAAGACGAACAAGATGCTGCTTATACTCGGCACATAACCATGAACACAGCCATCATCTCATCCTTAGTCCGATGTTGATTCTGTTGCAAACATAATCCCCACATAGCATAGAACATAACATGTGGAAGTCGTATTCCCAAATAACAAAAAAACACCACAGAATGTGACTGGCACAGCTACTGTAACACCGCCTAATCACGTTGTTGGCGAAAAATTCTGAAGTCATTTGTCAAAAACAAAGCAGATTCGCGAATTTAGGGTATGAGATCCGTAACTCAGTAGATCCGCGAACCTAAAATTCGAGATTCGCGACCCAGCTATAACAGAACAGATCCGCAAATCTAAAGTTGAGATTCGCAATGCTATCCATAGCTTCCGGGGAGGGATTTAATACAAAGTCACCCGATCCGAATAAGAGAAGTTGTTACCTCGGATTGTAGAGCTAACTGCCGAACGAATGTAGCGGCATTATCTCGATTGTGGGGGTAATTACCTAAAGAATATGACGGCACTTCTCGAGTAGTGGGGCAAACGGTCGAACGAATGAGACGGGGACGCTATCCTAAAACTCCTATAAAAAGCAGGAAAACAAAAAGAAAAGGGATCGATCATCTTCTAAATTACTCTTTATGATCAGAAGTCCAGAGTCTTTTTGCCAATTGAAAGAATATGTGCGGAGTGTCAACGGAGAGCAAGATCGTCCTCCACAGCTATTTCAGAACCCAGTTTTAAACAAAGAGGAATTTGATTTTTTCCTCATCTTTTATAAACGGGAAACCATTGAAATTGTAATCATTTATTAAAATAGTTCAATAGAGAATCATTTACAATTTTATGGCAAATAGAAGATTGACGACTCTGCTGGGGACTGCCATCACCTCCGGTGATCTGGTAGTAGCTCAATCCGACAACATTCCGGTTGGCAGCCTGGTCAACTCACTCACCGTCCAGGTTGACCAGGAAAAGTATGAAGAATTCATTTCTTCCGGCTCCAAGAGCCCTACTTCCTTACGGGGGTGCTGTAAGGTTTTCAAAGGATCAATCTCCAAGGAGACTTCAAGGGCAACAACTCAGGCGGAGGATTCAGTAGACCAAACTGGTCTGAAATCCTCCTCTTCACCAACATTGGGCTCTGAGCCAGTTTTGGTTAAGACTCCTGATCTCCCTAGCAAAATGGATCAAGATCTCTACTTCAATAAGGGGAAGCGACCATTACCTACTCCGCAGGACTATGACACGGGGAAGGAGGTTCCTCTCACTCGTACAATGAGAAGGAACCTAAGAAGAAGCAAAACTCGTGCCCTTCGCAGGATCACGCAGCAACAGGAAACCGCTAACTCATCATCGCGAAGGCCTACTGTACAAGTATGAAGGCCAAAATGCGAGATTACAGAGGATCAAGATACGGAAGGATTTACTCGCGTTTCTGATAGGAAATGGAGTAAATTCACCAAGGTTATCTATGATTACAAACGCGGAATCTACATTCGCGTCCCTTGAGTTTGGGGGGAAAGCATGATCGCGCAATAGAAGGAGTGCGCGAACTTCAAACTCGCGGAGAGCGTACGATTAGCAAAGAGCCTATCTCAAAGGCTAAAACTGTCCCACCCACTGTTCCAGCTAGGGTAAGACTTGCTTCGAGAGCTTTCGACGAAACAGGAACTCCGGTCCTAAGGCTATCTTTCAAAGATGACGCCGTCACCAAGAGTTCCAATGTAAGAGATTTTCGGAAACTCCTAAACAGAAAGAGAGAAGAATCCCATGCATCTCACTGCCATTGCGAACGGCTGATCAATGCAGTGTTATTACACTATTATTATTCAACCCATACTAGACAGTCGGTGTTCCATCGACATCAACATCATCAACATCCTCATCCCAACCGACAAAAAGGAGATGATGAAACAGGCTCGAATTTTACGAGCCCGAATACCCCGAAGTATCATCCAACATGATAAGTGTCGGGGAAAAGAAGAAGAAAAAGAAGACGAAGAAGATCTTCGAGGGAAATGTTTCCTACTCAGAGCACTCTTCAGGCCTGAAGAACGTGCTCAATGAAGAGCGAGGAGTTTTCCAAAACACTCGACTTAAAAGTGGGATGACAATCTCGATGAATTATAGACAAATGGTTGGAGTCTCCTCCGACGAGAAAGACAAGACCAAATCTGTCATGGCCGAGTCGCAAACGTCCGATTCGTTCCTAGAAGACCCCGCCTCTGCGTACATGGCCCAAAACAGTACCCTAGAGGAACTCATGCAGAGGATGGACGAACAAGACAAGAGTATCCAACAACAGCAGAACGCTATCAGCGAGATTAAAGACATGCTGCATGTTTTGCTAGAATTGAAAAAGACAAGGTTGAAGAATGTATCTTCAGAGACGCCATCCCATGATGCAAAAACTGACAAGGGAAAGAGGGCGGAAGAAGAAGGCCATAATTTTCGCGTGAATGAAGAAGA
The DNA here is from genome assembly GCA_036321105.1 of Dracaena cambodiana. Lineage (NCBI taxonomy): Eukaryota > Viridiplantae > Streptophyta > Magnoliopsida > Asparagales > Asparagaceae > Dracaena > Dracaena cambodiana. The sequence goes on from JAYEPQ010000020.1 coordinate 6,888,450, forward strand.
AGAGTATCATGAGGATGATAGCAATCGCTCCACACATCTGGAAAGGAACACAAATGCCATCTGGATGGAGAGTTTCCAAAATCAACTGAATGCCCTCATGCATAAGAGTGATTTGCAAGAGTTGGGCATTGTAAGACCATACCCGGTAGAATGGGAAAGCATGCCGTTTCCAGAAAGTTACAAGCCATTGAAGCTTAAATCATTCGATGGTAAATGGTCGCGAATCAGCACTTTTACTATTTCAAGTCGCAAATCAGGCATTTAGCTGGAAACGACCCCATCATTATGCGAGTATTCGTTAGTAATTTGACAGGACTAGCATTTGAATGGTTCCGAAGGTTAGAATCGGGAACCATCAATTCATGGAATAACATGGAAAAAGCCTTCTTGACCAGGTTTTATGAAGAGGATATGGAAGTATCAATACCGGTGCTTCTGGCCACTAAACAGAAGAAGGGGGAGTCAGCCCGGGACTTTATTAAAAGGTTCTAGAATGATTCTCTCTGATGTCCACATAGGATGCCAAAGAAGACCTTTGTAGAAACCTGTCGACATAATCTCTCGACTAAAGTTCTAGTCAGGATGAGAGCTGTGAAGTCCTCGATCTGGAAGGATCTCTTTCTACAAGCTGAAGAGGCTGAAGAAATAGCGTAAAGGCTTGAAGAAGGAGGCGAGGAGAAACAAAGGCGAAATAACGACAATAACCATAGGCCTCGATCCCGAGGATATAAGGGGAAGGAGATGATGGTGGCTGATACTACGCAGCCCACAAAGTCTTCTCCAAAACTTTCTCCGTCGCGTGTGCCTCAAAAGCAATATTTTTTTAAAGACGAGCATACAAAAAGCATTTTTAACCTCCTCATGACTAAGAAGATGCTGAAACTGCCAGAGTCCAAACGTCCTGAAGAAGCAGGGAGAATTAATGATCCTAATTATTATGTCTACCATAAAGTTATTAACCACCTTACTCAGAACTGTTACATTCTCAAGGATAAAATTCAAGGCTTAGTGGACGTCAAGGTCATCAAGCTCCAAGAACACCAGAAAAAGGTAACCACAAATATAGTGACTTTCAAGTTCGGCAAAGCACCTGACTAGATAGAGTCAACAGTTCAAGATGGAGTGCAACCAATTCCAAGAGGCACGATGCAGATCGTGAATTTCGATCCGCATCAACAGCAGAAGAAAGGATTATCCCCATTTAAAACTGATAGAGGGGAGATAATGAGGATGTATCCAGATCTTTTTTAATGATGAACAATGGACTTCCAATTCATCTAGAAGGAAGCGAAAAGGGATGATCCTTATTTCTAATGTCGTCTCCATAATTTTCGAAGATGACAAGAGCATTCCTACTCTAACAGATTCGAAAGAAGAAATCGGAGACTCTTTTGTGGCTGATGCGGATCTACCTCCCTCTAGAACCCGTTCGGGAAAAGACTACTTGAAGAATTATGGGCAGGTCGGGGAATCCCGGCCGCTTCCAGAGAAGATCAAATAAAAGAGCTTAATTTGGCAAAGCTCTGAAGAAAAAAGGGAAAGAGTCTGCGGAAGATTTACAGAAGTCATTTCAATTCGACATCTTAGCGTAGTTAGCCAATATTCCCGCAAGAATAACCTTGTATGAGCTCCTGAAGCTTTCTAAATCAATTAGAAAAGATTTGAGAAAATCTCTGCAAGATTCAAAGGTATTCATAGCGTAAATACCAGAAACGGTTGAGAAAGAAGAATCTTTTTGATACCAGAAACGGTTGAGAAAGAAGAATCTTTTTGTGCGACATGTCACCAGACCTCTGGAAAAAACATCTCTTGCATCACTTTCTCTACGGAAGACATGCAAGTTAGAAGTAATAAGTATCACCGCCCTTTGTATTACAAATGATACATAGGGTCGGCGAAGATCGATCGCATTCAGGTTGATCTAGGCTCAGCCTTAAGCATCATGACACGGAGGATGCTATGATATCTTGGAGTCCCGATAAATAGGTTAGCAGCAACCAGTACTACCATCTTTGGATTCAATGCCAACGGTAGTAGGCTGCTGGGCAAGATAAAGTTTAAGTGCCAAATCGGCTATCTGAAGATGGAAGTTATGTGCTATATGATAGATACTGACACGTCTTACAACCTGCTACTGGGGAGACCCTGAATCCATAACAATCTTATTGTGCCGTCCACACTACATCAATGCATGAAATATGCGGATAAAGACGGGAACGTAAAAACGCTGGTCGCGGAAAAGCAACCTTTTAAAGGAGTCAAAAACTACTTTACCGACGCGTTGTTATATCAAGATGCATTCGATGCCTCAGATCAGCCTGCTCCAGATGCCTCTGATAGCGGTGATGAAATCGATACAGAATCAGGATTCGAAAATTCAGAATCCGAGGATGTAATTTGGGATGGTGAGCCCATTGTGATAAGCCTTGAAGGCTTTGATGTAAATAACACCGTTCACTCTGATAGTGAATGGGTGATAAATAAAAAAATAGAGTTTGCTTATTCTTCTGGTATTGATTCTGAATCCTCAAGTACTAGCACTGACGCGTTCGACGATTGTTTAGATAAAATATGCTCTCTAGTTTCTTTCCAAGCACCTATCAGATCGTCCTTTCACGAGCTGAGTGATAACAATGAAAATGCCAACAAGACTGTTTTTGAGTTTCCTCCCAAGGATGGAACTCAGAAATCCATAATATTTAGAAAAGCAAGTAACAAAAGCAAAAAAGAAATGCTTAGATTTTGAAAAAGAATAGGAAAATCTCGAGTTTTTCCACTACGATGAAAATTCTCATAAACTAATACAGAAGATGGGGTATAACCTAGCCAAAGGTAGGGGGTTCAACTTCGGAAGGGGAAGGAGAACAATTCTTTGACCCTTTGTCCCAGAGAGATAAATGCCAGATTATTATCAGAAAACCGGCAGGGGGTTAGGATATGTCACATCTCCCGATGGTTCCTTAGGTGAGAGAGCTGAAGAAGGGCAATTTGACCATTCGTCAGAATCGTCCTGCTGGGATTCAGATGTCAGTATCGGAATGATCTTCCGCGAAGTGTCCGCGAACATGGCCTCCGTGATCCAAGAAAGCGAAGACCTAGATGAAGGCTCGCCGATAAAAGATGACCCCTGGGCCAAACATCTTAACACGAAGTGGGAAATTCAATTTGAACAGCGCGAGCCTCCAACTGAAAACAAAGTAATCCAAATAAATATGGGAGATGAAAAGAATTCTAAACCCATATTTATAAGTGAGAATCTATTCTCGGAAGAGAAAGAGGAATTGATATTTCTCATTCGCGAGTAAATCGACATTTTCGCCTGGATTTATGATGAGATGTCAGGATTAGCCCCAAGTGTTGCGGTTCACAAACTGAACATCCGACCAAATGCTAAGCCAGTAAAGTAATAACAACGAAGATTCCGTCCAGAGATCATGGAAGCTATTGAAGTTGAAATAAAGAAGTTGATCGAGTCGGGCTTTATTCGCGAGGAACAACACCCTGATTGGGTCGCATATATAGTTCTTGTAACAAAAAAGAACGGAAAAATCCGGATTTGTATTGATTTCATAGATTTGAATGAGGCCTGCTCTAAGGACAAATTTCCGTTACCCATCACAGATGTTATGATAGATAATACTTGTGAGTACGAACGTATGACATTCATGGGTGGATTCTCAGGGTATAATCAGATAAAGATGTCCCTGATGATGAGAAACATACGTCCTTCAGAACACCGCTCGGAGTATACTGCTATACGGTCATGCCCTTCGGTCTAAAGAATGCAGGTGCCATGTATCAACGTGCTATGAACGTAATATTCCAAGAGTATCTTCGAAAGACAGTGGAATATTACGTAGATGATCTAGCAATTAAAAGCAAAAATAAGAGTGATCAACTACAAGATTTGAAGACAGTGTTTGACCTCATGAGGAAATATCAGCTTAAGATGAACCCGATTATATCTTTTCTGGGAGTCTCTAGTGGAAAGTTCCTCGGCTTCGTGGTAACTTCCAAAGGAATTTATCTCGACCCGGACAAGATTAAGGCAATTCAAGATATGCCACCTTCCCGTAACCTCAAAGAATTAAGGGGACTGCAAAGTAGGCTGACGTACATCCACAGATTCATATCAAATTTCTCCAGAAAATGTCAGCCCTTTTCTAGGTTAATGAAGAAAGGAGTGTCATTTGTTTGGGATGACACATGCCAAAAAGCTTTCGAAGAAGTCAAACAATATCTCACGAAACCACTAGTGCTCGTAGCCCCAGTCTCGGGAATACCTTTCCTGCTATATGTGAGAGCTACGGACCACTCCTTGGGAGTCTTGTTAGCGCAGAAAAATGAGTCGGGTCACAAACAAGCTATTTATTATCTCAGCAGAATGATGATCGGGGCGGAACACCGATATAACCCAGTGAAAAAGGAATGTTTAGTTTTAGTGTTTGCAGTGCAGAAAATGTGTTACTATTTAGTTGGACAAACAATTCACGTTATATCGAGAGTTAACCCCCCTGAGAATACTACCCCCCTGAGAATACTAATGACTAAATCCAGATTGTTGAATTTAAGGCTATCCAATTGGGCTATTTTGTTATCACAATATGATATGCATTTTGTCCCGCAAAAATCTATTAAGGGACAGGTCGTAGCTGATTTCCTAGCCGAGCACCCAATCCCGGCATCCCCGAAGTTGTGCGAAGAAATTCCTGGAGAGTTGGGTGAATGGAGTCCAATTTTAAAGGAAGGCATCTCGCAAGAGTTTCCGAAGGCAAATATTGTCACGAAAGGTGTATGGCAACTTTTCTTCAATGATGCCTCTCGAATGGGATCGAGGGAAAAATGACAGCGGGGTAGGAGTTGTTTTTTTCTCTCTTTACAACCACATCATTTCTCGAGCTTACTCGTTAACAAACCCGTGCTCCAACAATGTTGCGGAGTATAATGCCCTCCTAATCGGCTTAAAGATAACTTAACAATTGGGGGTCAAATATTTGAAAGCATATTGGGATTCTCAACTTGTCTTAAACCAAGTTAAAGGGGAATATGAAGTTAAACATGAAAGACCTTTTGCCGTATTATCGCGCAGTAATTAAGATAGCCGATAGTTTCAATGGTTTCTATGTCAGCCACATAAAATGCCAGCGGAATAGCTATGCAGATCACTGGCTTTCTTAACTGCTATATTGGCCTTGCCCAAACATGCTAAAAAGCAAATTACGGTAGGGAACAGAGAATTATTCTGTCTAAAGGACGAACTCAAAGAGGAATTGAGGAAGCAACAGGAAGACGAGATTGGTGTTTTCGAGTCAAATCTAGAACTAAGGGAGGCGATTCCCTTATATAGATTACATCCTTTACAACATATTACCCGAAGATCCAAAAGAAGCCAGAGTAATCCAAAGAGGGGTTATTCAGTTCTATTATAATGTGGAGCTCCAGACATTGTACATGAAATCTTATGATGGAATCTTACTTCGCTGTCTCTCTAACCGAGAAGCTCGGAAAGTACTTGAAGAAGCTCATACTGGCATTTGCGGCGCACACCAACCAAGGTTGAAACTCTGGGATAGAATCTGAAGAACTGGTTATTACTGGCCTAAGATGATGACAGAAGCGGTTAACTACGCCAAGAAGTGTAAAATCTGCCAAATACATGCAGATTTTATACATCAAGCTCCAGAATATCTCCACCCAACGGCTACATCGTAGCCATTTGAGCAATGGGGAATGGACATTGTCGGACCAATTTTTCCGCTATCAACGAGAGGGCACCGGTTCATTCTAGTTATAAAAGATTACTTTTCGAAATGGACTGAAGTCATTTCCCTAACCGAGGTAAAGTCATCGGATATGATCAAGTTCATTAAACACCATGTGCTATATCGCTTTGGAGTGCACAAAAGAATCATTCATGACAACGGGTCTCAGTTAGTGAGCCAAGTATTTTCCAGATTCTGCAACAAATACAGGATCGAAGACGTAACTCCTCGCCATATTACCCTGCAGGCAATGGTCTAGCAGAAGGTTTCAACAAGACCATAGTAAAACTCCTCAAAAAGTTTGTGTCATCTAATCAAAGGGACTGGGATGAGAAGCTCGGAGAATGTCTGTGAGCATATCACACTACAGTCTGAACCCCCACCAATGCCACACCTTTTTCTTTAGTGTACGGGTCAGAAACGGTCTTATCTTCGAAAATTCATATTCCATCATTGCGAGTCACACTAACGATTAGGATGACGCAAGAAGAACGATATCAACAAAGGCTCCAAGAATTAGAAGCTTTGGATGATAAGCGGTTGGAAGTTCAATAGAGTATTGAATTATACCAGGCGCAAATCTCCAGGACTTTTAACAAAAAGGCCAAACGAAGAACTTTCAAAAAGGGCGATATGGTCCTTTCAGTAAAAACACCGATCATAACAGTCAAAAACCTAAAGAAAAGTTCCAGCCAGAATGGGAGGGGCCTTTTGTCATTAATACGGTTTTCTCCAATGGTACATCGATTGGCAAAACCGAAAGGTGATAAGATTATGATGCCAATTAATGGCAAGTTTTTGAAAAAATATTATTCTTAGTAAAACGGTGGAGCACCAGTTGTAATGTAATCTGGGTAGTTCAATGCAAATGGCGAATACAAATTTATCTGTAATTGGGGGTTCATTAACAAAGATTTGTAGTTCCGGACTAAAGATTTTTGAATCGCGAATCAAAATTCTTTTCTTCCAAATTTGCCAAGTTAAAAAAATACATCTGGCGAACCAAAATTCCTTTCTTCCAAATTTGCCAAGTTAAAAAATACCTCTGACAAACCATCATTTCCTCCAAATTTGCCAAGTTAAAAAATACCTCTTGTGACTCAAAATTCCTTTCTCCCAAATTTGCCAAGTTAAAAAAAAATACCTTTGGTGAATCAAAAGCCGTTATACTGGATGTCATTAAACAGTGCGAGTTTCAACCTGATCTGGGAAGCTAACGATTAATTCTATCCTGATTCGAGAAGTTCTCTCATTCGCAGCAACTTTGAGTGGTTGGAAAATTTGGGGCAATTTAAGGATTATCAAGTTAACGGTTATCTCTGATAATCAATATCAAAATTATTCATCAATCACTTCTGATTATATGTAAAAAGAAAGAACCTCTTTATTCATTATCAAATCAAAAGTACAGAGAGTTCCCTAGCACTATACAATCAACAAGAATGAATACAAATAACTGATATGAGAAAAAGTAAAAGTTTGTTTCTATAGCCTCCACTTCCAGCATGGTTTAAAGGCAAAAAGTTTGCTCATGTAGCCTCTTCTTCTAGGGTAGCGAACTTGCTTTTTTAGCTTCCTCTTCCAGAATAGCAAATTTGTTTTTGTAGCCTCCCCTCCAAGGACGACTTAAAGGTAAAATGTTTGCTCTTGTAGTTTTTTCCTATCAACGGTTAGGACCTCCAAGTTGGTTTGCTTAGTCACGATCAACGTCATCAATGATTTGATTAATGCAAAATTGGGCATACCAAATACATGTTCCCAAACATACAATGTGAGAGATTGCTGAAATTGAGTGTCGCCCTAACCATTTAGCACCCCAACCTTGTGGGATGCTAGGCAAGAAATAAGACAATACCACATACCCGAAATCTTTTCTCTCATGGAAAATATATGAGACCTTCCAATACTCTAGAGGTATTGGAAGCAATTACGAGCCCATTGGGTCTGGGCTATTGTTAAGGAGAATGACTATGGTTATCTCCTGCAGCCAATTCAAACTCTTGTTAAAAAAAAAGAAGAAGAAGAGGGAGAATGATATTGATCATAAGAAGAAGTTTATATTAATTAAGGAAAATGACTACGGTTATAAGAACCTTTTCGGTGGGATACCCCTTTGGATAGTCTGGAGGTCTTGTAACATGCCAATTCTCATCCATCACTTCGGTTAGAGAAAAAGAAAATACGGCTGCACGGATAAATCAACTACAAAAGAAAGGAGGAGAAGACAAGGAGGAAGAAATTTTTCTCACGTCAGAATGATCTTTCATGGAAGAGGTTATGCGTCATATATAGACGGTCCTATGGTTATGATCTTCGGTTGGGAGAAAATAAGACCAAATCTTCGGCTGGGATTCTCAATGCGAATTCCAACAGAATTTATTACTGTTGCATGGGACGCTTAGATTTCGCAACTGAAGGATCACACCATTAATAAGAGTGTATGACGCTTGGGATTTTACACTGGTTAATCAGATAAAAGGTTATGTCATGACTCGCGAAAGCCACTGCAATTTCTTAAAGAAGAATTTTTTTTATCTCGCGAACTTCAGGGTGAAAAGATGCGAACTTGACGAAATCTCATGAAGCGTACATTTGACAAAAAAAAGAATCTTGCTAATATAAAGTCACGGTCTTGAGATGTAAAAACATGCCTGATACACAGATACCATAGATTCTACGCAAATTCGCGGACTTCAAATTCGCGGACTTCAAAACACAAGATAGCAAGTTTGACACAGGTCCCTGAAGACAAACGCAAAGTAGCAATTCTGAAGTGCAAAATCATGTTTACTATACGAAGGATGAAACATGTCATGAAAAGTAAAAGTTAAACGAATTGTAAGAGAGATTACAAAAACTCGAACGAAAAAAAAAGGATTTTCTTATAAAGTTCGATGATTTAAGATGTCCTTTATCTTCTCTTCAGCATCATCGATTTCCTACTGGATGATCTCATAATCTTGAACAGTGGCTTGGCGACGCAATTCCTCTTCACTAGCAATGGTACTTTGTGCTGAAACGGCCTCCAGTGCCTCTAGTTCAGCTTGCATTGCCTGAAGATCTTTTATCGCATTATCCAGTTGTCTGGATAAACTCGTAAAATTCTTCATTGACTCATCGCGTTCTTTAGTGATCTTAGCTAAGAAAGCCTAAGTTTTAGCGATGGACTCTTGGGTCCTAATAATGGCCTAGTCATGATTCTTGACAACCGAGGCAGCAGTCTCTTTCTTGGAAAGCTAGAGATTGACTGTCTGATTGGCTCTTCTCGAAGGAAGCCCTCCAAGCATCAATTTTCCCTTTGAGCTCCTTCTGGAGCCCAAGTTGCTCCTCCATCAGCTTCTGGAAGGTAGTTTCAACTACTTCAGATTTGTCAGCTCTCCGTGATCTTGACAAAGACTCAGTGTAGTCTTGAAGTTGAACTATCATAAGTTTATAAGGAGTAGCTTTTTTCTCCCCACCAATGCTAACTATACCAGTCAAGTAAAGATGAAGAATATTGGCAAGAGAAGCAAAAAAAACTCCTTTCAGTATATTCTCAATACAACGATCCAGAAAGTGGAAAAAAGTTTCCACTGTATCCTTCAGCAGGTTAATTTCAAAAGCATCAACCTTCACATGGAAAGAATTAGTAACAACTGGAGCTGGTGTATCCTGAACTGTACTCTGCTGCAGAGAAGCAGTAGCACCAGTATTAGAAACAGCAACTTGCACACACTCAGCAGAAGCAATGGTTGCAGCAATTGTGGTCGGAACGATATGGGTGGCAGTTTTCATTGGAGGAACCGCTACTTTAGAAGTATTAACCGCGGAAACAGTGGTCTCGATCACCCTACATGCTACTTCAGTAAGGACTTCCGCGATGGTGCTATCCTACGGAGTGTCATCTACAGCCATATGCTCCGAAGATGGAGTCGAAGCAAGAGCTGACGATTGAATGTTACAGTATCGTTAAATAATGGTAGAATTTCAAAAAAAAAAAAAAGATGGATAAAGTATAAAAGTGAACCTGAAGGATGAACACTGGATTTTCTAGGTCCGTACACCTTGGCTCGAACGTCTTCACTCAAGTAGACATATTTGCCATGATCTGACGGAGGAGTACTAGAACCAAGATCTTTACTGCTGACATCATCATCATCTCCCCAATCATCATGATCTGTTGGAAGAGATGCTACTTTGGAGGAATTTGATGCGCGAACTTCCCCAATTATCTCCACCTCATCATCAACAACTTGATGAGTGAGGGTCACAGAATCCCCTTGTGCAGTAGAAGGGGCAGCTACTTCATCCCCAACAATAGTCTGGTGAGCGAGAGATGCAGACTCTTCTTGTGCAACAGCAGGCAGAGCAGCCACTTCATCACTAACAACAGTCTGGCGAGCGGGGGATGCATAATCTTTTTGCGCAGAAAGAGCAGAAGAGGTAGGAGCAGTCACCAATGCAGAATCATTGCGGAAGACAAGCCCTTGACTTCGACGTTTCTTAGAAGAACGAAGAATTAGAGCCGAGTTATCTTCATCTTCCCCTGGTTCCTCCGCAACTATTTCCAGAGCTGAACCAGCTTCAGATGGTATGTCCTGCGGAGTGGTAGGCAAATTACTAAGACGTCTCAATCTCTTCCGTTTGTACAAAAACTTCTTTGGAGGAGATTTCGGCTGAGGAGAAGTTTCCTTCGGCGTCGGAAGTGGAGAAACATCAAGAGAAACAGATTGGGCAGATGGGATCACCACACTATCACCTTCTTCCCCCTGTTGGACTATTGGTTCTAAGTCTTCCGAATCACATTCTGCTCCGAACTCCTCAATTCCAGCCACCTTCGTACTGCCAACCTCCTTTTTCTGAGCATACCATGCTCTAATATCTTTCAAACAAGTAAGATTGATGTTAAAATTCTGAGGGGTAGAGTTAGCATCCGCATACCATTTGCAGAAATCGAAACTCATATACGAGTTCGGAGTCTTGAGTGGAAGATCTAATCTGGCTTGAGTACCACCCGCGATAAAGTGGAACCAAGTCCGAGCTCCTTCGAGCAAATTTCCGGCAAAACTTAATTCCTTGTTGGGATTGCCAACCTAGAGCTAATCATATCCGAACTGTCGAGCAAAACGATTCGAATAATAAGGCTCTATATAACAGTGGTTCTCCAAACGGAGAACCAAATGCCCTCGACGGATATTTATTAACTACCAGAAGCATCCTGGGAACAAAGCAGTAAATTTATCAACACCAGTAACGTCCGCAAATTCCTCCCCATATCCAACATTTGGAAAGTAGGAAAAATATTTGAACAACTCAAAGTTCGCGTGATAGCGAAAAGTCTTGTGAATTGCAACCATATAGCCCCCTTTCCATTGCGATCTCTCATAATGTTGTACTTTGAGGGCACTCAAATCAATCTGCGAATCAGCAAGACTCATTAGGGTGGGACAGTACAAGACCAACCATGCCATCAAATAAGTATAAGGAAGCTCCACGCACGGATTGGGAGTCTTAGTAATCAACTCCCCTCTATTGTTTTGCTCCTTGATATTACAAAACTTATCTATCAGCTTTCTCAATCCGCTTTGAATACTGCACACCATTGCGGGCAATAAGCTGAACCACTGACCAAATGCGAGCAAGACGGTCGGGAATATCGCTCTGATCGGTATGGTATCCTGTGAAGGAATCACACATTTTTTCAACCAAGTATTATATAACCTTCCAGAAAAGCTGGATCAGATAAAGATTGAAAAACTTGATAGTGAAAGCTTTTAAAGGATGTTCCAGTTTTGAAAACACGTCAGATTCGGCAATATAAGCATCTGTCCCAAAGTTTGGCAATCCTTCTCTCGATCTCATTTTCAGAAACCGGAGGGAGACGGGTAAAATTGAGTTTATTTTTTGAAAAATCTGGAAGAAGATATTGCAGCCACTTCTTTTGCTTTACGCTGCGAGTGTCAGACATATGAGTATAAATGTGATAGTGGCAAAGCAATTCCCAATAAGTATTATAGACCATAGGGTCTTGAGTCTTCAATGAATGAAACTCTTCCCCGGTAGAGACATACTCTTCATATGGGATGTCTCCTATAGGTAGCCCTGAGATTTCATGCATCTCATGCAAGGCGAAACCCAATTCGCCGCGGGGAGAGAAAACTGTGCAAGTATGAGGATTATATAATTCCAATAAAGAAAAGAAATGGAATCGACTAGCAGGAATGCTGTGCTGAACCGCCCTAATGGCGCGGTAAAAGTTTGCATGCTGGAGCTGATTTCTGAAATCTCTCAGAAAGAAGTCAGTCAAAATTGCCCACTCTCCTTTCGAAGAACAGTGAACCCATCCAGGAGGACGGAAGTCTTGGACTAGAAATTCCCCTTGCGCATTGACGAACCGGTGCAGGAAAGTCTGAGCAATTATGGGTGTTTCATCTATAGGAAAATCCTGTTTGAAAGACAGTGGAGACAATTCGCAAAAATGCTTCCCAGTACAACGAGGGAAAGCACCTTGTGAGTTGAATGCTCAGAGCAAGACACCATCTTGCAGTTTATTTAAATGCCAATCCATTTATTTAGAAATGGAAAGAGATTGAAAAAATAGAAACGGGTAAGATCTTTCCATGTTGGGAAGAAATAAGTTACGATCGTTAACTTGGCAAAACCATTTGTAATCTCCATCATCCAGACCATCTTCGGGTGCCGAGAGGTGATCACCAAACAGGAAGGCAGGTTTTTTCAACAAAGTTCGGTTGTCCCCTTCAAAAGGAGCAGTGGTCATCAGTTCTCGCAATATCCGGCGAGTAGGATTGAGATTTTTGCTTTCTCTTTTTTGGCCATCGGAGGCGGTGCAACTTGAAAAAGTTTGGCTGAACCTAAACTCTCTCTTCCCATCATAGCCGCCAGAAAAACCAAAATAATGGTCTTTCGGCCAGGGATTTAAAGCATAATCAACTGCAAAGAAGATTTTGAGATCAAAAAAAAAAAAAAACTTTCCATAAAAAGAATTGTCTTTTAATGTAAAGTAAGAGAATTACTTCCAACCAAGGGTTCCTGCCGAACCACTATGAAACTAGAAGTGGTCCGAGAGTCCCGATGACCGCTTGCAGAAGCATCTGATGAGGAAGTTTTTTTGGGCATCGTTTGCAGACTAAAGAAATCTTTCACGAGAAAAATCGGAGGTTAACGGAGGCCGAAGATGAAAAGGCTTAAAAACTTTGAAGAGAAGCCTGGAGTTCAAATTTCTCAGAAAGAAGTTAGAAATGCCCTATTCTACGAAACCGAGATTATATAACAGATGATTTGACGGCCGAGATCTTCGGATGGACGTGATCTCTGGCCCGAATCTCGTGAGTACATTTTCATTTAATGCGGCTCAGAAAACGTCTCAATTCTTGCGCCGTATAAAGTAACCGCCTTCCGGATTTTCCAGAACCAAAAGGAAAGTTCGTGACCCTAATACAGAGTCGTTTTCTCCTTCAAAAATGAAAGTTCGCGACCCTAATACAGAGTCGTTTTCTCCTTCAAAAATAAAAATTCGCGATCCTAATACAGAGTCGTGTTCCTTTCGAAATGAAAATTCGTTACCCTAATACAGAGTCGTATTTTCCTTCAAGAGTTGAAGATCGTGACACTAATACAGAGTTGCATGTTTCTTCAAAAGCAATAAATTCACGGCGCTAATATAGAGTCGTATTCTTTTCGAAATGGGAGTTTAAAACATTGAGACAGAATCATGCTGCCCTCAATTGAAAGTTCTAATACAGAATTGCACTCTCGGAAATATAGAAGATGGAGATTCTAATACAGAATCATACGTCACATCAAAAGAAAATGTTATATCCAAAGTATTCCAAAACACCTCAGAGAATCATTAGAGTTTTGAAAACTTTGGATGGGGTTTTATCGGTAAAAAATTCTGGAGTCATCTGTCAAAAACAAAACAGATCCGCGAATTTAGGGTTTGAGATTCGCAACTCAGCAGATCCGCGAACCTAAACTTCGAGGTTCGCGACCCAGTTACAACAGAACAGATCCACGAATCTAAAATTGAGATTTGCAATGCTATCCATAACTTCCGGGGAAGGATTTAATACAAAGTTGCCCGACCCGAACAAGGAAAATTGCCACCTCGGATCGTGGAACCAACTGCCGAACGAATGTAACGACATTATCTCGATCGTGGGGTAGCTACCTAACGAATATGACGGCACTTCTCGAGTAGTGGGCTAACGGTCAAACGAACAAGATGGAAACGTTGCCCTAAAATCCCTATAAAAAGCGGAAAAACAAAAAGAGAGGGATCGATCATCTTCTTTTTAAATTACCCTTTGTGATCAGAAGTCCAGAGCCTTTTTATCAATTGAAAGAGTTTGTGCAGAGTGTCAACGGAAAGGAAGATCGTCCTCCACAGCTACTTCAAAACCCAGTTTTAAACAAAAAGAACTTTGATTTTTTTTTCTTTATTTTCTGTAAACAGAAAACCGTTGAAATTATAATTCTTTATTAAAATAGCTCAATAAAAAATCATTTACAATTTTATAGCGAACACACGTATGCTATCTAAGCCGAAAGCCTACTCAGGCCCAAACTTGATTTGGGTTAACATAAAGCCCAAGACAAAACAGGGGTTTAGGTCCACAACTTTGGCAGTGACCTGCCTTTACATTCAGTGTAGCTGAAGCATAACCATCATCAGGATTCGTGTAGCAGGATACAATCCCATGACATGACATTACACCAGCATAATATTTGCAACTCCATGACATGACATTACACCAGCATAATATTTGCAACATAACAGATGAATCAGTGTTTTTCCAAGTGCATAAAAATCGAAATAAACGTAAACGAACTTATCCTAACTAATTAACATAGGGGAGAGTTGATGAGCATCCAAATTTCAAACTTTCTATAGGCTCGCCATAAAGCAAATGGTAGAAATAACACCAGCTTTCTACTAGTACATTAAGCACATAGCAGAAGACGGGACGCCCCGTGCAGCTTTGTTGTGCTCCTTCTGTCGTAGTTACAAATTCTCATATGTCCTCGTGTTGTGGGATGCGACTCAGGTTTTCTGCTTGGCTGTCAAGTGGCATGTACTGAGCCATTATGGCACGGATCTCTGAGTCCATGTAACTCTGCAAGTTTTACAAATTCACAAAAATGATTACAGGATTGAAAGAGAATGATTTGGTGAAGATAAACAGAAATTATGGACGACATGTCTGATGAAAGAAATTTCTATTGGTTAGAACTAACGTAGGACGGAATTAAAGGGGGCGAAATAAGGTTATTGAGAATTAAGTAGACATACCCGAATTCTGTACTTGTACACTGCATAGCCGCCAACTCCAGCTGCTAACAAACCAAGGAAAATAACCCACAAAAAGCTCCAGCGGACCTCTGAGGTTGCCTCCTTACCTGCAATAACAAACCAAAGGCAACATCAATGCCTCTGTTCGATTAAATGAGAGTGGCGCAAAATATAGCTCTAGATTCCTCTCTCTTTTCCCTTGAGATGTACAGCTGTCAGGATACTGACACCAGTTGGAAGTCACAGTAATATAGATAAGACAGATGTAACGAGCGACCCAGGATACGAAAAAGGACCAAAGATACTCACTGATGCATGTATCATGCTCTCTCATGTATAATAGATCATTTCGACAGCTGCACTCATAACTTCCCCAGGTGTTCTTACATTTGCAATCTTTACATTGACAAGCAGTCTTCTCTTTGCATTCATCAATATCTGGACATTAGGTCAAAAAATCAGTCTGTGATGGTAAAGTAAAATTACTATTGAATTCTTCAAAGATATGAAAATACAAGTAGCTCATATTTAGGGTTTTTATTAAGAAGGCAGAAAATTACTAAGAATGTTGCACACAATTGAGTCTATCATCCAGGTAACTAGTACCCAAAAATTCTTACAAAGTAAAATGATTTGCCACAGTAATAGCTAACAAACCAAAGTGGTTCTTGAGTAGGCACCACGCTAACAATTGAAAAAGAAATTATGGTGTTTTTGTCCAGAAAGTACCTTCACAAGAGTCGACCCCATCGCCCTTGAAGCCTGGTGGACACTTACACCCTTTTGAGTGATCATCCTAATATAGTAAATAATACACAGTTCAGAACTTGATCCACAAGAAAACTAAACCCAAGGAAGCTGAACTATTCCAATCGAAGCACTTACTATACAGGCACTGTATGTCCTGCCATCTTTAATATGCTTCCAACATCCTCCATTGTTAATTTCACACCGACCAGACCCCGAAGCTGCAGAAGAAAGTAAGTTATTATCTCCACTTTTCATATAACACACACACACACATTGTTTACTAGCTTCAAGTTTATTTTGACCACTGCTATATAGTTTATCTTGACGTCATAAATCACAGCAAGTTACTCTGAAAATCGAGAAGTAAACAGAAATTGCTTTTTTAATCTGAACTTTGGGAAATAAGTGCCCATGGTTGCTACAAGAGCAAACAGTTTCAAAGACACATATTCCTGGTAGAGACCCCTTCTATCAAATATGAAAGCACATACGCGCCCTACATCCCGTAAGACTCAATCCACAAGAAAACTAAAAAATGGTGGTACAACCCCAAAAGATAAAGGGTGTAGCTCATTGAGTATATGTTGCTATCCATATGTGAAAGAGCTTCATTTTGACTAAATGATTTACAGACTTGATCTTTTACGCAATTTCAAGGTAAATACTAGTTTACATTTGTAACTGTTGGATATAGATGAACATGTTGGACGCAGATGAACATGTGCCGTATATGGTAATGTCTGATAAAACAATTTTTTGTTGGGAAAGTGTCCTACGTATCAAAGGAGAAATCATCTGATGAAAATTGGCAATCAGAGTAATTATGAAAATTGTTGAATTCTTGAGGTTCAGGTTTTTATTCATTGTCGCCATGAAAGAGAGCTGTTTCCAGCTTAAAGAATGCAACAATCACACAACAGTTGCATGCAATTCAAAATCTCTAATGTAGATGATAGCGATGCAACAAGATCACGGACATCACAACGGTATGTACTCTTGAATACTACAACTAGTTTCAAAAGAATGTTGGGATTTGACAAAGAACAGATGTTTTGGCCCATTTGGAAAGCCAAATTTCATCTGCAAGTCTTTATAAGTTTGACATGCCCACACTAGCCTTTCATATATTGAAGACAACATGGCTCTCAGCTTGTACTTCTATGGGTGAAAAATAGACTTGCTATAATAGGTATATGGTTTGAGTTTCAACCAAGGAATTGGGATCCCATCAAGTTTCCAACCACTCCAACTTGATCTGATGTTTGTCTTGATTGGCCAAATGTATTCTTAGAATATCACTTGCACGAATAGTTTCTCAGAACTACTGATGACCATGACTATTTATCAGGATACAAGGGCAAAATAATAGGAAGTTTTAAACCATATGTATGAAATAACTTATTCTTTCACGTTTGATAACTCAAGCACATGATTCGTAATTTTTACAATTTACACTCATACAATCAAAGTGAGTCATCAATCCAAAGTCACAGAAAACCACTATGCTTCCATTAAGGTATCTCACAATGTAGTTCTCATAAGAAGTGTCTCCTAGTTTTCACATTTTAATATATAAACGAACGACCAAGTCTGAAGCACAGATAAACAAGAAACTACTGCACATACTTAGATAAGTGCTGTACCAGGTTACTCATGACATGCTAACAGTATAATATTGTAGCTTTTCGTTAAGCTATTTATTATCTGAACTTCCTGCTGGAATAATAAGAAGTTAAATAATTAATATTTATTTTACAGATATAACTGACTTAAAAACATGGATATAGAAAGAGAAAGCATATTTATTTTAATTTCGGCTGGTAAATATTTGAGAATGTATTTGTTGGGGGTCAAAAAGTCCAGTTATCACATAATTGCATATATTCAAATGGGGATAGGAAGAGCATCCATCTGTTTATTGAAGATTTGATGCACACCTCAACCGAAGGTATCGAAAAATCCAGAATACGTCTCTCTTACTTGAAAATTTTGTTTGGAACATTCTCATTATCTAGTGAAAATCTAAAATAGTGATGATCAAATGGATATCAACCTCAAGATGTTCCATGGTAAGGACACTTTACAATACCAAAGTCTTGCACATCCATTGGCAGGACACGCGTTCCAGGGGAAGTAGTGGAAGGAATCTATCTTAAACCAACCTCTCATTCCACTACCATCCAGAGTGCCCACAGATGCATTGACCCGTAAAGTCTATGGCTAGGTTAAGGAAAAAGTTGAATTTCACTCCCAATGATAAATATCACCACCCACCCTAGTTGTCAAGGTTCACGTTTATAGCGACACAAACTTAATTTCAAAGAAAACTTCACCACAATCAGCAAAGCGCTAGTGGTAAACAAGCTAAATTTTCATGTTGATTAGCAATGCACAGCAAGTTTAAGCACAGAGCAATCTATGGAAACAAATAGCTCATTACCTCACATTTCTCAGTTTTACCCTGCACCATTCAATATTTCTCCTGCAAATCTTTTGAGAATGTCAAGTCATATAGGAAGGTGGCTTGCCTCGTGATTGAGAAAAGTATACACTATTAGAATAGATGTTTTGAGGATGTTAAATTCTGTTTCAGGTAAATGGCAAATTTCTCACTATATATCTAACACTCCAAGCAGTCCATAGAGCCATACGGGATACTGGTAGAAGAAGCTATGGTAAATATCGACTCTTATGCACTCGAGAATTAATATTCCTATGAACTCAAGAATTAATATTCTTGTGAACTCAATAATTAATATACTTATGAACTGAAGAAAAAGAAGGGTTAGAACCATGGTAAGAAACCTTGAGATAAGGCGTGCTTGCTTCAGAGAAATTTTAGAATGAGTTGACTCCTAGGCAGTTTTCATTCAGGGTGTTACAATACACACCAAAACCCTTTCATCCCATCTAGAAGAAGTAATTTTCTAGTTTCCATTATTTTATTTTTTTTGGTTACTGGCTTACCTTCGCAGTGGGAATACCCATTACCGACGAACTTTACACCTCGGACAATCGGGCATTCGCATGCTCTTCCACGAAACGTGTCCTGTGTAAGAAGGAAAAACTATTTACATAAAGAACCATGGAATTTTCCAAGGCATGTACATAATAAGATCGACAAAAAAGTACCTTGCATGCAGTAATATTGGCAGCCTTATCTTGCCAGCATCCACCATTGTTTTCCAAACATTCATTTGTTTCGATGTCTAAATAACCAGTAACAGATAGATAGTGTCGAGCACTAAATATTGATGTAATCCTCTTAGACAAACAAAATAATGAATCATAAGTCTAATACAATCAAGGATTATCAGCAGACAGAATCCACCAACCTTCACTTAAGCACACAGCTGGCTCAGTTGTTTCCTCAAAGCCTGCACATATTGCTTTAAGAACAGCACCTTTGTCCAGCTTGCCTGGAAAAATAAAGCATTCAAATACTGCTCCAAATGTTTCACAAACCATTATGTCAAATCGTAAGGAAACAGGCACGCACCTCTGTATTGTCGGTTGTTAATGACAAGTGTGGGCAAGATGGTTACATCACCACGTGACTTTTTACCAATCTACAAAGCACAAAAATAAAGAATAAGTGATCACAGGCAAAGAAAGTTAAGAAGAACACATTGGGATCAGGAAACTATATTAACCTGGGCATCCTGTTCTGCTTTGAGGACCGGATTGTCAGTATCTGCTTCAGGATCCCCAATGCAGTCATTTACCTTCCGGAGATCAACGCCTGAAAGAGTCGCTTGAAGTTTAGAATAAGATACTTGTTCTCAAACCAGTAATGAAGCTGCTTACCAAGAAAAATTAAAGGAAAGAAGAGGAACAGATTTCACTGACCGAGTGATCGGATTACTTCTTCAGCACATTCCTTGGTGTATTTCTTATCTTTCATAGGGCATCTAATTGAGAAGTCAGTCACATAATCCCACCAGAGCCAAGGCTTTCCACTCTCATTAGCAACCTTAAACAAGCAAACCTGACGCAAGTTTTGGACCACCACGTCTTTTCCATCATAACCTTTGCTGAAGTCCTCCTCAGGATCTGGGGAACAATATCTGCCATGGTTGATGCACTGCGATTTGCACTGCCTGCTCAGAACAAAAGCTTCAGGACAATACCAAGTAATGTAATGCGGGGTGAACTGGGTATAACCCTTCTGCTCGAGTATTTGCGCTACTCCTTTGAAGCTCCTAACAAACTCTATTTGGCTGTCACATTTGGGACCACATTCGTCATTGCTGTTTGTCCAAAACTCATACTCCACCCGCTCGTCAGGGTGCGGTAGAGATTCCCTCCAGTCTAGATTGACACTAACCATATCACCATCCTCGAGGGCTTTCTTAAGATTATCACCAAAGCTTTTGCTGATGAGTGCCGAAGGAATGGTGATGTTCTGTAGGTAGTCTGCCCTTCTGTTATCTTCTTCAGGTGTGTCCATTGTGATTAAAGGCTCCACCTTGTTATCAGCAACAAGGATTGCAGCAGCTCCAGCGTTCTGTGCATTCCATGCCTTTGTTGTGAAAAAACAGTCTGCCAAGAAAGGGGGGAAAAAAAATCAATTCATAGTCTTTCCAATAGAAGGTGACTGGATAGATGCTGTATGCAGGAAAAATTTTCTTTTATTTTCTTTTTTTCTTTTTGGGGTATCCTACGTGCATGCAAGCGTGTGCACTCTGCAGAGTCTCTTATCAGATATTTAAACTAAGCAAAAACAGACAAGAAGCTTACAGAAGTAAAAAAGTCAAAACTAGAACAAGCACAACCCAATGCACTAACTTGCCAGGATATTTTAAATTAACAGCTTGAACTAAATTTGAAGCGACATAGGATGCTTCTCATTGCAAGAAGAAATGGGATTATCAGATCATGTTAGGCCAGAAGGCGGCAGTTTGTATTCACAACCAACTTCAACAGTACTGTCTTGTGTCGATGTATATTTGAACATAAGCATGTACAAACTAGGGACAGAGATTTACATGAGGGGAAAATCCGCACTGTCATATTATATAGTCATCCTATTATAGTTCAATGGAGTTAAAGTTAGTCGGTTACCATTAGTTCCGATATTTATTCATTACCTGACTTAACTCCACCTAAACGTTAACCAGATATATTAACACATTGCAGAAAGTAGAAACTTCTTATAAAATTGCTGCTTGAAATCTTCGGTACGAATTTTCATGAAAAATAAGAAGAAGATATTTCATAGAAGATGATAGCCCAAAGCAAACTAGAAAGTTTAAAATGCCCATATGTGCATAATGAATAAGAAGAAATGTAATTTAAAAAAAAGAAAAGGTAAAATAGGTGACAATTTTGACTATAATTCATTGCAACAATTGTTACATTCAACAAATGTTGCAATTTCTTATAGCAAAGATAATTTTAATTTGTCAAAATCAGAATTTTCCCAAAATAGAAAGGGAAAAGAAAAGATAAAGTCCGTATAATCCATCTTGACCTTGTATTAAACTACTTAAACAGGATGTACGTCCAAAGCAGAAGAAAGCTGCTTCTAAAATGATATCATTTATTGCTTTTACATTCCAGGTCGCTTTTTTTTTTTTCATTAAGATTTTCTTCAGTAACCATTGTTTCTTTTTTCTCTTTCCTTTTTTTTTTTTGGGTGCATCTGTGTGTTTTTCTCCTTTTTTTTTTCCTTCTGTTTTATGTTTTGTACATCAACTTTTATACTTTTTCAGACTACCGAATTAAACTGATTATACTTAGGTTCTTCACATATTCAATATACAAAAACTTTAGGAATATTAATAAACACATATTCAATATACAAACATAGTATCACAATACAGGAACCAAACCCAAAATTATGTCAGCACAAAAATTATCAAGCGCAAGAATATTCTAACAGTAAGGTTGTCAATAAATATACTTTAGTATTAAATTATAAGTCTTGAACAAAATTTAAACAAAAACAGCAAGCATAACTCCCCTTAATTAAAAAACCAACAGCCCCAAATTAAAAACACATAATCTATACACAAAAACTTCAGGATTATTAATTAAAAAAAAAAATACTTCAGTATCAAATTAAGTCATCATATGAGTAAACAAACCAGCAAGCAAACTCCCCGTAATTAAAAATCCAACCACCCCAAATCAAAAACATATATTCAATATACGAAGACTTCAGGATTATTAATAAAATATACTTCAGTATCTAATAAAGTTACCAAAAAGTTAAGAAACCAGCATGCATGACTCCCCTTCATTAAAAATCCAACCACCCCAAATTAAAAACACAAATCCAATGTAGACACTTCAGGGTTATTAATAAAATATACTTCAGTATCAAATTAAGTTACCATAAAAGCAAATAAACCACCATGCCAAACTCCCATTAATTAAAATTCCAACCCCAAATTAGAAACACATATTCAATAGTCAAACACGCCAGAACAAGTCATCATACAAATAAACAAGACATCATGCATATTAAATAGCCCAATAAAAAAAATGCAAATGAATGGAAATGAGCTGACAGCTTAGCTCATAAAAGTTCACTTCCACTATCTCCAATAATTATTTTTAAAAATTTCTTTCGGATTATGATCTCGATCAACTCACTCATATCCAATTTCTTCTTGAGTTTTAGTTTTGATTTGGTCTTCCATCAATTATATACAAAATTAATGGTTTTCAATGAATACAGTAGGATGTTAAAACCCATAAAATTTGGTCATAAAGAAAAAAGTTAATAAAGTAAAGATTATGATTCCGAAGAAAAATGAGATTGTTAATTTTTCTTGGCTAACTCACATGCAGCTGACTTGCGACTCATACACAAAAATAAATATATATTCAGTAATACTAGTAGAAGTTTAATGAAAATCGAAAATTCTAAAAATTCTCACCTCCTCTATCAACAAGAACAAAGGTAGGGAATCCTCCGGGCTTGGATTTGAACGCGATATCGAACTCATCGAAGCCCTTGCAAGCTTTCCTATTCGATTTCGGAAAAACAACAATCCCAACCATCGTACCCCCATACTGAGGGATCCCAAAATTCCCAATCGCACATTCATAAACCCCCTTCAACGACTCCGGCGACGTCACCTTCAAGCTATTCTTCTCCACCACAAATCTCCCCAAACAAGACCCCCACAAAAACAAAACCCACACCAAAGCCCACACTTTTCCCCTCATATCCGCCCCCCAAAACCTAACTCCAGATCAAAAACCCTCAAATTTGCATCAGAAGCCAGGGTTTCGACTGGAAAGATGGGATTTTGAGGCAGGCCCAGATCGCAGATGGGTAGGAATTGGTGGGAATGGGGATTAATTTCTCCAAATTTGATCTAGAACTGTAATTAGGGTTTATATAGAGGCAGTGCGAGCGAGAAATGGGATCCTTTTTGGGGAGTGAGAGGAGACGTGTTTGATCTTGCAGCTTCCGCGTTTTCGTAATTGACGAGCTTTTGGAAAGATCCGAGCGAACTGGTTCAGGATGATCTCGACCGTAGAATTTTGACAGCGGGCCAGATGGACGGTGGACGATGAGGGGGGCGAGAGAGTGTGTGTGTGTGTGTACAGGTGAAGTGAGGTGCCTAGTGAGTAGTAACATTGAGAAGTGGGGTCGAATTATCATTATCGGGAAAATCGTGAGTCATGAGGGGATTTGATTATCATTATCTTAGAGTTTTTGTTGTAAAAGCCCTTATTTTAACAATAATTGCATATAAATTTTTAGTATTTAAATTGCAATAAAATGATTGGTTTGGAACCTCGCCATGGCCCCCTTTTTTAGATTTGCCTCAAGGTGCCGATTAGGAAATTTTTATTGGTTAGGGAATGGAGTTTCTTTTTCCTCGCATACACACATAATTGCATATATACATATTTTTTTCTCCAAAAATATGACTTTCTTAGATATGTGCACAGTTGTTATTATAATTAAATTGAATGTGTAAGAGTTTGCGGTAATAATAAAACATGTTAATGGTCAAAATTGTTAGATATAGATCCTAAAAACATAACATAATCCCCTATATATTTTCTTGTTACTTATATTCATTGTATATGATCGGTCTAGAAATTCTTATTTGGCCCTATCGATAATCGATTGTCTAAATTTTTTTTCTAAATTCTATAACGTGAGATGACGTTACGATATCAGGTTCTCACTTTTCTTTTTTAGGTGAATTTTTTCTGAGAAAATTCAAAACTAATGAATGTCAAGATCTAATTTATAATCAATTGGAATTTCAATTGATGCAACTTGTTTATGTAATTCCAAATAACATTAAATTTTTGGAGTTATTGTTTTTCCGATATTTATAATTTTTGATTTTTTAAAGAATTTTTTTAAAAAATCCTAGAAATCGACTAAATATTGAATATTAAATTATTTCGGTAATTTTTTCGATAGTTTTTATCTTTCATTTCAGAATCAGAAAATTACACGAAATTTTTTTATACTTCTCTCATTCATCGCTACATTATGTATTAATTCATTTGATAAATTTTGGACAACATCGAAACATAATCGCAAACGATAGATTATATTTGATTAAATAATTATATTTAGTTAAATAAAACCCACCTTCACAAAATACCACTTTCATGTCTTCTTTGTGTTTATGGTGGTGCTGATTTGGTCAAAGGGAAGAAAAGGTACAGAGCATCCAGGGAGAAAGGTGAGTCGCTAAAAAACTAATATATTTTTTTCCTATTTACACTGACACTCTCCTGTATAAGCACTCATCCTTGCACAACTCTCTTACCATTTTCTATGCACTTTAAATCTTAAAATGGTTCCTTACAGCAAATACTGTCTGTTTTCTTAGATAAACTGCAAATACTCTAGCTAGTAATAAGGGATTTAGTTAAGTAATTAATACTCTATTTTATACTCTCTATTGAAAATTCCTTCCATTGCACAAAAAATCTGAAGTTGTGATGAGAATTGAGAGAACTTATTTTATATTTTAACACGCCTCAATAGGTCGAAGGTTGTGAGAATTTATTTTATATTTTAATACGCCCCCACAGGTTGGAGGCCCACGAAACGAATTGAATCTGATTTGTTCTAATACTATGTTGAAAAATCCTTCCACTATACTAAAATTCCGAAATTGTAGGGAGAGTTAAGAGAACTTATTTTATATTTTAACCGTCTCCATGAAATGTACTGTACATGGAAAATTCTAAATCGTTTATTTCTAACAAAAGCTCTTCGTACACAACTTCTTTTAATATTAAACTCACAATTTTCTTATCCTATCAATTTTCTGTGGTCACTATAATTCTAAATATATGCCAATATGGTTACTTAGGATTTCATAAGAAAGGACACTTGTACAACTAATATTGGATGCCATTCCTTTTATGCATAGCTATTCAGTGTTCATGTGTTTTGTACTCATGTCTACAAATCTCCATCACAGGATGTGAACAAAAAGTAATGGATTTGTATGCATCTTTGGCAACAAAATTCAGTGAACCACAAATATAAAAGCAAATAGGGCCCAGTGTTAAAGTGTTAAAGTTTTCTTGTTGCAATCAGGGATAAGTATCGATCGGTTTTGGTTCAGTTTTTACCAATTTAGTAAAACCGAATCGCACCGGTTAGGAATAAGAATCGAAACTGAACCGAATTAATTCGGTTCTGTTTGGTTTGCTTATAATCGAATTTTGAATAATAATTATTTAAATTATAATTTTAAATATTTTAGTAAGCATATCTTTTCAAAGTATCAAATTTATATTGATTTTATATTATATATATATATATATATATATATATATATATATATATATATATATATATTATATAAAATAATTTGGTCGGTTTCGATTTTCAGAGCTCGAAATCGAAAACCTATCAAATTATTTCGATTCGGTTCGGTTTTACTTATTCGGATCGGTTATTACGATTTTAATGAACTCTACTTAGTTGCAAATAAGACATAGTGTGCTAGCAATAAGATTTTGATCATATATGAACAATTGGGACCATACTGAGATTGCTAGGTTAAATATTAGAGGATATATATGGATAAACTAATTGATAAGTGGACTAACAACTCTTTCTTTTATATTGCCCAAAAATTGAAATGAGAAACAAGTACATATCCATCTTTGGGTCTAGATTTCTACCACCTCTTGGTAACAGGAACTGTCAGTTAGTAAGAGTCCTGATTTTAAGGAGTCGAAGATTAAGGGTTTTGATAAAAAAAATTCTAATTTTGATATTATCATACACGTTTATTATATTGGCATGATAAGATATGATGTTTTAAAGTATATATGTACTTTGACATAAATAAACTAGGATTTATGAGAAAACTATCTTATGGAAACGAACCTTATTTCATGAGAATTTATGTAATTACAATATAGAGACCAAGAATTTTACTATACTTGTTCAAGAAGTAGTGAGCCACTATTTTATTTGATTCTGATTTTCAAAGTGGAGCATCCACTCTTATAAGGAATATGATTTTTGTTCTGAAGATCTTGCGGTGCATCATAGTTCGCTCTATGAATCTGAGGTCGGATTTCGGGTATATACGAGTACTTATATGATAAAATGAACTATTGCTATCTTATCCATCAATATTAATTTCAAATATTTGACTAATTAATAATCTGTCTAGTTTTTTATTATGACATAGGATCCGAGCGAAGTCTGTTTCCTGTCTGGTCATTACGTCCCTATACATTTGATTTAATTGTGAGTTCAAATTTATATATCTTATTTTTGATTTAAATTGTCAGAACTAACATTGATATAGTATATTCATAATTATCTATTTTGAGTACTATGATTATACAATCTCTCTTCTTCTTATTTTATTATTTGCCGGATTTAATTCCTTGGATTCTGAATCCAGATCTGGATGATGATGAAGGCCAACCAGTCCCAGCAGACGACCCACACTTGTTTGAGCAGACCGAGCGATAGTTAGCAGTTGAGTATCATCTGGAAATCCTTTATATATACATGTTTATATTTTTTTTTTTTTGTCTGGACACTGCTTTATCTTTTTGTTCTTTTGATTTTATTATGTTCATATGTTTGGAGTTGCGTGTCATTTTATGTAATTAACTTTATTTATATAATAAATATTTTCAGTTTCAAATATAATACTATTCAAATGAATGCAGTAATAGTTACAACTATTCTAAAATCTTGTGCATGTTGAATAATATAATGTAATTTTAAGTAACGTCATTTCTTTTGGGAAGTATATGCGAAAATATTTTATAATATCCTGTGTCTGTTTATATTCAGTTAGCACCTGATAAGTATTTATCTAGATAAATACATGCAATAAGAAATTTTTTTCCCTAGTCTTTCAAGTGCGCATCAAGGAACTCATGCATCTTTGCTGGGGTGTTTAATTAAGAAATGGGGAATCCAAATCCATTCTGTTTGACGAGGTACCTATCGAAAATAGTCCATCTGCAAATGACAATATTTTAGTATGCTTTGTATAGTGGAAAGGAATAATAAAAATAAGGGGTTTTTTTATATCTGTCCCTTACATCTTTAAAAATTAGAATTTAGTCTTCCTAAATCTTTATATTTATAATTTAGTCCCTCAAATCTTTTAAGTTACCATAATTTAGTCTCCGAACCATATTTTTGGTCCGAATTTTCCGTTATACCCATGAGTTACTTCACTTAAGTCCTCCTTTCCCTCTTCCTTCTTTCTTCCTCTTCTTATTGGGTTCCCCTCTCTATTCTTCTCCTCTCTCTTCTTTTTTTCTCTTCTTATTAGGTTCTCCTGAGTTACTTCACTTTAGAGATTAACTGGGAGGGAAGAGAGAGAGGAGAAGAATGGAGAGAGGAACTTAATAACTCAGGGGTATAACGGAAATTTCGGGCCAAAAATATAGTTGAGGATTAAATTGTGGTAATTTAAAAGATTTTGGTGACTAAATTATAAATATGAAGATTTAGAGGACTAAATTCTAATTTTTAAAGATGTAAAGGACAGATATGTAAAAATCCCTAAAAATAAATAGGTGAAGAACTTCTTCCACTAGAGGAGACATTGGACCTGTTAATGAACACGATCATAGTTGCTGCACCGAGATTTGAGCCAAATTAAGTAAAAGCGGCCACGTTGCAATATTGTGTCAATTTTATTTTTGAATTATTGTAGACTTGTTTCATAGTTTTCAACTGAGCGACAGATCTGACGCGACTGACAAATAAACCAACTTTAATTGCAGGTATAATTCTGCAATAAAACAGCTATGTTTGTAAAGTTTTTCTAGCGCGTAGGTCTCATAGCTATTGAGTAATACTGCTGAGGTCGAGAGTTAGAGCCTCTGACGTCCCAATTGTCCACTCGTTTTTAGTATTTTTCACCCATTTTTTGCTTGTATCGTTTTCCCCCTTTACTTATTCTTTACCTTTCTCTTTCTTTTTCAAACAGCGACCGTGCTAGCGAAAGACAACGGCTATGGCCCCCTCCTCAATGCTCAGCCTTAAGCATTTATCACGTTGGTTTGGAAATTTTTTTTTTTCAATTAGGCATCTCACCAATATTATTTTGCCTTTATCTAGGGCTAGAGATGAGAATGAGGTAAGTCAAGAAACAGTTCTTGATCCGTCTTATTCAAATTTTTGGATGATTCATTCTTCGGTTCTCATCCCATTTATGCTACCAATTTTTAGTTGTGATCTATAATATCTAACAATTTAAGCCGTTATCATTACAAAATGACTAAAGTAACAGAAATACCCATAAATTATCACATTTTTCAAAATCTCTATGAATATTTTTAGAATATCTAAATTTCTACGAATTTTAAATTTTCTCCCCTGTATATTGTAATAGTGACATTAAAAAGTCACAAACATTCAATTATATGTTTAAACAAGAATTAGAATCCAATCAATCGAATAACTTATTGGATTTTTTTCGGGTTTCGAGTATTCAATATCCAATTTTCTTAAACAATATATTGATTTCTATTAAAAATTAAACAGAACTTTTCCTATGAACTATTTTATTTAATTTTATTAATAGTAATTGTCATACTAAAATGTGATCAAATAAACAAGTATGCATCATTTCACAAACAAAAATGAGATAATTTTGAACTAACCAACTAATGTATCGAAAAACTTATTGGGTTTATGGGTTATCGAATTTGTCATTAAGGATCCACACCCATATTCATTAGGAAAGCATAACAGTTTTTAGGATCTATATATAAAGCATATTCTTTGATCCAATATTAAAATTCGGAAAGATACGGGGACTACATTGCCACCTATATTCAATATACTCTGATTGGACAACAAAATTTTAAGTAGAATCTATTTTAATTTTAATTTTAATTTGACAACCCATTTTCTAATAGACTCTATTGTCTGTTCTAACTTTTAGAGCTCCGTTTTGTATTTCATTTTCATTTTTCCCCCTTTTTTGAAACAAGTTCTCGATTTTGAATGTAGCCTATCTAGGACCTTTTATTATTTGATTTTCACATTGCAACTATTTTTTATAAAGCGTCTAACTAACAACTTCAAGTAATAACTTCCTAGGAGGCCACCCATCGTAGAACTACTCGCTTCTGAGTATGCTCAACTAATAGTATTTTTATTTCTGTACTGGGCACAAGGGGCATTCAATTGTGAAATTTCTGTCCAAATAACCTTGCAGCAACTATATTATATTATTGTCACGTAGGATGGCACTTAGGGGGTTGCTTGATTACTTGTAAGTAATGTTGCAAGTTACAACTTATAACTACAATTCAAGTTTTAATAATATAATAAGTTGTTCTAGCTTGTATTATTATGTTTGACATATAGAAGCTGTAAGTTATAAATTAGAGTTGTAAAATTTTCAAATATTAATTTCTTATTTTTCAAGAGATTTGAGGTATGCCTCATTTATCAATAGTGCAATCACTTTTAAAAGTGGAGGGGAAAAAAGTGTCTATAATTGCAAGTGCGCAAGTGCAACCATAATTGCAAATTTTTGTAACTGTAGCTGTAACCAAATAGCAAAAAGTATTACTTACAGTAAAAATGATTGTAATTACAACTATTTTACATATTTATTCAAGCAACCAAACGCGCCCTTAGTGCAGCCCATGCTGGGCTACGACGGAAGGTTGACCAGCTTGGTGCCATATCCTATATGAAGTATGAACCCAATGTGAAATCCATTAAACATCATAGATGCAGCTCATCTGAGGCCCCAACAAATTTCATACAAGAGTGTGTAGGTTAATGTAAGTCCAGTTGCAAGTGCAAGGTGCCTAGTAGCTACTATTTAGTCTAGATAGGGAAAAGTTCAGTCTTGGTCTCAAATACTAGAAGCTCAAGTGATCAACTTTGTTGCAAAAGTTTATGTTTCAAATTGAAAGCAAGCTTCTCAAGGCTAATATTAGCATTATTGTGAATTATTCTTCAGCCTACAATTATATCATACATGCAAGATTATACTCGTTTCTAACAATCCGGTGAAAGTTTGAATTGCAAGTTTGTGCTGCAATTGGCAATCAGACGAGACCCACACAGGCACCTTTTGTCAGAGATAGCTGAGGCGGTCTGAATGAGGTAGGACCCAACAGAGCGGGACCTGAGGGAGCGGATGGAGACACCTAGGGAGGCTCAGTAATTGACATATGCAGCTCCTGACAGCAGTCATGATCACTACTTCTAGCTATACTTGATCTTGCATAGGAGTCTCATTTTTACTGTTTATCTTGTACTATTTGTATGTATTATTTTGCATTATTGTCCACTCCTTCAGGAGAGACAGTAGAAGACTTATATATATGACCTTTATGTCATAGTCTAATTAATGAAATGAGAGAGAACTTATCCAATCGTTATGCTAAAAAAATTGTTTGTACCGTTATTTTTCATTGGTTGATAGAGTAGTTCTATTTTCCAATTACAGATATGCCTCCATTCCTGGAATACAAGGGGCACGCAGATAGAGGCAGGCGATTTTCGATGACCATGATAAGTCCACTCCGGTGACCAAAAGAAAACATAGAGAACACTTCCATTCACCCTTCGGGAAGCATGGACTTCAATTAGGGCTGGTTGGGAATGGGCAACAAACAGCGAGAAAGGGATAGCAGGGATGATGACAAGAATCCAAAACACCACCGTCGTAGTTGGAACGAGCTGATTAAAGAGTCGCTGGTAGCTCCGGGGACTATGGTTGTGAGTGCGATATGTCATTCACTCCCTAGTGTGATAGTCCCTGCGCTGACCTCTTCACGGAAGCACACAGTCAACTCGACCACCGTCGACCCAACTGGTGTCTATTTTGGGGAACAGGTGATCGCAATGCTAACTCAAGACCGAAGGACCAAACCGGGGATCAGCAAGGAGGACAAAGAGGGGTAGATCGAACATAAATCATGACACATCATTAAGAAAGAGTGCAAACTGGAGACCAAGACCCCAAAGAACAGGAGATTCAATTCTCCAGGCAAAACAACCGATGGGTGTTGGATTTGTGGGAAGAAGAAGCACTTCAAGGACGAATTCCGTACATGAGGTGCAGGTTCTGTAAAATACTAGGTCACATTGTAGCTGAGTGTCCTACACCATCAGGGAGGATGAGGGAAAAATCAAGAGAGGGAGGAAGGGTCACTACCAAGATAGAGAAGATGCCAAGTGCTGATAAACGGAAGGGCTTGGGACAATAAGGGATGGAGACAAAGAGAATAGCTCCTTATCATCAGAAGGAGGCTACTGTACTCAACCGCGCCACTCCCGGTGTTGGGGGGAGGGGGCTGCTGAACACGACCGCTCCATTCCGCGGGTCTTCATCTCAGTATTAGACTATGCAAATCAAGAATTAACTCACTTGTCCAGTATCTTTGGCTGAATCCTTTAGGGCCATGGAAACCCTACAAAGGATGACATACTGAAGGGACTGCGTGGTTTATTAGCATCATTAAGAGACCACAACTGGAAGCTAGTGGAAGAGGGGAGTGGTTACATTGCAAGATTTTCATCGTCGACGGGACTGGAGGTGGCGCTTTGCCGCACCTCAATCCCTTGTAGAGAACACAAAGCCGGCTTCAGAGTGGTTCGGTGGGGAAAAGAGGAAGGGGGTGCAACAACACAAATTTCCAGCAGGGCATGGATTGCGGTTAAGAGACTGCCGTATAACCATTGGAGTCGTAACGATTTCTCAAGAATATTTAGCAAACACGCCCAGATTCTAGACATCGGTGACAGTACTCTGGAGAAGACTAATCTATCAGCGACAAGATTGTATGTGAGCTGCGATGAAATAGGATCTATCCCAAAGGGGATGATGGTGATCATCAGATCAAGTTGTTTCAGTATCAACATCAAAATTGAGGCTCATATCAGAGAATCGACGGAAGTTAGAGTGTTAAAGGAAGAAATGGAGAGAGGGAAAATGTTATTGGAAGGATCACTGGGGGTTTATCAGAGTCTAGAGACAAATGGAGAACAATTATCTGATCTAAATGAGATGCCCAGGGAGGATCTGAAGAGTCCCCAGTTGCAGGCACAAACCAGCAGTGGACAGGTCACTGGAGGGACGCCGGAGATTGAGACACACCCCGTCGGTAGGACGAGGCCAAGATTGACGCCGACGATCTAATGGTTTGAGGCAAAACGGAGATTCACGTGGATCAGAGACTGTACGATCTAGTCTTCAACTGGCGACCAAGGGTCAGACCAACGGTTAATAGCCAATGATTCGAGAAGGGAATGAGAAAAGGTGGGTTTGGGTTCCAGAGCACCGAGTGGAAGATCGGGACAAGAGGAAAAAATAAATATTTTCGGGAAAGGAAAGGGGGTGGCAGTGGTCGTAAAAGAGACCTAGGAGAGCTCGCTCAGTGAGAGTTGCCCAGATGAAGGACGGGAGAGAGGTGACTATCAGATCTGGGAGAATGGATCAAATCTCCCTTTCATCGTTTGGGGAGAAGATGGAGCATTGACCCTAGACAAGAGAATTTCGGTCTTTGAGCAGAGGGAAGAAGGGAAGAAGACAACGACTGAGGAGAGGAAGAGTTGCCAGCTAGGAGAAATGGAAGGGACGGTTGTGGAAAGGAAAAAGATAACCCTAGGAAATGATAGCAGTAGAAAGAAAAACTCCTTGGGAGCCAAACTGGTGGACTTTGGGGAGGGACTAAATCGTCCTTTTGGACAGTGTGAGTGGGCGGCTGAAATAAACTAGGCCCAGTCTGATTTCTTTGGGTCAGGAAGTGGGGGTTTAAAGGAGAATTTGGATCAGGGTGGGTAACCTATACTTCGGCCCAAGTGATTAATTTTGGACCTAGGTCAATGGTCCAGGTGGGGAGAAACCCAGATACTGTAGGGGAGATTCAGCCCTCGATATTAAAACAAAACCCTCTCTTCCCGTTAATACCAGGCTTTGACAGAGAATTTTTCAAAGAAGTTATGGCCAAGACACTTAAAATATGATTATAGGGGAAGGAGCCACCTATACAAGGCGTCACTAACCATCTCGTCGTCCGAAAAGACTTCGAGTGAAACCCACCATGAGTAAGAAGACCCCTGATAAGGACGTTTCATTGGAGGCTGTGATAGATGATCAGAATGGGGTGATGCCACATGACAAAATAGAAGTGGTGGATCCAGTTGGGAAGGATTCAGAGAAGATCCCGACCATATAAGAGGATTCAATATCGGACTTTGAGGAGATTACAGGCATCCCTGATTCCCCACCGACGATCACACCAACCAGACGAAATAAGAGACTCAGTGAGAAGAGGGGGGACAAGATTACTAGATTCGTCAAGTTGCCTCACTTGCATTCAAGAGAAAAGCGCATCATGTCAATCTCAACAAAGACACCTACCTATTTTCTTTTGATATTCTTAATTTATTACCTAATCAAACATTACTAGAATTCATACAAATATGGAATGTTGATCTTGGTGACACTACGGAGGATAAAAATATGAATATTAATCTTATAAAGAATTTACCTGCTGGGGACAATAAATGGGTAGATAGGATGAGTAGAGTTGAGCAGTGATTATTGTTGTGTTATCCATGGAGAAGAAATTAAGTATTCGATCATGAAGACAATATTTTGAAACGTTAGAGGCTTGGGGAACAGAACGAAGAGACATATGGTTGTCGAGATTCTTCGGGACAATGGAGCTGATATTTTTTTATAGAAGAGACAAAATTAATGGACCCACCAATAACAGTGCAAAAGGAGATCTCCCTGAGAAGAAACTTTACACTAGCATTTAAAAATGCTAGGGGAGTTTCAGGGGGATTATCATTGGAGTCAACAATAACCATTATGAAAAGTTCTAGAGACGATGACCAAGGAATTCACCTTGATGGTGATTGTCAGGCAGCGGGCTAATGGCTGAGTTCATAAAATTACCGCAGTATATGGACCGAATCAAAGGGACAGAAAAGCTACTCTATGGAATGAGATTTTTGAGATTAGTGACCATTATAGTTCCCATGAGTGATAGGTGGTGATTTTAATATAGTGAATTTCTTGGAGGAACGTAAGGGAAAAATCATAATATTCAGGATAGGGAAGCGTTCAACAACATCATCAATGATCAGGGTCTAATAGAAATTTCCTTACTAGATCGACAGTATACATGGTCAAACATGAGAGAAGATCCTAGTCTGGCTAAATTAGATAGAGTGTTGGTCTTAGATATCTGAGATGCCCAATTTGGCCGATCCAGAGTGTACTCGATACCCAAATCCATGTAAGATCACTCCCCAATTTGTTTGGATTTGGGTGAGATTAGGACTAACACTAGTAAACTGTTTCGTTTCGAAAGATGGTGGCTAGAATATGATGAGGTCTATGACCTCATCCAGATGAACTGGTCACACCCAATCAGGGGAAGAGATGCTACTGTCATTCTTTGCTCCAAATTGTGAAGACTGCGGCGGGTCCTGGCAAGATGGGATAGGAGGGTTCGTGGACTTGCAAGAGTCAGGAAGAAGGATCTGTTGCAAAGGATTAAAATCCTCGAAAAAAGAGAGGAGTTCGCCAATCTCATAGAATAAGACGGGTGATCCTCTGTCACCATTACTGTTTGTCTTGGTGGCTGGAGAGCTCAACCTACTGTTCATGCACATGAAGGAGGCAGACAAGATTGAAGGGTTGCCTGGAACTCGCTTGACATTGTTCTTAATTCTACAATATGCGGATGTTACCTTAATCTTTGGTCGTTGTGACATTCTGCAAACTTGTGTGATCAAATGGAGTTTAAATTGCTTTAAAACTTGGTCTAGTCTAAGAATTAATTACCATAAGAACTCACTCACTCTCATTAACTGAGAGAACATCATTGACAAACTCTTGGTAGGGATCTTTATATGCATAGAGAGCAGATTCCGTATTATTTATTTGAGAATTCCTATCAGACCAGGCAAAATCAGGAAATCAGACTGGGACTCGGTTATTGAAAGAGTCATGAAAATACTAGATGGATAGAAAGAGAGAGCCCTATCTCTCGGAGAAAAACTTGTACTGCTAAACGCTGTCCTCTCAACCATCCCCACATATTTCTTGTCCTATTTCATCATGTCTTGGTGGGTAAGACAAAAGATTGATAGGATACGGAGCAGATTCCTATGGGGGGCTCAAGAAACTATAGAAAAAAATCCATTTGGTCTCGTGGGATCAAGTATGCAAAGCTAAGAGAGAGAGCGGTCTAGGGATATTGAATTTGAAGAACTTCAATATAGCTCTTATTGTCAAATAGTGGTGGAGATTATTCACTAAACCAGAGGGCATTATGCAATCACTTCTACAGAATAAATATGGACCAATTAAAGCATCATAGAGAAGTAAGGATAGAGTTACACACAATACCTCAGGTTTATGGAGAGGTATAAGAAGTATGAAGGATATTTTTTGGAGGAGTATCACTTTTAAATTTGGAAGGGGCAATACAATTGCGTTATGGAAAGATAATTGGTGCGACATCGTACCTCTCAAAGTCTCATTCCCATTGGCTTACGAAGCTTGCCTTAATAAATAGGAAACGATTGCAGATTTCTACAGCAAGAGAAGATGGAGGCTGGAAAATGGCTCTAGAGTGGAATACCTTACGGTCCTTATTAGAAAATTTCCGGATTAATAATATCAAAGACCGTCCGATATAGAGATGGGACAATTCAGAAACCTTCTCTATGAAATCGATGTACGGCCTGCTCAATGATGGAGGGATAAAATCCAAACATGCAAATCGAATATGGAAGACAAAATGCTCGCTAAGAATCAAAATATTTCTTTAGGTAGTAGACAAGAATGCAATTCTAATTTGGAATAATGTACAGCGTAGAGGCTGGCAAGGTCCTAATAGATGTGTTCTATGTGGAACCACGGAAGAGTATGTGTTGCATGTACTGGTAGGGTATTCATTCATCGGTATAGTATGGGAGGAAATCACTAACAAATACAACATCGAGATCAGATTGAGCAACCCCCCATCTATCTAGATGAGATTAAAATCTGTGGAGGGTAACTCTGACAAATGTAGAAGTGTTACAATTGCTATACTATGAAATTTATGGTTAGAGAGAAATAGAATTTTTTTTTGTAATATGGACTGTAGTTTGGATTATTGTATATATTGTATTACTTATGGTGTTTTGATATGGTCAACAGTTTTCAGAGACATAAAAATAATTCTATCCAGAAGCATTGCGGTGCCCATACACAAAACCCTTCAGGATATGACTGAAGTAAGCAACGGGACAAGCATACTATTGATAGAGCTTGCAAATGAGGAAGAATAACATGCTTTGGACTTACATTAGCTGTTGTAGGTTGTTTGTTAGTTTTTTTTAATCAAATGGTTTGTAACTGAATATCATGTAACCCATTTTTGTTTTGGATAGGTAGATGTATTTATTTATTTAGCTTTGTATGTTCTATTAAAACGTTTTAATGGAACGCGGGAGGCAGTTGCTACCATTTATTTCAAAATAAAATAAAATAAAATAAAATAAAAATGCCTCCATTACAACTGCTAATTTTGACATATAAGTCCATGATGAAATACTGACTCATAGCTTAGTTTTCAAAGATTGGCGTTCAATAAAGTTCTATTATCAGTGATGCAATTAAAAGTATCCCGAACTGCTGCTATTACATACCTTGTACATAACTTCAAACCCATAATTCTATTTTTTTCTGAAGCAAAATGGCGGACTAATGTCCTGCATATTCTATTAGCAATGGTTAATAGAACTAATACACAGAACAACCAAACCCCTAATTCTTGCTTCGTGCAAACTTCCACTTTTTTCTGAGCTCTGTGATCTTCCCATGAACTACATAGCTGCACAGGCTGCATTATCTTGCAGTAACACGGAAATCTTGGCATGAAGCTCTTTGAAGCTGTTGGCCATCTCTTCCTTCTCGCTGAGCAAACCCCGGCGATGAAAGAAGGTCTAGGACTGAAGTCTCAATCTGCTCATTCTGAAATCTCACAAACACTTACGGGACAGAAGGTCTCAATCTGCTAATTCTGAAATCTCACAAACACTTACGGAACCTCTTTCCGTAGTTAACTTGGATATTTGCAGTGAAAACACTAGCGATCCTCCTACATTTGCAGGTAGAGAGCTGGTGAGCAATGGAGATGACGCTTGGCTGGAGGAGCTGGGTAACGGATGACCCCAAATTACTAAAGGATACAAATTTCAGGTTCCCACTTTGATAGCGAAAAAAAAAAAAAAAAAAAAATGGGTACCTTACTTAGATAATATCAAAGTTCTCAATATTGCATTTTGCAATTAGCCAAAATATATCATTCAAAACAACACTGCACCTGTTGAAATATTTGAATTCTTAGGATAAACTTCAAATTGACAATTGCTTTTATTTGATGGCCACAGAGAGATAACTATCAAAAACTAATAATATTTCCCAGAGGTTTTAGTTCACTTCCCCTGAAAAAAGTCTGAATAAGCACAAAACATTATTTGATATAATCATTGCTTTCACAATCAAAATTGTTGGAAGTAGGAATCGAATTCTCTGCAAAATTTCTTCTTGACATGCCGATAGGAGTCACTGCTCTGGCTTCCCAAAAAACTGCTTCTTCAACCAGTCAAAAGGCTGCAGGACATAAAGTTTAGCAAATCAGAAGTTGTAGTAGGAAATGAATGCAAAATAAGATGAATAATTGAGGGAAAGTTACAAACTTGCATATAAGTTTCATTTACAAATCAGAGAAGCTACTTAAGGATTTCAATTAACAGGATACTTAACAAGGGCTTATAAGTAGGGAAAATGTACTGTGGTAGGATTGTATCATCTCCTCAAAGAACCCAAACAAATTATTAGTCTGTGTAATGAGACAAAGTTAGGTTCAGTCACCAAAATTCTCAACAACTCATCATACCAAGGAACCAGAAATGCCGATTCCTCTTTGCCTCTAATTTCATTTATTAAAATATATATACATTAAGTGAAAAGAAAGAAGTGTGCAACACCAATCTCATTGTGAAAACATTTCCTGATCATTAATTTGGGTTGTTATATGACTTAACGGCACAATAAAAAGCCCAATAGGTGACAAGCCCATAGGTCTACGGAGACCCAACTCGGCAAAAGCCCAAGGATATTTTATCCCAGATACACGAATGAGAACAACTAACATGGAGAAGCATCTTGGGGACTGCTACAGAATCGAGTGATCTTATTCGTGATAGTTGAGGATATAGTTCAAACTTTTTTTTTTATTATCTCTATCAGACTACGAGGAATCGGTATCTCATAGAAATTCTCATATACAACGACGAAGCTTTATCTCTAGACATGAACATCTAGGAATTTAAGATTAGTTACAACTCCTACTTTCAACCATTGACCAGCTACTATAAGTACCATCTCCTTCACACTGGGCAAAGAAAATCTAAAGCTTGTAATCTTGGAATATAAAAAAGAATTGTAGAGAGATTGTAACTTCGTTTTTTTAACAAAGAACTCATCGAAACGTCGTCTTCTCTCCAAGGGCAAAAGCTCGAGATTCATCTCAACAGAACCTCATTAAATCTCGTTTATTATCATGAACTCACTCTCTGAATTACTTTGTATAACAATCTCTCTACATGTTACTTGTCCGATTATATTATTGCTGTCTGGTTTATCATGACCAACTTAGTTGACCAGATTTTGATGCCAAGAATTTGTTTCGACCAGCATGTCTGCTAATAATTTAAAAGCAAAAAGATGTCTAACAACAAATTTTTAGTGATCATTGTAGGCATGGGAAGGCTCACCCAGTCTAGTTTTAACGAGAAGCTTAATATCAAGTGAACCTTTCATATCTCTAGCAAGTAGCAAGCATGATTAAGCTGGAACTTGTGCAATTTACTTGTGTCGGTTTCATTTCTACTTCTATGCAATCTCTAAACAAATCCACCACCTCTCCTCACAAAGGCTTCTTCTAAATTGCAAATTCTTGACCTCACAGATCCATAAAGTAATTTCCAAATTTCACATGCAAACTAATCTTATAGTTGTATGGTAACTACTTTGCGTTATTATCCACGATAATCATCATGATGTTCTATGCATTTTTCCATTGAAACAGGGTTTCCACATCCTAACCCAATAAACAAACAAATCTTAACATGATATATAATAGTTATATTAACCAAGAATAGATATACCAAAAAAAAAGAAAAAGAAAAAGAAAAAGAAATTACGCATATCCAAGTACTGATAAATTACTGATCGCTATTCATGCTATCAGGTAAAATCTATTTTATATAAACCACCCTTTTGTTAGTTTTTGTATCATGTGGAGAAATATCATCATTCTTTCTCAATGCTATGTGCATAAAAATAAAGTCTACATAATACATCATAAAAATGGTATGAATATCAATTTCATATAATCTTTCAAAACTAGAGTTGAAGACTATGAACACATTAACTTGTTCCCGCCTAACAAGCTAACAATCGTAAGCCTGACCTGATTAAGAATCGGGTAAAATTTAGACCGAGTCAGATTAAAATTACCAAAATTTGACCCAACTATGCATTTAATTGGGTGGGATTGATTCGGATCTAGCCCAGGCCCGGCCCCGTTTCCATTGCCAGCTATGATCATATCCTACATATTCAAAATACCAATTCAAAACCCCATGATGTATACAAAATAAATTCTAGTCAATTTCCATGGTAGGGACTGCTTGGTTCATGGATATGGAAAATAGATTTATGATAGTGAATAGTGTTAACCAAATTCTTAATCACTACATTGTTATTTGTTTCCTGAAAAAGAGATAAAAGGTTCAATGATGAGAGAGTTTTTTCTTATTTTCCATAGATTGGTCCATTGAAAAGAAGTCATGGAAAAAGGGTATGGATTTGAGAATAATGATAACATTTGCTTTTAAATGCTATAAAAAAAAGAAAAAAGAAAAAGGACACTCTCCCTCTCCTTTTTAATTAATAGAAAAAATAATAAAACCTAAAATCAGTTGGTTGCTTGCAGAAAGTGGGAAATCCAAACTGAGCCAAAACCAATACCATATTAGCACCAAATCTTTGGACACTTTTTGAAAAAACCAGCAGATTTTATAGATTTGGTAGATTTTTAATAGCGAACAATAGAATCAAGACCAAATCTTGGAAACATTAAGCCCCTTAAAGTATCAACAATACATAATTTCTAAAGCTTTGCATCAAAAATTAATTAATTAATTAATTAATTAATTATTAAGGTTTGAAATATCAATCCATATTGATATGTATCACAAATAAAGTACAGAATTTTGAGATATATGATATGATAAGACCTTATAATCATTATTCGAAAGATCGGCCGATATGAACGATATTTCACCTGATATATCATTTTGAAGGGTATGCCGATATGATATAAAAGCTTGATATTAGCTCATATTTTCGATATATCGTCGGATATACTGCTATCTGATATGAATATCTTTCATCCGATACAAACCCTATATCTGATATTTAGAGCCTTTCTTATAATATCGCTACCAT
This sequence comes from Dracaena cambodiana, assembly GCA_036321105.1. Lineage (NCBI taxonomy): Eukaryota > Viridiplantae > Streptophyta > Magnoliopsida > Asparagales > Asparagaceae > Dracaena > Dracaena cambodiana. Next base: position 6,929,246 of record JAYEPQ010000020.1, read on the forward strand.
TAGCTATTATTAATATCATCAAAAATTTTAGCAATACATATTATACTATCAATATTATATGTCTAATATTGATGACCAAAAAAATAATTCCAAGATATTAAACCCTTACAATTATTCTTCAAATTGCCCTAGATCCCAAGTCTATCATTTTACAAATTGCAGCAAGGATCCTATATCTCCAATAAGATATCAACATAGTACTTTGATAATCAAATCTAATAACAATCAGCAATAAATCAAAACAAAATAAATAACCTTTATGAATGCAATTTAATCATCTAATAACCAAAAAAGGATTCAATTCGAGTAATCTTGCATCTAAAATAAGAAGATGAATCAAGAAAATGGGGAAATGGTTATGCAAACCTGAACTATCCACAGGGCACCGGCGACGCCGGCGACTCCCCAGGCGGCGGCGGAGGTGAAGACCTCCGGCTGAGGGCGGTGACGCGGCTGCAGGAACTTGAACAGCCCCGATCCTGATGCTGCAGACGCCATTGTCGATTAAAAATAAAAAAAAATTGATAAAAAATAAACGAATAAATTTATTTGAAGAATTACGAGAGAGAGAGAGATCCGAGAAAGAACAAAATGAGAGGAATCGAATATATAGTTTTGTTAAGGAAACATTTGCAGTTAGCACCCCGGATGATTGGATTTTTAGATAATACACATTCTAGATGAAATGAAAGAAGCTACGTAGTATTTTCTCAATTGCGCTGTTAAGATGCGAGAGAATAGTTCGCTCTGTGCTCGTTGAATCAGAATCTTTCTTCTTTTATTTTTTAAGAGTTTTAGACATTAGTTGGAAATATAAAATTATCAGAGTTCTAGAAATTCGGGCGAGTCTTTATTTTCACAGAATATGCATAGGAAATAGTGCTGAATTACATCATACTAGTTAATGAAACATCATAATTTAGGGCACCTCCCTCCTCACGGTGAAAGAAGAGGCGATTCCCGGCAAATTCCCGTTGATCTCATTTAAGCTTTCTGTCGATATCTTAAGGAAACTTTCTTCCGTCTAAAATAATTCTCACTAACGATGGATTTCCTTTTCTGCCTCAAATTCATCATAGGTGGAGTTTACAATGACTAGGGGCAAGTTGGGATCACCTTTGACGTTGATGATGACCTTCTACTAGCCATCATGCTAGATGGCATGGATTTTAGGTGGAATTGGCTAGGAAAAGGCAAGAACCGTGATAGAGATAGCAACGGTGATAAAAAAAAAAAAAAATCCAAGACATCGCAGGAAAATCATGTATGAGGCTGTTCAAGGGTTGCCGGTTCAAGGTGAATCCATGGGTGCAAAAGCACGCTTGCAAGGGTGAACAATCAGTCGGAACCGACAGAGACCAGAGGATCTCAATTTATTCCGACTAGAAGGAGGCAAAGCTCCAACCATCTACTTGACGGAATCAGTGAACTCCGATAGAGTTTGGATCGGTTAGATACGGTCGGAATCCGAAGGAGTCGCTCAGAGTTTTTATGAGCAAAATTGGAGAGAGAGAGAGAGAGAGAGAGTTTCTTCACATAGAGAGGGAGAGGAGAGGTAGAGAGGAGGGGGCAGGGGAGAGAGAGAGAGAGAGAGAGAGAGAGAGAGAGAGAGAGAGAGAAGGGGAGCATGGGGAGGGGAGTAGGGGAGAGAGAGGGAGGGGAAGGAGGGGAGATCTTACTGAAGGAATCCATAGAAACCACCACGACGGATGGAATATGAACGACTCCGATGATATTCCGACTGCCTACGACCGATTGCTATTTCACGTATGCGACTCCAACTATATATATGATATTTCAAATTACACTGGTGGGTCCGAGTGTGTGTCTCAATAATAGGCAGGGTGTCACTGGTAGGCGCTCACAATACCGGAGTGCACGAGGCCATTTTTTTTATTTTATACAAATACAAATAAAAGATATGGAAGTGTAGAAATTTGAAATATATATCACATGTTTGAATCTATCTGCCACAAATTACAGCATGAATATAGTAATATCCAAAAACAGATAAATGGAAATAATAAGTAATATGTAAATCAAAAGTTGCTAATATAGAGTCAAGTACACTATCAGAATAAAACAACATAAGTACTGAATATATACAAAAATGTTTAGATACCACAAACAGAAATACAATGTATGATACATATGCACGCACAAGCTAAAATAATAAATATCCAAAAGAAATAAAGATTCTACAAGAAATTGGCTACTGGCGCTCGGTCTACTTCTGAAAATATGAATCCTTAAGGGATTGGTCCTCCTCCTGTACTACCGCTATCTTGGCTAGTAGACATGGGGTATGATAATCCCATGGATCAGAAGCCAAACAATAATACAAATCCAAACTCATGCCATACTATACAAACTATATCAGTGTGGCATGCTAGTAACAACAATGTAAAAGATGTATGCATGTAAATCATGAAATACATAATATGCATAATATAACATGAATTATGAAGTACATGATATATGCAGTACAACATGATCAAACTATATGCTTAAGTAATAAGGTATGCAAAATATAATATGAATCATGTAGTACATAAGATGCATAATATAACATGATCATGCATATGAATCCTGAAGCAAAGGGTATATATAATATAATATGATTAAGATGGATGCATATTATATCCTATTAGTTTGGAACTTAATGATGGGGTTTTCACGTATTCTAAAAGTATACCGTGCATACCTAGTACCATAGTTCCAAACCTGGCCATCACGAACGGATCGCTGTTAGGTGCACTGGATATCCCGTGCATATCCGGAATCACAATCCAAACACTGGTCTCTAAATGAGCCGGTAGTGTCGCTAGGCACAACTAAAAAACTGATAGTACTAGTACACAGATCGACGAATGCAGCCCAAGCAAGACAAGAGACTATAACAATATACATTTCATTCCACTATTTATTTCTCCCATTCCCACAATGAAAAAAATACTAAGAATCAATATTTTAACGTGTCATATATAATAAGGGTGCATATATCAATAGCAGGTGAATATGAAACAATACGCACAGTAATACTGACAAGTACAAGAGTAATACTGATAAGTACAGGAGTTACATGACATGTTCATGAGCATGAGATATTATTTCCAAGTAAGAATAACTTATACAAGTATAACATGCATAATTAAGTATGCATATATGTAAGCTAGGGCGAAGATGAAAAACACACACATCAATATTGGCAAATACAAGAGTAATACTGACATGTACAAAAGTTATAGGATATGTTCACATGCATGAAGTATCATTTCCAAGTAAGAATAATATGTACAAACAATAACATGCCTAATTAAATATATGTGCATATATATCATATCCCAATCAAGTTACATATTAACAAATATGACATATTATAAATATGAGTAGGACATATCTGAACTCATTATGTATAGAGGATAACAAAAGTGATTTAACATGTGTATATTAGTATCATATCATTCATTAAGCAGTATGTGCACATACATAAAATATATGCTTATGTTGCTGCAATTAAGTGGACATGTTAGAATTTTAGGTATTATTTGACTCGTGCAAAATGGAATTAGAGATTAAGATTTTATACAGTTGAAAAAAAAAATTCAATTATCTTTCTAATAAATCTTAAAGGAGCTTAATTGTAGTTCTAGAATAAAACTTATGGTTATTTGACTGTGGATATGCTGTTGCTGCTATGGACTTGGTACAGCTAAAACTCCAGATTAATTTTGACTAAGGTAATATTAAATTTGGAGCCTAAAACCTTAGTCAATTCAAGATAATTCAGTTAGCTTTTCAATGAAACTTGAATAATCTCAACTGAAGTTCTAGAGCAAAAGTTATGCTTATTTTACTATAAACATACTATTGCAGACTTGTGATCCGGGGCAATAATAATGATGTAAATTCTAGGTTATTTTTGACTAGGTAAATGACTAAATTAAGCTTTGCATAGTTCAATAAATTATCTTTCTAATGGCACTAGAATAAAATTAATCAGAGTTAAAATACAAAAGTTATGATAGTTTTAAGACATACTGTTGCGTATGTCTTGACAGTGATACGATATGCGCACTTATGACATGTATAGTGTGACACATGCAATGAAACTCAAAATAAATGCAAGTTAAAGCATATATAATTCGGAAAATGGGTTAATATTTTATTTGATATCATATTTGATGAGATTTAATCAAAAAATTATAAGTTTAAAAAATTTGATAGTGTATTCTTACTCTTGTCAAATGAAAATCGAAATAGAATTGATATTGATGCGATTACCCTTTAAAAATTGAGAAATCTCCGATGAATCATACTGTGGGGTAATGACAAATGCAGGAGAAACTGTTCCTATACTGGTGGAGAAGTTTAAAACTTATTTGAAGAAGAAAACCTAAAAAATAAAGCTCATATAAACAATATAGTGGATTTTCAGTCCACTTTCAGGTTGAATATTTGGCAATTTATTAGAGAAATTGGAAAGCAAATTAGAATTAGAGATCTGAAGAGAAAATAAAAAGGAATATGAGAGGAAAAAGATTGATTTTTTTTTTATATTTTCTGAATTTATTTGATGTATCAAATACCTACTGGAAAATATGTATGTTGCAATGATAAAACCCTTAAACTTCATCTTAATTATAAGTTACCATTGGATCAATTCCTGTCCAAAATTAGTTAAATAAGAATGCTGGGCTGCTGGAGATAGATATAAGGTGAGAAAATGTTAAAATAGAAATTTTAGACTTAATTGATAGATATAACTCAATTTATTCAGTATCTATCTATATCAGTATCCTGGTTCCCGAGCTGATCCCGATAATACCGAATAAACTGATACATAGAATTAAGGATTTGAATCGTTACAATATAACTTTCTATACTCTGACCAGACTCCAACCAAATCTGATTGGAGCTGGAGGAGTGGCCCGAGCAAAGGTAAATGTACATTCCTAGCCTGCAGTCACTCCCCAAGAACATGGCACCCTCAAGCAACATCGACAACAAGGCCACCTACATAGGGTTGCTAGTCTTGGCCCTTCTAACTGATGCTAAGCAGACAATAATAGTAGATTCAAATGCAGAAGATTATTCAAAAGAGGGGATAGACTGAGTGCAACTCCAAAAGTTCCATCAAGAAGGAAAAGATGGCCATGGCATCAACATTGAATCCTGGCAAGTGGAAGAGAAAGTTCTCACCACTGAAGCAAGGGGCCGGAGGTGGCTATGAGGTTTGTTGGTGTAGGAAGGAAAATTTTGATGCCAAGTTATTTGTCATGCGAGGCTATCTAATAGCCTCGCGTGGGTGGCAAATGCGAGATTATGTTTAGCCTCGCGTGATAGAGTTTCAACTCTGTTAAAACTGTCATAACAGTTTGAAAGATAATCTTATCTCTCTTATCTAAGATCCAAATCTATCGTTGGTTAGATTGGATATTTAATTAGATTAGAAATTTGATTGGATATTTGATTTAAAATCTAATATGATCCTCTATCCTTATTCTAAAAGAAATCTGGTTTCCATCCTTATTCTATAAGGAAAGAGATAAGATCCTCTTATTTTAAAATGAGCATGAGAATAGAGGAATTAGGGTTCCAACCTTTTGATTCTTGGTCGATCTAAGAAAAGATCTCTTAGATTTTTTTTACTTACTCATGCAAGTTCTTCTCGACCAAGGAAACCGACCACCATCTTATATGACCAAGTGCTTGGATCGTCAACGAGATAGAAATGTGACATCTTATAGCCACATGAAGGACCTAGTTTTAAGTAAAGGGGATCAAGTTATCTTTATCCTCTCCTCTCTCTTGTTGTAGTTTTCTCTTCTTTTCCTCTTTTAGACAATTGTAATATCAATTTTATTGGAGAGAAAAGATCTAAATTTTACACCAAACAATTGGTTATGCGGTGAGCATGGCCATTACGAAGATAAGTGCTCCTTCATAAGGTACAAATTTTGTAAGATGGTAGGTCATGAATTGCCGAGAGTTCATTAGCCCCGACATAGGGTGGGCAACACATGGTGACTTCCGAAGTCCTGATTAGAACTCTGATTATTATCAATTGCCTGCCTTCGAGATCACAAATGAACATTAGACAAGGCCCACCTCAGTCTCTATGGTGGTGTGCAGCGTATCATCCAAGCCTCTAAGATGGTGTGTGCTATACCCTGATGAAGGTCGAGAACTGTCCATTAGAAACTACGAAGGGACAACAATCATCAATTGATTTTGGAAGAAGATACTGCGAGTGAAAACTAAACCTCTTGTCTTTATTACTAATTCTGCCATGGTTGTGGATGAACAACATCAACTAGCCAAAATGTTGGGGATAATTTACCCAGGTCATAGCAACCCCACAATAGAGGAGATGATCGAGGGGACTCCACGCGATATTGGGGATAATTTACAAAGGGACAATAATCATCAATTAACTATGAAGGGACAACAATCATCAATTGATTTTGGCAGAAGATACTGCGAGTGAAAACTAAACCTCTTGTCTTTATTACCAATTCTGCTGTGGCTGTAGATGAACAATATCAACTAGCCAAAATGCTGGGGATAATTTACCCAGGTCATGGCAACCCCACAATAGAGGAGATAATCGAGGGACTCCACGCGATATCTATCTACTATGCCAATCATAATTTGAAGTTCACCAGGAAAGGAAAGAAAATCCTAGTTAAATTTTCATTGATAGAGGGACTTGATCATGCTATGGGCAGAAAAGCAATAGCTTGTAAGAACTATAAAGTTGCATGATAGTGCATAGGCAAACAAAGAAGAAGATGATCAGATTTACTTATTCACCATCGGAGGGTTTCCCTTCAATACCGGAACCACACTGAAAGCATTAAAAGAACATGGTAGGTGGTGTTAATGTTGCTGGTCCAAGAGCTGATGTGATAAATTTACTGCAAATATACAGTGTCGGTTGTAGTGCTTTATATGTCGTTCCCACAGAAATCTAGAGTGTTTTTGTATTCTTACTAATTCTTTAGTCCTAACGAGCTAATAAGGGTTCTAAGAGGAATTCGAGTTATTCTAATTAGTTTAGAATATAGAATCCACTAGGTCACAACCAAGTATTACTTTTGTTATTTTCTTCCTATCATAAAAATTGATATCTTAGTTTTAATCTTTTAATTAAAGTGTTTTAAGTATGAGCAATTAAGTGGTGTGCAAGTATAACTCATCAAAAATACTACTTTTCATAAAAACAAACTAAATCATTAGATAATTATATGAAAAAGATGAAAATCAACAATCTCAAAGCCTAAATAAGTATAGGCTATTAAGAAATTTAACTCAAGTATAACCATCTAAGTATTGATCTACGAGTTATTGTATTTTAATTTTTCATTGAAAAATCATATCTTTATTATTTTATTTTAAGAAGAAAATAATAATAAATAATTACATTGTTGATTCCTAATTTCTTCTACATCCTAGAGCTAAAGTAAATTAGCTACTCATTGTTCTAATTAAAAATCCTATTTTTTCTATGAAAGTGATTAAATATCTAAAGTAGAAAGTAATTAAATCTATCTATAAAACAAATAAAATATTTCTACTTATTAGGAAGAACTTGAAAATAATGACATTATCTCTGGAGTGCAGTATGGCGGCCGTCACCATTTCGGTAAAATCCTAATATTTTATTAATTAAAAAGAGTACAAAATTACATCTATTAATTAAAAAGAGTACAAAATTACATCTAAAAAACTCTCCCTAATTTACAAGGATTCATGGGGTATTTATAACCCAAACACAATCATGCTCCTACTCAAACTCAATACAAAAGATATAATCTTAATTTAACACAAATTAATCTCAAGATATATAATTCTAATTCCATCCATAGGTATTAGAAACTAATGGTTGAGATTAGATAGTATAAAATACTAATTTTCAGGTACAAAATCCAAAATTAAGTGCAGCACACCCATAGCCTGCTAGATCAGATTTTTCATTCTGCAACGCTCCAGTAAAACGGCCATATATTTTATATACAAACTTGGATTGATCTGTATTTGGACTTGTTTCGAAGATAATTTTGAGCTATACAAATTTCTCCAGCATAAATGTTTTTAGTTCATGTTTTATCTCGGCCGAAAATACTCTTTAAGTTGCTACTACTGTACTTGAGTTTTTGTCTTCACCTTAATTAACTTTCTTTGTTCATATTCTTAATAAATTTGCATAATCTTCTTCTTTTCCTTCCGAATCCTTTGTTACTTATAAAAACACACTAAATATGCTTGAGTAACAATTGTTTATATACAAAAATAGATAAAATATGAGAGAAAAAATATAAAATATGATACTAATCACACCCACACCTATTTTTTGCTAGTTCTCAAGCAAAATCTAGATCTAAAAAGAATAAGAAAATTCCTAACTCACTTTCGTAAGAATCACGATTGTACTTAGTATGTGCAACAAGTCGTTAAAATTCTTTGTTACCCTAGTGGACGAGTGATGTCTCGTAAAGATTTGCAGTGAATATACCCACAAAATTCATGAAAAAGTTAGATTAAAGAAATAAGAAAACAAAAATAAGGATAATAAAAAATTAAGAAAAATAAAAATTTATACAAAAAAGAAAAATCTTTTTTTTTTGATATTTTCTTCAATTAATCTCTGTAATATACAAACTCAAAAATGCATTTAGATTATCAATTTTCAAGTTAAGTATCATATCAAATATACTTATCATTTTAATCAAAAATTCAAATCCTATCTTTCAATACCTACTAATAGATAATTCATTGGCTCCTATACATTTACATGTACGTGTGATAGTCTACTTTGATTTTGGACTCAAACTCAAACTCATGATTCATCTCCTCTCTAAATAATTTTTTTTTTATTGTGAATATTTCATCTTTCATGCGAAAATTCACGCTTGCTTAGGTGCAAATACCCGATTACTCGGATCATACTCTTATTTTTTCTATTTTTAAATGATTATTGCCTTAAATACCAAGCTCACCTTTTTTTTTCTTTTTTTTTTTAAGGATAATTGCCTTAAATATCAGGCTCATCCCCTTTTTTTATTCTTTTTTTTTTCTTATTTAGAGAGAGAAGACTACTCAACCGTTATCATTTTTATCCTTAACCTAATAAACTATTGTGAAGTGAAAAATAGATATATACTTACCTCAAAATTACTATTAGCAGTATTTATTTTTTTATTTTTATTTTTTCATAAAATTCTAAGTGTATTATCCAATCTACTCTTCTATCAAATTTTAAATTTAAATTTATTCTTTTATTTGTAATTATGGTGATTTATTGAAGAAAATAGTTTTGTATTTTTTACTTGTTTTTACTTTTTTTCAAAATTTTTTAGTTATCCTAAAAACTACCCCAAGTGTAAAATAAAGAAATATAAAAAATCTAAAAATAAAAATCCTAGAAAAAGAAAAAACTAAAGTTCCTAGAAAAACACAAAAAATTTTCTAATCCACTCCTCCATACCTAAACTCGTGTATGAGGGTATGCGGTTACGAATACTATACATGAAAAGCTATTGTACAAATATGTACAAATACTATTGTACAAATACTATACAAATAATGAGAGTCGTGAAAGGTCAAGATTTTAATATTGTCACCCTATATGAAAAGCGGTTACGACCTCTCGATTTGCTTTCCACTTTCATAGTGTGTCCTTTTATATTTTGATATAGATGAACTTAGTTTTTTTGTCAATTTTACATTTAATCTCTCCATCTTATTTTTTGTTTTTCTCAATTTATACCTACCATTCTCTTTTTTATTAAATAGTAAAATTTTGAAGTTGAAAATCGTACCTTTATCATCGTTTATATTCCACCCATGAATATCTTTCATATCATTAAGCATTTTGGTCTTATCAATATATGATAAAATATACTCACTTTGAGGTGGAAGAATCATGAGCTCGATTTTGAATCACTCTTTCAAATCATCAGGTACCATGAGCTCTTTCTTCTGTGGTTCGTTCTATCTTCTAGTATTATGGACTTGTCATTTAAATCTTCTTCAATCTTATCATCAAAATTCTCAAAATAAAATACCATGTTAGTAGACTTATCGTTAGTTAATTCATTATGAAGAAATAAAATTCTTCTTAATAAATTTCTTCACAATTTTTAACAAAAGAATCAGAAAATAACATGTCACTAGCAAGCTCATCAAAGCAAAATTTTCTCTTTATCACAAACTTCTTCATAATTATTTTCATAATGGTCCAAAGTAACTTGGTAATAATATCGATGTATGGACTCATCACATACAAACTTATTTGACTCATTTTGAATCATATCTACTTCAAAAAATGACTGAAGTGGTTTCTCGTTGAAATTAGATATGTTCAAACAATTCGCTGGTTGATCTTCAAAAATTTTAGTATGAGAAATTATTTTGAAAAAAATTTCAATATAAGATGCAGTTTAAGAGGATGATTTTAGCAAAGTTTCTATAACTTTCTCTATTCAACATGTTTGCTCCTCAGTCTCATGATTGTAAGTTTTTTTGTTTTCCTCAAGTAATTGCATCTCATAATCATGAGTAAAATTTGATATTGGATATGATGGATCTGAGTATATATTTGATGACATCTGTGAAGTAGTTATAGGTAAATTCTCATGACATGCATACGTCGTTTCTAATCTTTTTAATTTTTTCATCTAACATGTTCAATTGAATATCTCGTTCATGATTGAATTTAGAATATGGAGATGAATACTATATAAAGAAAGAATCAGATAGAGGACTCTCTTGATACGACTCTTGATTAGAATAATTCATCCATTCACAATTGTAATTTTGTCTATAGGAAGCACTCGTAGATTCATGATAAGTGGTATGAATTTGATCATGACCTGTCCTAACAAACTTCCTATCCATAAACACTGATGATAATTATGATATGGATCACGACAATAATGATATCCAAATACGAAAAATTAATTTTGAAATATTTTTCTTTCGGATTTTTTTTTTCAAAAGGTGGAGAGGGAAAGAGATGAAAAAGAAAAAAAAAGGTCGAGAAGTTTTTTTTTGATTTTTAAAACCAGGATATTATACTCTTTTGAACTATGGTCCAGGCTAAAGATAAACTATGAGAAGAGCAATATAATCTTCATGGGTGAAAAGAGCATCGATAATCTATTAACTGGGAAGATACTAGGCTGGAAAGATGGTGAGTTTCCTATCACATATCTGAGGGTGCCCCCTAAGAAACAGAAAGCTTAAGAAAGAAGACTGGAATGGTTTGATAGTAAGGGTAAGGAAGACTCTGAAGAGATGGCAAGCACAATTTCTTTCATTGAGAGGGAGAATAGTCTTGATAAATTCGGTACTATATGTAATACCGCTATATCAGACTGCAATATATACTATGCCTAAATGGATCCGAAAAAAATTGACAGAATACGAAGAGAATTCTTGTGGGGTGGAGCTAGACAAGAGAGTCGTGCATACAATTTAGTGAAGTGGAGTAAGGTCTGTGATAGTAAGGAGGGTTGGGAATCATGAAGATAGGTCAGATAATAAAGCGCTATTATTGAAATATGGTGAAAATGCTAGTGTCACCATAGAGGAAGGTGTGTAAAATCCTTCGAGAAAAACATTGGGACAAGTATGGGATATGGAGAGATGAGAGTCCAAGGACAAAGAACTTATCACATTTCTCAACAGGATGACAGGAGGTTAAGGAGATTATTATGCAGACACTACATTTAAATTGGGGGACTGGAGTTCGATAAGATTTTGGAAGTATAAGTGGATGGAGTATGAGAAATTAAGATATGTATCTCGAAATTTTTTTGAAATTTCAAACTGTAAAGAGGCCTCAGTGAAATCGATTTATAGAAGGGACATATACAGAGTAGGGCCCTCTAATAATGGAGAGTATAGAGTGTGCGAATAGAAAAGAAAATTAAGCACAAGAATAAAGGCTATAGTCCCAGAACAAAACAAGCAGGATAGCCCATTCTTGCTATGGAATAAGAACGACAACCACTCGGTGGCTTCATGTTATAGGATCATCACATGCAGAGGCCAACAGATGGAATTGCAATGGTTATTTGGAAAATAAAGGTGCCGAACAAAATCAGAGCTTTCTTATGGTTGGTTGCAAGAGGAGCTCTCTTGATAAGAGAGAACTTGTAGAAAAAGAGTGAATGGGGTTGGAAAGATGTGTGTTGTGCCAACGAGATGAAGAAAATTTAAACCACCCATTTGTAGACTGCTCGTATAGAAGACATATTTGGACAATGATTAAGAATTACACTGACTGTATATGGGGAGGGGACACAGGAGAGGTAATAAATATATGGGAAAACTGTATGTATAAAAACAAGGGAGTGGTCATAGCAGCTCTTCTTTGTCATATATGGGTAGAGAGGAACAGTCTTATTTTTACATCAAAATGTACTTCCATAATATGCACCTTTTATTGTATTAATAATTCTATTAATTTTTGGACTAGGCAGGATAAAGATAAAGGGCAGAGATTTTGCTAAGGAGCCAGAGTCAGCAAAGAAGAGATTTGAGAAGAAGGTTGGATCTTCTCACCCCTAACAGCTGAGGACGAAAGAGGGGTGATGGACATTGACAACATCAACATGAATCAAGGAGCAGAGGAGGAAACCGAAGGGGGGAGGCATAGGAGGGAGATGAGAAGACGAGGAGTGACAAGGAGGGAGAAGAATTTTGTATAAGCTCTTATATGTAATCATTAATATGTATTAGCTACTTAGTCTCTTAGAGAGACACACTTAAACTAATTACTACGTATTAGTATATTTCATTAAAAGTCTATTAAATGGAATACGGGGATTTATCCCCACTGAAGTTGCTCAGAAAAAAAAATAAAAATATTGGAATTGGCTATTAGTATTTAGATAAATAATATTCAGTTAGCTACTGAAATAATTAGTATTGATGGATTCCTTAAGTTTTGTGATTAGCACTTGTTAAGGAGAGTTGGTCTCAGAATACAGGAGCCAGTGATGCAGTAGCAAACATGTGTATCAAGTTTCGCCGTCTACGAAAGGTTTTAGGGAGGTGGGAGAGGCGTTTCAGAAGCGAGGGGAGGCATGATAAGGAGATCATTCTGAAGGATATGGACACGTTAGAAAAAGTGGAAGAAATAAAGAATTTATCTTTAGACGAGAATAGCAGATTGCTGCGTCTGAGAAGAGACCTGGAAGGAATATATAAAAGAGAGGAAATAAGATGGAAGCAGCGAGCGTATACTCATTGGCTGAAAGAAGGGGATGCGAACACTGCCTTCTTTCATAGATGGGTAAGTATGCGACATAGAATGAACAAGATACGACAACTAAAAGTGAAGGATGGGCATGTAAAGGGAGATGCCATGGAGGAACACGTATACCAACACTTCAAACAATTGTTCGGTAGAAGAAAAACATCCCATGTTCACTTGAAGGAGGACGCCTGGGAAAAGGAAATGGATCTATCAGACTTGGATATGGAATTTCGGGAGGAGGAAATTAAAGCGGCCATATGGGAATTGGGTCAGGACAAAGCTCCGGGCCTGGATGATTTTCCGATATTCTTCTATAAACACTTCTGGGAAGATATCAAAGGAGACGTAGCCTGTCTATTGGAAGAAGTTTTCCAAGGGACATGTAGATTGGATAGAATAAATTATTCGATCATTACTTTAATCCCGAAAAAGTGCTCATCGGAGGAGATTGGCGATTACAGACCCATTGCGCTTTTAAACAATACTATTAAAATAGTCTCCAAAATTTTAGCAAACAAACTGGCTCCGAAGTTGAAATTATTGGTGGAGGATTATCAAACAGGTTTTATTACAGGCAGAAATATTTTGGAAGGGGTAGCCACTACGTACGAAGTCATACACCAGTGTAAGAGGTCCAACATAAATGGTTTCATGTTGAAATTAGACTTCGAAAAGGCATACGACATGGTAGATTGGGATTGCCTAATAGAAGTGCTTAGACTCAGGGGTTTTGGAGCAAAATAGAGAGCATGGATAGAGACCTGGCTAAATTCAGGTAAAACTCAGATATTATGCAACGGTAAATTGGGAAAAGAAATAGTCCTCAAGAGAGGTCTGAGACAAGGAGACCCCCTTTCACCGTTACTATTTGTTTTGGTGGCGGATGGTTTGAATTCCATGTTACAGAAGTTGAAGGAGAAAGAGGATATCGAAGGACTTCCTGGGGCCCATTACATGTCCTTTGTTAATCTACAATATGTAGATGACACACTCATTTTTGGTAGATGTAACATAACAGAAGTAATAATTATCAAATGGGCTCTTTGTTACTATGAGGCATGGTCGGGATTGAAAATAAACTCCGCCAAGAGCTCATTGGTGTGCCTTGGAATAAGAAACTTATCGTTACAAATCATCAGGGAGGTCTTTAGCTGTAAGGAGGAGCAGCTCCCCATCACATACTTGGGTATACCGGTAAATTCTGGAAAACCCTCGAAAAGAGATTGGCTTCCCATGGTAAATTGCTTTGAAAGAAAACTGGAAGCTTGGAAAGGAAAATATCTGTAATTAGGAGGGAAGGTGATGATGCTCAATACGGTACTCTCCGCTCTACCGCTATATCTAATGTCCTTCTTTATAATGCCGAAATGGGTCAGGGAAAAAATTGACAGGATTAGGAAAAGGTTCCTCTGGAATGGAGTAGAAGAATCATCCAAAAAATACCATCTGGTTCCGTGGGGACATGTGTGTAGACCGAAAGAGGCGGGGGGTTTGGGGGTGATGGATCTCAGAATCTTTAATCTATCATCAATGACTAAATGGTGGTGGCATTTAATCACCCGTAACCAGGGCTCATTCCAAAAATTAATAATTAATAAATATGGTCCTAAGGGTGGTACAATACATGGGGAAACAAGACAGGGACATAATATCTCAAGCTTCTGGAAGGGGATGCTAATGGTAAGATAGCTAATATGCCATAGTCTGACATATAAACTGGGAAGGGGGAATGTAACACCCCAAAACTATCATTTCAAATTATCAATGCAAAAGTTTCTTTCTATACACCTTCAAATTTAAATTTAATTTCTAAGGGCACCATCTTGGCCTTTTGTGGGGATGAGTTGTTAGGAAAGAATGAGAGGTGGCACTCTAGTTGACATTTGTCATGCATGCAAGAAGCCTTAGGACTAGGCTAGAGGATAAGGTGACCAAAATGCCCTTAAGAATATATAACCTTATTATCTCAAAGAGAATTCTTATCAAAAAGAACAAAATAGAAATCACTCTTGGTTCTTCTAGTTTGTTGAGTAAAGGAAATAGAAGGGAGGCTTTGCTACAACAAAGGAGGAGATTAAAGGGAATAGAGGCAAGTATCACCTTGTTCTTGTTCTCTCTTTGAATCGTATTTGAGTACAAGTAGCATGTATGATCTTTCTTGGAAATTATTTGATTTTAGTATGAGTACATGATTCCTTTTTCTTTATGGATAAATTCACATCATATTGGATCTGCATACTTAGAAAAATTTCTAGACTGCATACTTAGCCTGATTTACGGATGTTGGCTATTTTTGGCTTAGCCTCGCGTTTGGCAATTTTTAGCCTCGCGTTTGGCTATTTTCTGCTTCCTGTTTGGCTATTTCTTTAGCCTCGCGTTTGACAATTTTTAGCCTCGCGTTTGACAATTTTTAGCCTCGCGTTTGGCTATTTTATGCTTCCTGTTTGGCTATTTATTTAGCCTCGCATTTGACAATTTTTAGCCTCGCGTTTGGCAATTTTTAGCCTCGCATTTGGCTATTTTCTGCTTCCTGTTTGGATATTTCTTTAGCCTCGCGTTTGACAATTTTTAGCCTCGAGTTTGGCAAATTTTAGCCTCGCGTTTGGCTATTTTCTGCTTCCTGTTTGGCTATATTTTTAGCTTCGCGTTTGACAATTTTTAGCCTCGCGTTTGGCAATTTTTAGCCTCGCGTTTGGCTATTTTCAGTTTCAAGAGAAACACGGATTTATACACTTGGCATGATTCGCGGATTTATGATAACATGACATGTGAATATCAACATGATACATGAAGGCAAGATTATTCATGATGACAAGTTCTAGTATTCTTATTACAAGTTCTAGTATTTTTATTACAAGACATGATTACAAGTTCTAGTATCCTTATTATAAGTTCTAGTATTTTTATTACAAGACATGATTACAAGTTCTAGTATCCTTATTACAAGTTCTAGTATCTTTATTACAAGACATGATTACAAGTTCTAGTATCCTTATTACAAGTTCTAGTATTTTTATTACAATACAAGTTCTAGTATCCTTATTACAGGATAACAAGTTCTAGTACTTTATTACAAGACATGATTACAAGTTCTAGTATTCTTATTACATGATATGAAGCATTCTTATAACACATGTGTACATGATTCCAAATCTTGATTCTTGCACTCTTGATTCTTGTGAAATGATATGGTACAATTTGACATAAAAATCCACGTGTTTCCTTTAATTCACGTATATCATGTGCATTACTAACATGGGAAAAACTACATGATGGATAGATAAGTACTGTATTGTACAAGGATCTTATTGGCCAACTTCTTGATTAGGTGCTGAGGGCCTTTTACTAGCAGCACTGGGTGGTACTGAGCCACCATCTGATACATGAGTCACCATATGGGTGATGCCCGTTACTTGTTTCATTTAACGGGATCTGATTTGTAGCACCTAGCGGTGTGTCATGGTTCAGCGCCATGAATTAGAGGTCGGGTCCCGGATATGCACGGGCACTTGTACAATATGAGAAACTGCACGCTATTTTATCCATCATTGAGTTTCAATTCCAACACTAACATGACATGGACCTATTAAATTTTACACGAAGCTTGTGAATGACTTACATAGTTCTGGTTACATGCAACATGATTGATATCGAAGCTTGTGAATGATTTACATTGTTCTGGTTATATGCAACATGATTGATATTTACTTCGCTTACACTTGTCACCTTTTCATGATTTGTTTCTGCTATTTGAATGAATAGTCTTACTCAATTCATTTTCAGCATTCTTAAGATACGATTGTATCAACGTAATTTATTTATTCTTTTATTTATCTGTACTGTGAAAGTACACGTGTTTCTTATTTTTGTGTTACTTGCTGGGTTTAATCCCCTAGGTTTTCTTAAACCCAGATCACGAAAGAAGAGAAGGGGAGATTGCTCCAGACAACGATCCTTACTTCACCAACCAGGTCGAATAGAGGATACCGGCACAATACTATTTGGGTACTTCGCACTTCTTGTTCTTGTTTCCTTTTTCTGGGCACATTTCAACTTGTAGTATTTAACTCTTTTGTGTAAATATTTAGAGCAGTGTGCCATCTTATATAATCAACTCTCTGTATAAATGAAATTCTTTCAGTTTCAGACATGGTTATTTATCTTGACATGGCAGTAGTTACGGTTATTCCAAGATCATGGGACTGTTGGGTTATTTATAGTATTTAAGCGGCGTCCCCTGTTTTGAGGAGAAAAAAAAAAAATTAGAGCCGAATTGGGGGCGTTACAGTTTTGGTATCAGAGCCTAGGTTTAGGTGGGAGACCATATGACTACTGCCACATGAAAACATGTCTAAGATACACTCTTGACACTTCTTCCTTATCCTTGATATCCATCAGATATAGTATCGTACCTATTTATTGTTTCTAATTCATTTGGAATATCTATCTTGAAACTCCATCTAATCAATTTCTCTTGGACCGTCACAGAACGATGACGACCCAATCTTCTACTAGCACAAACCCAAATCCTACGGGTGAAGAGTCTGAGCTTAGAACTATAGTGGAAAGAGTAGCGCAGACACAAGAAACTACAACGATAATATTGGAAAGAATGCTACAGTCCAAGGAACAAGAAAGAACTGGGGTGGTGTCAGATTTTCGAAGATTGCAGCCATCAGTATTTTCCGGAACAGAAGGACCACTAAAGGCTGAGCAGTGGATTGTGGATATGGAGAATCTTCTGAAGGCAGTAAGGATTCCAAAGGAAAATTGTGTTGAAGTAGTATGCATTCAGTTGGCTGACATAGCTAGAACATGGTGGCTTGCAGAAGAAGTGAAACACTAGGAACCCTTAACTTGGGACAAATTTGTAGAGGCATTTCTTGCCAGATTTTTTCACTCATCAGCAAGGCAAGAAATGAGGAAGAAATTTCTAGGATTGCAATAAGGGGATCGAACTCTGGATGCATATGCCGCAGAATTTGTGAGGCTGAGCCGATTTGCCCCAACCCTGGTAGCTAATGAGGAGGAAAAGGCACACTTGTTCCAGCAAGGGCTGAGGTCTCATCTGAGGGAGCACTTAGCAGGGCATAACTACAAGACTTATTTAGAAGTGTTTGAAGCGGCATGTCGTTTGGAACAAGTATTCGAGGAGAATAGGTCAGTGCCGTTTAAAAGGTTGTTTGGGCAAGGAACAAGTTCATCGACCAAGAAATTTGGTGGTCTGCCAACAAAGAGACAGATGATAATGCCAAATCGAAATTCAGTAATATGCAACTATTGTCATATGCCAGGGCATACCTAGAACATGTGCAGAAGAGCTCAAGGGTGGTGCCTGGCATGCGGATCCGCTAGTCATCAATTGAGAGATTGCCCAAAGGCCCAACAATCAACAATAACCAAGGTCCCGTTTCAAGCAACAACCAGGCCAATAACAACGTTGGCCCAGAGAGTTCCAAGACCAGGCCAGAAAGGAACCTGGGAGCACCGACAACAAACCTATGTTAGGGCTCGAGAAGAAGCAGGACGGAGGCAAGGGCAAGTTAGACTAATGAATGCAGAAGAAATTCAAACCACTAGAGGAGTCGTGACAGGTATGATCTTAGTTAACAATAGACCGGCAACTGTTTTATTTGATTCTGGAGCATCACACAGTTTCATCACTAGCATGTTTGTTTTGCGTAATTTTATTGATTTCACTATCTTACCTGCGGGGTGGAATATTGAGACCGGGAATGGTAGTATCATGACTAATAAAGAGTGTAAACTATGTCCATTAGTAATTGATGGTAAGAAATTTTATGCCAATCTACTAGTTATTAGTGGAGGAGGATATGATGTTATCATAGGTATGGATTGGTTGAGCACCTTCTATGCAGTGATAGACTGTAGGAGAAGGAGAGTAGTATTCCAGATTCCTGATTATCCAGAGTTTGAATTTGTCAGTGGAAGCCAATCCCTAGAACCAGCTAAATCTAAGGTGTTTCCAAAGGGAGGAGTTTTGGAAACTATGGAAATAGGAGAAGGGATGATCCCGGTAGTATAAGAATTCTTGGATATTTTTCCTGAAGAGATACCTGGACTACCACCAGTAAGGATAGTAGAATTTACTATTGATATTATCCCTGGAGCTGAACCAGTTTGTAAGCCACCTTATCGAATGGGGATTGCAGAACTAGAAGAAGTCAAGAAGCAAGTGGGTGAGTTAATGAAATTGGGTTTTATAAGACCCAGTGTGTCACCTTTGGGAGCTCCAGTACTATTGGTAGGAAAGAAGGACGGGAGTAAAAGGTTATGTATAGATTACAGAGGTTTGAATGCAGTAACAATTAAGAATAAATACCCATTGCCAAGGATAACTGATCTATTCGATCAACTTGGAGGAGCGAAGGTATTCTCAAGAATAGATCTTCGTTCAGGATTTCATCAAGTAAGAGTCCGAACAGAAGATATCCCAAGGACTGCATTTAGAACCAGACATTGTCATTATGAATATTTAGTGATGCCATTTGGGGTAACTAATGCTCCAGCGGTGTTTATGAATTTGATGAACCATGTTTTTACTCAGTATTTGGACAAATTTGTGGTGGTGTTTATTGATGATATATTGATCTACTCTAAGAATAGAGAAGAGCACGTTAAACATTTGAGGATAGCATTACAAACTTTAAGGGAACAAAGGCTATACGGAAAATTGAGCAAATGTGAATTTTGGTTGAATCAAATTGCTTTCTTGGGTCATATAATATCTGAAAATGGTGTATCAGCAGATCCTAAAAAGATAGAGGCTGTGATGGATTGGCCTGTACTAAAATCAGTATCAGAAGTTCGCAGCTTTCTGGGGATGGCTGGATATTACAGGCGATTTGTACAAGATTTTGCAAAAATTGCGTCTCCTCTAATTAAGTTGACGCGAAAGGGAATCGAATATGTCTGGACGGAAGGGTGCGATAAGGCATTTGAAGAATTGAAACTAAGACTGACAACATCACCTGTGTTAGCAATTCCAAAAAAACACTGGAGGAATGAAAATCTATAGTGATGCTTCAAAACTAGGACTGGGATGTGTGTTGACTCAGCATGAAAGAGTGCTTGAGTTTGCATCAAGACAATTAAAACCTCATGAAAGAAATTATCCCACTCACGACCTGGAACTAGCATCAATAATTCATGCTTTGAAAATTTGGAGACATTACTTACTAGGACAAAGGTGGAAGTGTACACTGATCATAAAAGCTTGAAATATATTTTCACTCAAAAGGAACTAAATATGAGACAGAGACGATGGTTGGAGTTAGTAGCAGATTATGACTTGACAATTAAATATCATCTAGGAAGGATCAATATAGTGCCAGATGCTCTGAGTAGAAGACCTGCAATAGAAAGATTGACTCAACAAAAGGAATTATTGGTAGAAATACAAAGAATGGAATTGGAAATAATTCTACCAGGAATAATAGCACAACTTATGGAAATGCAACTACAGTCACCATTGATAGAGCAGATCAAGCAAGCCCAAGTCGATGATGAAAGCTTCCAAAGGTTAAAGAGCAAAATTGAGACAGGTAAGAGGCCTGAGATGAAGATACACTCAGATGGGACTATTAGATTCAGGGAGAGGTTATGGGTGCCCAAGGGAGAGACAAGGAAGAGAGTTTTAGAAGAAGCTCATAAATCAACATAGTCCATTCATCCCGGAGGCAATAAGATGTACAAGGATATGAAGAGGTACTTCTGGTGGCCGGGCATGAAGAAAGAAATTGCGAGACATGTATCCATGTGTTCTACTTGCCAACAAGTGAAGGTCGAACGTCAGAAAATAGCTGGATTACTTCAACCCTTAACAATTCCAGAATGGAAGTGGGAACAAATATCAATGGATTTTGTTACGGGATTACCAAGGAGCACCAAAGGTAATAATGCGATTTGGGTGGTAGTGAACCGACTGACCAAGTCAGCTCATTTCATCCCATTTAGGGTTGGTCAGTCAACAGAAGCATTAGCAAAAAGATTCATGCAGGAAGTGGTGAGGTTACATGGAGTCCCATTTAGAATTGTCTCAGATATGGATACAAGATTTAGATCACAATACTGGAAGAAATTGATGGATAGTTTAGGAACACATTTAGACTTGTCTTTAGCATATCACCCACAAACAGATGGACAATCAGAACGAACTATTCAAATACTTGAAGACATGCTTAGAGCATGTATGCTAGATTTTGGAGGATCTTGGGAAGACCATTTATATATGGCGGAGTTTTCCTACAATAATAGCTATCAAGAGAGTATCAAAATGGTACCATTTGAGGCTTTATATGGAAGGAAGTGTAGATCTCCATTATGTTGGAACGAGGTAGGAGAGCGGAGTATTTTGGGACCTGAATTAATTACTCAAGCAACAGAGCAAGTAAAGATTATTAGGGAACATATGAAAGTTGCACAAGATAGACAAAAGAAATGGGCAGATCGACGTAGAAAATCATTGGAGTTTGAAATAGGAGATAAGGTATTTATCAAGATATCGCCAATGAAGGGAGTGATTAGATTCGGCAAGAAGGAAAAACTTAGTCCAAGATATATTGGACCATTCAAAATTACAGAAAGAATTGGGAATCTTGCATACAGATTATCATTACCGCATGAGATGGAAACTATTCATGATGTATTCCATGTGTCGCAATTAAGGAAGTGCTTGGGCAATGAACATAAGGCTGTGGACTTGTCCGAGGTGGATCTGAGATCCGATCTAAAGTATGAGAAACAACCTGTAGCAATCATTGATCAACGGGAGAAAATCCTAAAGAACAAAGTGATACCGTTGGTCCTTGTTTCATGGGATGCACGATCACCTAGGGACTCCACTTGGGAACTTGAAGGCGATATCAAAACAAAATACCCGTACCTATTTTCATTATCAGGTATGTAAGTTGAGTCTATTTTTATATGATAACACGTACCTGTTTATAATAGTATACCTTTTAAAATTGGAATTTCGAGGACGAAATTCTTTTATTAGGTGGGTAGAATGTAACACCCCAAAACTATCATTTCAAATTATCAAGGCAAAAGTTTCTTTCTATACACCTTCAAATTTAAATTTAATTTCTAAGGGCACCATCTTGGCTTTTTGTGGGGATGAGTTGTTAGGAAAGAATGAGAGGTGACACTCTAGTTGACATTTGTCATGCATGCAAGAAGCCTTAGGACTAGGCTAGAGGATAAGGTGACCAAAATGCCCTTAAGAATATATAACCTTATTCTCTCAAAGAGAATTCTTATCAAAAAGAACAAAATAGAAATCACCCTTGGTTCTTCTAGTTCGTTGAGTAAAGGAAATAGAAGGGAGGCTTTGCTACAACAAAGGAGGAGATTAAAGTGAATAGAGGCAAGTATCACTTTATTCTTGTTCTCTCTTTGAATCGTATTTGAGTACAAGTAGCATGTATGATCTTTCTTGGAAATTATTTGATTTTATTATGAGTACATGATTCCTTTTTCTTTATGGATAAATTCACATCATATTGGATCTGCATACTTAGAAAAATTTCTAGACTGCATACTTAGCCTGATTTACGGATGTTGGCTATTTTTGGCTTAGCCTCGCGTTTGGCAATTTTTAGCCTCGCATTTGGCTATTTTCTGCTTCCTGTTTGGTTATTTTTTTAGCCTCGCATTTGACAATTTTTAGACTCGCGTTTGGCAATTTTTAGCCTCGCGTTTGGCGATTTTCTGCTTCCTGTTTGGCTATTTCTTTAGCCTCGCGTTTGACAATTTTTAGCCTCGCGTTTGGCAATTTTTAGCCTCGCGTTTGGCTATTTTCTGCTTCCTGTTTGGCTATTTCTTTAGCCCGCATTTGATAATTTTTAGCCTCGCGTTTGGCAATTTTTAGCCTCGCGTTTGGCTATTTTCTGCTTCCTGTTTGGCTATTTCTTTAGCCTCGCGTTTGACAATTTTTAGCCTCGCGTTTGGCAAATTTTAGCCTCGCGTTTGGCTATTTTCTGCTTCCTGTTTGGCTATATTTTTAGCTTCGCGTTTGACAATTTTTAGCCTCGCGTTTGGCAATTTTTAGCCTCGCGTTTGGCTATTTTCAGTTTCAAGAGAAACACGGATTTATACACTTGGCATGATTCGCGGATTTATGATAACATGACATGTGAATATCAACTTGATACATGAAGGCAAGATTATTCATGATGACAAGTTCTAGTATTCTTATTACAAGTTCTAGTATTTTTATTACAAGACATGATTACAAGTTCTAGTATCCTTATTACAAGTTCTAGTATCTTTATTACAAGACATGATTACAAGTTTTAGTATCCTTATTACAAGTTCTAGTATCTTTATTACAAGACATGATTACAAGTTCTAGTATCCTTATTACAAGTTCTAGTATTTTTATTACAATACATGTTCTAGTATCCTTATTACAGGATAACAAGTTCTAGTACTTTATTACAAGACATGATTACAAGTTCTAGTATTCTTATTACATGATATGAAGCATTCTTATAACACATGTGTACATGATTCCAAATCTTGATTCTTGCACTCTTGATTCTTGTGAAATGATATGTGTACAATTTGACATGAAAATCCACGTGTTTCCTTTAATTCACGTATATCATGTGCATTACTAACATGGGAAAAACTACATGATGGATAGATAAGTACTGTATTGTACAAGGATCTTGTTGGCCAACTTCTTGATTAGGTGCTGAGGGCCTTTTACTAGCAGCACTAGGTGGTACTGAGCCACCATCTGATACATGAGTCACCATATGGGTGATGCCCGTTACTTGTTTCATTTAACGGGATCTGACTTGTAGCACCTAGCGGTGTGTCATGGTTCAGTGCCATGAATTAGAGGCCGGGTCCCGGGTATACACGGACACTTGTACAATATGAGAAACTGCGCGCTATCTTATCCATCATTGAGTTTCAATTCCAACACTAACATGACATGGACCTATTAAATTTTACACGAAACTTGTGAATGACTTACATAGTTCTGGTTACATGCAACATGATTGATATTGAAGCTTGTGAATGATTTACATTGTTCTGGTTATATGCAACATGATTGATATTTACTTCGCTTACACTTGTCACCTTTTCATGATTTGTTTCTGCTATTTGAATGAATAGTCTTACTCAATTCATTTTCAGCATTCTTAAGATACGATTGTATCAACGTAATTTATTTATTCTTTTATTTATTTGTACTGTGAAAGTACACGTGTTTCTTGTTTTTGTGTTACTTGTTGGGTTTAATCCCCTGGGTTTTCTTAAGCCCAGATCACGAAAGAAGAGAAGGGGAGATTGCTCCAGACAACGATCCTTACTTCACCAACCAGGTCGAGTAGAGGATACCAGCACAATACTATTTGGGTACTTCGCACTTCTTGTTCTTGTTTCCTTTTTCTGGGCACTGCTTCAACTTGTAGTATTTAACTCTTTTGTGTAAATATTTAGAGCAGTGTGCGATCTTATGTAATCAACTCTCTGTATAAATGAAATTCTTTCAGTTTCAGACATGGTTATTCATCTTGACATGGCAGTAGTTACGGTTATTCCAAGATCATGGGACTGTTGGGTTATTTATAGTATTTAAGCGGCGTCCCCTGTTTTGAGGAAAAAAAAATAGAGCCGAATTGGGGGCGTTACAGGGAATAAGATAGCCTTCTGGCATGACAGGTGGTGTTCACAAATACCCCTGAAGATTTTATTTCCAGATGTGTTCCAGAAAGCAAATAATAAAGATGCCAGGGTGTGTGACTATTGGGGAAGCTCGAGATGGAGGTGGAACTCAACGGCATTGTCTGGACAAGATCTTGTCAAAGTTAGAAGATTAAAAGTATTTCTGAGCGACTTGGCACCCTTACCCTTAGTAGAGGATACACCTATGTGGAGATGGGAGAAAGAGGGCAATTTCACAGTGAAATCCACATATCAACATCTCATAGATGGGGGAGTGATCCTGCTAAACACTAAGTGGATTTGGATGGTAAAGTCACCTCAGAAGATAAAATTATTCATGTGGCTGGTGTGTAGGGAGGCTCTACTTACCTGGCCAAACTGCAAAGAAGATGTTGGAATGGTCCCAATATTTGAATTTTGTGCAAACAGGAGGGGGAATCAACTGAACACATCATGTGCAATTGCTCCTTTTCCAAAAATACATGGAATTCATGTACTTCGGCTTTAGGGCTAAACATCAATATTAAACTAGATTTTAATATTTGGAGAAGAATTACCAGGGGGATAATGATAGCCATAGAGTTAGAATAGTTATTGCTGCTTTTTGCTGGAATATATGGAAAGAGAGAAATAATAGATTATTTAGTGATAAATATCATTCCATCCAGCACTGTATAAGACTTATTATTTATGATTTCATTATATGGACAGGAATAAAAACTTGATGTGATAAATTACTGCAAGCGCACAGTATCGTTGTAGCGCTGTACAGGTCGTCTCACAGGGATCTAAGGTGTTTTGCGATTCTTACTAATTCTATAGTCTAACGGATTAACAAAGAATTTTGGGTTGAAGTTTGCTTGTTCTAATTAGCCTAGGATCTAGAATCCACTAGTTTCCAACCATGTTCTTACTTCTATTATCTTCTTCTCTCATAAAAATTTGATTTTTTTAGTTTAATCTTTATTCAAAGTGCCCTAAGTATGAGCTATCAAGTGGTGTGCAAGCATAACTCATCAAAGATACTAATTTTCATAAAAACAAACTAAATCTTTAGATAATTCAATAAAAAAGATAAAATCAACAACCCCAAACCCTAACTAAATATAGGCTATCAAGAAACCTAATTCAAGTATAACCTATCAAAGTCTTAATCTTCGAGTTCTTGTATTTTAAACTTTTTATAGAAGAATCATGCCTTTATTATTTTTATTTAAGAAGAAAATACTAGAGAGCAATTACATGATGGATCCTAACTTCATCTACATCCTAGAGCTAAACTAATTAGCTACTCATGATTCTAGAAAGCAATTAAATCTAATCTAGAAAGCAAATAAATCTATACTAGAAAGCAATTAAATCTATCTAAAAAGCAATTAAAGATTAGAAAACAATGGCTTACCTCTGGAGCACGGTATTGTGGCCGCCACCCCTTCAGCAAAACCCTAATTTTATTAATGGAAGACGAGTACAAACTAAATCCTAATCTACATTAACTACTGCATAAAACCTAGAATACAAGAATACGGCCAATATATAGGCTTCGGAAATCAAACCCTACTTCTAGCAGAACTGGAAAATCACAAAATTACATCGAAGCCACAGGAGAAAATTCAGCGAGTGGGACCCACGAATTACCGCTAAATGGCGGTAAAACCCGCTAAATAGCGGTTTTATTTTGAGTAAATAAATGTAAATTTCTTCCACGTGCGTCTCGTGTCTTGTAAATTATATTTCCTTGACTGTATTTGACTTTGAGTCTCTGAAACATCGTAGCTTTGTAGTTTTGCTCACTTTAGAAACTTTTCGGACTCTGATTTCCTACTCCAACATTGATTTCTTGCCATCTCCTTGTACGAATCGAATCACCTGAAAAAGACACTAAAAATACCCGAGTAGCATTTATTTATATACAAAAATAGATAAAATATGAGAGGAAAAATACAATATATGATATTCATCAC
Source organism: Dracaena cambodiana (assembly GCA_036321105.1). Classification (NCBI taxonomy): domain Eukaryota; kingdom Viridiplantae; phylum Streptophyta; class Magnoliopsida; order Asparagales; family Asparagaceae; genus Dracaena; species Dracaena cambodiana. The sequence goes on from JAYEPQ010000020.1 coordinate 6,956,183, forward strand.
ACCCCCACACCTATCTTTTGCTAGTCCTCGAGCAAAACCTAAATCTAAAAAGAAAAATAAAAATCCTAACTCACTTTCGCAGGAATCGCGATTGCACTTAGCACGTGCAATAAGCCTTTAAACCCCTAGGTTACCCTAGTGGACGAGTGTTGTCTCGTGAGGGTTTGCAGTGAATATACCCACAAAATTCAAGAAGAAAATAGATTAAGGAATAAAGAAAAGAAAAATAAGGATAACCGAAAATAAAAAAAAAATAGAAATTTTATACAAAGGAAAGAAAAATCTTTTTTTTTTTATGATATTTTCATCAATTAATCTCACTAATATACAAACTCAAGAACGCATTTAGATTATCAATTTTCAAATCGAGCGTCATATCAGATACACTTATCATTTTAATCAAAAATTTAAATCCTATCTTTCAATACCTACTAACAGATAATTCATTGGCTCCTATACAACTACGTGCACGTGTGATAGTTTATTTCGGCCTTAGACTCAAACTCTAACTAATGATTCATCTCCTCTCTCATAACAAATTTTTTTCTTTTTTTTTCTTTTTTTCTTTTTTTTAAGAATATTTCACCTTTCATGCGAATATTCACGCTTACTTAGGCGCAACATACCCGATTACTTGGTTCATACTCTTTTCTTTTTTCTTTTTCTTTTTTTTTTTTAGAATATTTCACCTTTCATGCGAATATTTACGCTTACTTAGGCGCAAAGTACCCGATTACTCAGATCATACTCTTTTTTTCACTCTTGAGGCTATTGCCTTAATACCAGACGCACCCCATTATTTTATCACTCTCGAGGCTATTGTCGTAGGCTCACCCCATTATTTTATTCTCACTTTTTTTTTCTTTTTTTTCTTCTTTTTTTTCTCTTTTTTTTTTGTTTAGAGAGAGAAAACTTACTCAATCGTTATCATCTTTGTCCTTAATCTAATAAACTATTGTGAAGTGAAAAATAGATGTATATTTGCCTCAAAACTACTGTTAGTAATATTTATTTTTTAGATTTTGATCTTTTTCATAAAATTCAAAGTGTATCATCCAATCTACTCTCCTATCCAATTTCAAATCTAAATTTGTTCCTTTATCTGTAAGTAGTTTGATCTATTGATAAAAATACATAAGATTTTTTAATTTATTTTTCTTTTCAGTTTTTTTTTATTTTTTTTCAGTTTTTTTTTAGTTAGTTACCCTAAAAACTACCCAAAGTGTAAAATAAAGAAACCCAAAAATCTAAAAAAAATCCAAAAATCTAAAAAAAAAAAATCCTACAAATAAAAATAAAATCCTAAAAAAAATAAAAAACTTCTAAAAACTAGTCCCCCACACCTAAACTTATGTATGCCCTCATACACAAACCAAGGGTGGAAAAATAAAAAAGAAAAGAAAACTATTATACAAATATTATACACTTATTAGAAAATTCAAACGGTTACGACCTCTTGATCGCTTTCCACTTTCATAATGTGTCCTTTTATGTTTTGATATGGATGAACTTAGCTTTTTTGTTAATTTTGCATTTAATCTCTCCATTTTACTTTTAATTTTTCTTAATTTATTTCTACCCTTCTTTCTTTTATTCAGTAGTAAAGTTTTGAGGTTAGAAAGCGTACCTTTATCGTCCATATTCGACCCACGAGCATCTTTCATGGCAGTAAGTATTTTGGTTTTATCAACATGTGAAATATCATACTCACTTTGATGTAACGGAATCATGAGCTCGATTTTGGATCGTCCTTCCAAATCATTGGGTACTATGACCTCTTCTTTTTGATATTCCTTCCTTCCCTCAATTATTATGGGCTTGTCATGCAAATTTTCTTCAAACCTGTCATCAAAATTCTCAAAAGAAAATGCCATACTAGTGGACTTATCATTAGTCAAGTTATTATGAATGGATAAAAATTCTTCTTCACAATTTCCATCAAAAGAAACAAATGATAATGTGTCACTAGCAAGCTCACCATCAAGCAAAATATTTTCTTTATCACTGATTTCTTCATAATTATTGCCACAATGGTCTAAAATAGGTTGATCACAATATTGAATTATAGACTCATCATGCACAAAACTATTTAATTCATTTTGAATCATATCTACTTCAGAAGATGACTGGAGTGATTGCTCGTTTGAGTCAGATACGTTCAAACTATTAGATGGTTGATCTATAAAAAGTTTAGCTTGAGAAATCGCTTTGAGAAGATCTTCCATACAAGATTCAATTTTAGAGGATGATTTTTGAGATGATGATTTCAGCAAAACTTCCATATCTTCCTCTATTCTACATTTTCGTTCCTCAGACTCATGATCGTAATTTTCCTTATTTTTCTCAAATGATTGGATCTCGAGATCATGAGTGAAATTTGAAGAATGATATGATGGATCCATGTACATATTTGATGACAGATATGAAGTGGTTGGAGGTAGATTCTCATGACATACATATCTCGCTTCTAATCTTTTTAATTTTTCATCTAACATGTTCAATTGAATATCTTGTTCATGATTGAATGTAGAACATGAAGATAAATAGCCCATAAAGAAAGGATCAGATGGAGGATTCTCTTGATATGGCTCTTGATTATATGCAAAATTAGAATTATTCATCCATTCATAATTGTAATTTTGTGTATAAGAAGCGCTCGTAGGTTCATTATATGTATTGTGAATTTGATTATGACCTAGTCCTAGCGAACTTCCTATCCATGGACACTGATAATAATTATGGTATGGATCGCGACAATGATTGCAACCAGTTTGATTTTGAAACATTTTTTTTTTTAATTTTTTTTTGTTGAAAAAATGGAGAGGGAGAGAGATGGAAAAGAAATAAAAAAGACTTTTTTTTTTTGAACTTTTTTTTTTTTTTGAATTTTTTTTATAGAACCAGGGTACCAAATCACAGAAAACAAGAAAATTTGGGTTCCGTTTGTACCTAATGAGCCGCCAATTGGCGGGCGAGACCGCTATTTGGCGGCTAAACCAGAGAGACTGATTCTCTGGTTTTTCCTGCTTAGTCCAGAGGCTCTTTTAATCCCTTTTGTTCTCATGTATCTGCAATTTTTGGTCCCTGCACACTCAACACACACTATTAACCCGTAAAACGTCAGAAAAAGCAAGAAAAACACCGTCGATCCCCGGCAACGGCGCCAAAAACTTGATGTGATAAATTACTGCAAGCGCACAGTATCGTTGTAGCGCTGTACAGGTCGTCTCACAGGGATCTAAGGTGTTTTGCGATTCTTACTAATTCTATAGTCTAACGGATTAACAAAGAATTTTGGGTTGAAGTTTGCTTGTTCTAATTAGCCTAGGATCTAGAATCCACTAGTTTCCAACCATGTTCTTACTTCTATTATCTTCTTCTCTCATAAAAATTTGATTTTTTTAGTTTAATCTTTATTCAAAGTGCCCTAAGTATGAGCTATCAAGTGGTGTGCAAGCATAACTCATCAAAGATACTACTTTTCATAAAAACAAACTAAATCTTTAGATAATTCAATAAAAAAGATAAAATCAACAACCCCAAACCCTAACTAAATATAGGCTATCAAGAAACCTAATTCAAGTATAACCTATCAAAGTCTTAATCTTCGAGTTCTTGTATTTTAAACTTTTTATAGAAGAATCATGTCTTTATTATTTTTATTTAAGAAGAAAATACTAGAGAGCAATTACATGATGGATCCTAACTTCATCTACATCCTAGAGCTAAACTAATTAGCTACTCATGATTCTAGAAAGCAATTAAATCTAATCTAGAAAGCAAATAAATCTATACTAGAAAGCAATTAAATCTATCTAAAAAGCAATTAAAGATTAGAAAACAATGGCTTACCTCTGGAGCACGGTATTGTGGCCGCCACCCCTTCAGCAAAACCCTAATTTTATTAATGGAAGACGAGTACAAACTAAATCCTAATCTACATTAACTACTGCATAAAACCTAGAATACAAGAATACGGCCAATATATAGGCTTCGGAAATCAAACCCTACTTCTAGCAGAACTGGAAAATCACAAAATTACATCGAAGCCACAGGAGAAAATTCAGCGAGTGGGACCCACGAATTACCGCTAAATGGCGGTAAAACCCGCTAAATAGCGGTTTTATTTTGAGTAAATAAATGTAAATTTCTTCCACGTGCGTCTCGTGTCTTGTAAATTATATTTCCTTGACTGTATTTGACTTTGAGTCTCTGAAACATCGTAGCTTTGTAGTTTTGCTCACTTTAGAAACTTTTCGGACTCTGATTTCCTACTCCAACATTGATTTCTTGCCATCTCCTTGTACGAATCGAATCACCTGAAAAAGACACTAAAAATACCCGAGTAGCATTTATTTATATACAAAAATAGATAAAGTATGAGAGGAAAAATACAATATATGATATTCATCAACAGGAATCCCTTCGGATGAGGAGAGGTTTCATCTATCTTGTGGATCTTCGGGAGAAGATATGGACACTAGCCCACTGAAGTAGGAGTAAAGGAACACTTCATAAGAAGAGCGCAAAAGCAAAATTGGTGGTGATTTGTATGACTGATTTCATGTATTTTCCTTTTGTTCTCTTTTTTTCTTTTTTTCCTTTTTTAGAATCATTATAATGTAACTCTATTTAAGGACCTCCTTCTAGAGGTCCATAACACTTATTGTTCTATTATTTTCCTTTTAATGGAACGTGGAGGGCTATATATCCCGCCGTTTATCGTAAAAAAAAAACAAATAGAATATTTTGTTGCAGGTTTTGGTGGAAAATATCATCTATTGTTCCCGTTTTCCTAGCTACTATTGAATTCATCTTTCTATTGCAGGTGGAAAAAACAGACAAGCAAAAACTAAATTGAATGCTAATAAGGAAAAGGAGGGTAATTAGTTTAAATATAACTCGATTATCAGATATTGAAAGACAAGCATACATCGAGAAAGAAACCTGGTATAGGCAGAAATGTCATGGCAAGGCTTTGTCAAGGGAGTGTCGAACTAGATGATTGTGACATCATCATGGGTGAGCGAGAGAGGTGCACGCGCACGCGCATTTGCAAGGGCGAGGCCAGGTGCGGTGCGCGTTGCAGGGGCGAGGCCAAGCGAGACAGGTGCATGCTCGTTTGCAGGGGCAGGGGCAAGGCCAGGCGCGGCCGATGCGCGCATTTGCAGGGCCGAGCCGGCCAAGGGGTGGGTTTTGGGTTGAGGGGGTGTTGGGGGAAGGCGGTCATGGGTGGGCGAGGGTAGATGGGTGATCAACGAGCACAGGTGGGCTTGCAATCACACAAAGCAGAAAACGAGGGTAGGGCGGCGGCAAAAGCACGAGATTTCTCGTGCTTGAGAGATTGTGAAGGATTTGCGGAACCCCAAGGCCACGATTTTAATTGAAAATACTAATTAAGATATTTTGTGACAATTAAAATTGTCACAATACGTATTATGAGAATGAAAATACGATCGTCACTAATTTTCAAATTTTAGTTTATATCTGTTGTCGTTGAAAATTTTATATTTTTATGACAACTATTTATTATTGTCACTGAAACTATATTTCAGTATCAAGTTGTTATATTTTATTACTCAAAACTATATTTTAGTGATGATTGTTTATTGTCCTCACCAAAAAGTTATAATCATAGACAACTTTTAGTTTTTGTCACGAAATACACTTTTTGAGTGAGAAGTTTAACCCTTGTCACTAAGTTATTAATTAGAAAAATAAATAATAACTCTTTGTGACAATTATATCCATCACACTATATTTTCTGTGACAAGTAAAAAAAAATGTCACTGAACGTTTCAGTAACAAATTTTAAATGTTGTCATAAAAAAATATATATTTTAGTGCTAATTATTTAAATCTATCACACAAAACCAAAATTCAATGACAAGTTTTCATCCATTGTCATTAATAACTAATTTTTAGTAGTGAGTTTTTGTTGTTGTTACTAAAAACTCATTTTCTGTGATGACTATTATCTTTTGTCACAGAAAACCCCTTTTAGTGACTAATTTAACTCTCATTATTAAAAACTTGTCACTGTAAACTAGTTTTCTTATAGTGATGGCAGTGACGGCTAGCCTCATGTCCTCTCCTCCTCCATAGGGTCTTGCAAATTTAAATGACCTCGTGTCTCCTGATGAGTCCCCGATGTTGCCTTTGTGCATTATGTCATTTCCCCTGTACCTATTCATAGCAAAAGATTATGATGGGATTTCAATGCAAGCAAAAAGTTGTACTATTTTCATTTTGAAAGATTCTGTTATTTCTCTCTAATCATACAAACTATAACATGACACCTTTAAAATTTTCTTTATTTTTTCTGCTTTTAATTTTAATGATGTCCTCCCACATTTGGTATAGTGATTTATAATTCAGTTCCCCCCATCCCTCTCCCGGTTAGCTAACAGCTCCCATGTGCTTTGAGTGTATCGACAGATAATGGACATTTGTTCTAGGGTATCTCTGTCTCCCATGCATAGTGGGCATATACTTGGTCCAGACTATCCCCCCTTCTAGGTTATCTCATGTCAATATCGTATTCCTTGTGACCAACCATAAAAATACTATTACTTTCGGTGGGGCTTTTATTCTCCATAATGCCACACTTAACTCATTGTATTTCCCTGAGGTGTTCATGTTTTCAGTGAAATTTTGGATTCTATTCATTGCCATATATTACAATAATTTTCAAAGATTACAATGAAAAGAAAATTACAATAAAAATATAAAACAAAAACAAAGATTTATAGATTCATATCTCTTTATACAAAAGTAGTAAACCTTCACGTGGCTATGAGGTTTGGTTCTATCCTCATTGACTATCCGATAGAGATGGGAGCATCATGACGACGATCAGTTTACTAATTTTTTTAAGCAACATGGCAACGATCAGTTTGCTAATTGTTATGAATGCGCCTAAACATGTGACCTTGGGTCTCTCCACAGAAGATTTCCATAATGTCTCATGACGTCTATTTATAAACATAACTTGGGTGGATCACCTGCCTTGCAGATAAGGTTGGAAATATACTGTAATTTTTGCCAAATATTTGATTTAATTTAATCTAATTTGATTCAATGAATCTGGTCTTGATTTGACCGAGGGAGAATTTGACAGAATCTCTGAGATCTCCAGTTTGATTAGATCTGATTTAATTTGGATTTGGTTAAATCTAAAAACTCCATCAACTTTGATTTTATTTGGATTCTTTAAGATATTGGCAGATATGGGCCCCTTCCTTATCAATTTTTCTTGTCAACAAAATCCCCTCCAAAATTTTTGAAATCTTATCGTTAGTTTATAATGAGTTTCAAAATACTTTAGATTTCTTTATTATGATTTTGTCATAGGCTTGAACCATTCATTGATCGATGAACTGTTCAATGATTGTAATATAATAGCAATTGAATCATCACTGACTACCAGAGGTAATCATCAACGTAGTAGTCTTAAGTGATTTTGTTGATGTAGTACTTTGAGGGTATCTTTTGGTCGATCTTCTTGATATCCACATGAGATTAGCTGGTTTTATCACTTGAAGCTATTCGTTTCATGTTTCTATTATGCTGTGAAGATTAAAACCATCAGCAAGCTCCAATCCAATAGGAGATAGTTATAAGAAATAAGTCTCTGGAAGACTCTCACACTCAAACTGTCCAGTGAATGACCGTCAATGAGGTAGAGCCAAATCATCTTGATTGTTGTTGAAGAAGTTCGCCAATGGGATTTGAAGGTGATGCAGGAGAGATTGAAGGCTTTCGGGAGAGCTAAAAACTCCGTATCTTTTTCTTTATTTTGGTCTTTTTAGATTTCTTTCTGTTTTGCAATGGATGATAAATTTTGCACCTTGTTATTTCTTTTGACCTACAGTCATGAATAAAGAAATATTTCAATTGCCTTGAATTTAATGCATCATTCTGAGCTTTTTATGTTATGTTTTATTGTGATGATGGAATTGGCGAGAGCTAATTATGATGTGATGATTTTGAAGATGGTGTTGTGATTGGAGTGAATGGGCGATATGTAAGTGAACTTGGAAAGAATGGATGATTGGTGGATAAATTAAGGAAGATGGAATTTGCTAAGGGTGTAGAGATACCTTAGCAAACTGAGTATTTTGATTGTGATATGAGTATGATGGAATTTAGTTCACAGAGTGGCTCGTCTGGTTGACAAACAGAGCCGAGATAATTAGTTTAAGATGATATAGTGACTCGCTTGGTTGTCAAGCATAGTCAGAATAATCGAATTAGGGTTGAAAGAGTGACTCGCCTAGCTGACAGACAGACAGAGCCGATAACTCATCTGGTTGACAGGAAGAGCCAATGATTATTTTAGGATTGACGGGTGACTCACCTGGTTGATAGACATAGCCGGTGACTCGCCTGGCTAACATGCATAATCGGTGACTTGCCTGGCTGACAAATAGAGTCGATGATCATGTTAGGATCAAGAAATTATAGACAGAGGTGCATTGTTAAACATACCTATGAGGTTTCGGCAGAGGTGTATTGTTAAACTTGCTGAAATAACAGGGTTATGGTCGAAGAACCATGGGTAGAGGTGTTCAAAAAATGTACTCATGGGATTTCGGCATAGGTGTATTATTAAACATACCGAGGTGACTGGGTTAGGGTCGAAGAATCATGGACAGAGGTGTTCAAAAAACATAGCCATCGGATTTCGATAGAGGTGTAATGTTAAATATATCGAGGTGACCAGGTTAGAATCGAAAAACCATGGGCAGAGGTGTTTAGAAAACGTACCCATGGATTTTAGCAGATATGTACTGTTAAATATACCAAGCTGACCAGGTTAGGGTCGAAGGACCATGACAGAGGTGTTCAAAAATGTACCCATGGGATTTTGGGAGAGGTGTACCAGATTATGATCGAAGAACCATGAGTAGAGATATTCAGAAAACGTACCATGGGGTTTCAGTAGAGGCGTACTGTTAAACATACTGATGTGACCGAGTTATGATCGAAAAATCATTGGCAGAGATGTTCAGAAAATGTACCCATGGGGTTTTGGTAGAAGTGTACTATTAAACATGCCAAGATAAGTAGATTAGGATTATAAAGTGATCCACCTGGCTGACAGACAGAGCCAGTAATCGTGTAAGGATCAAGGGGTGTATTGTTTATTGTAGTATGTGTGATTGTTCAAATCTCACTGTTAGAGGTAAGATTTTAACATCACAAGTTTGATTATTTTGAGGTGATATGGGTGAGATGGTTCGAATCTCTGTGTCGGAGGTAAGAATTTAACATGACAGGTTTGGTTGTGTTTGGGTGATATATGTGAGATGGTTCGAATTTCACTATCAGAGATAAGAGCTTAACAGAACAGGCTCACGAAATTTTTAGAAAACCCCCAACTATCAACGGATTTGACATGCCATTACCAATCACCGTTTGCATTGGGCTAGCCATATTATTCCTCTCGACATGATGAGTTGTCAAGGTTTTGTTTGGACTTAAATGCCAAACGTTCCCTCTTTCTATTGTCTTTTCAGCATTGGGTTGTTTCTACCCTAAGTATGATATGATCAGTCGAGAATTTTAGTCTCCTCTTGCCCCTTACCTCAAAAGTGCTAGGCTGTTCGCACATTACTCCTTATCATAATAAGTTGGCGAGAATTTTGATTTTCTCTTCTCTTTGCCATGTAAGCATTGAGCGATTCATGCTTTTTATTCAATATGAGGAGTTGTTGAGAATTTGATCTCCTCTCCCCTTTACCTTCATGACTATGGGTTATTCATGCATTTATCTCAGCATGATGGATTATTGATGATTTGAATTCCCCTCCCCTTTGTTTTTAAAGCATTGGGTTGTTCATACATTTTATCTCAGTATGATGGGTTGTTGAGGATTTGAATTCCTTTCCCCTTCACTTTTGAAACATTGGTTATTCATGCTTTTTACCTCAGCATAATGGTTTGTCAAGGATTTGATTTCATCTCCCCTTCTCTTTTGAAGCATTGGGTTATTCATGCTTTTTACCTTAGTATGATGGGTTGTCAAGGATTTGATTTCCTCTCTCCCTTGCTTTTATGGCTATACTACCTCAGCATGATGGGTTGTCGAGAATTTAATTTCGTCTTTCCTTCGCCTTTACGGTTTTGGGTGGTTCATACTTTTTACCTAAACATAATGGATTGTCGAAGATTTAATTTCCTCTCTCCTTCGCCTTTGCGGCTTTTGAGTGGTTCATACTTTTTTACCTCAGCATGATGGATTGCGAGAAACTTGTTCTCTTCTCTTTACTTTTGCAGCATTGGATAATTCATGCTTTTTCCTCTAACATGATAGGTTGTCGAGAAACTTGTTCTCTTCCATTTGCTTTTGAAGCATTGGGCAATAATATATCCTAATAGGATAATATTGTGACAATTTATCGTGCGATTTCTAGCAAACTCCTAGCTATTAATGAATTTGATATGCTTTTATTAATCGTCATTTAACGTTAGGCTTTGTTATTTTCCTCAACATGGTGAGTTATTTAGAATTTGTCTCCTCTCCCATTTGTCTTTGTGCCTATGGGTCTATTGTGATAAATCTGTCATGGAATTTTTAGCAAACCCTCAGTTATTAACGGATTTGATATGTTTTTACCAATTGCTATTTGCATTGGGCTAGCCATACTATTTCTCTCAGTATGGTGAGTTGTTGAGCATTTTGTTTGGGTTTAAAAGCCAAACATTGCCTCTTCCCATTGCCTTTGGGTTTTGGACTGTTGATATTCATACTCTTATCTCCAGTATGATAGGGTTGGTAAGAATTTTAATTTCCTCTCCCATTGGCTATTGTGGCCTTCGGGTGAAGCCGCCTTAATTGTTTAGACGATAAATTAAATTCGAGTAAACCGTCTCTACCTCGAGGGGCTCTTCCCATTTTGGGTTCAAATTTGCTTTTGACCTTATAAGTTATGATCCTTTTCTTTGACTTTTTTGTTGAATGCTTTCGAGATGCGTGCTTGATATAATTTGATCTATTGTTTGTGCTTTCAAGCGCTCTTCGTCAGTGCTCCTAATTTTTGAAACCTTTGCCGATGTTCGCAGCTTGTAGAGATGGAATTTGGATTTTAAAAGGCAAAATCATCTCGCGGCCATACCCCAAAGGAAATGGTGTAGCTTCAGTTGGAGTGCATGTTTGATGAGCCTATAGACATACTCCCAAGTTTTTTGTCTCAATTGCGTCGGCTTGAAGAGACAACTTTCTTGGAGGAGTTTTCACTATAGTCTTCTTGTTGAAGGCTTCAATTAGACTATTAACTGTCAGATTGTATGTAGGATGTTGAGACATCTTGGATTCTGAGTTTGTTGCAGAATTGGGAGAAGCTTTGACTGGAAAGCAGGGCCCACTATCATGGATAATCCACTGAGTTATGCCATAGTGGTAGATCACATCGTGTTTGATGAATTTAAATTTTTTGCTTCTCTCATTGAGACTGTTTCAACCCATTTGAAGACGTAATTGGTTGTCGCCAGTATAAACTGATGTCTTTTGGATGAGGGTGAAGTAATTGGCTCGAAATATCCACATCCCAAATTTCGAATGGCCAGCTTGAGGAAGAGGTGTGTGACTGGTACCATGGTAATGCTTTGTGCATGCCACAGCTTCTACGATCATTTTGGATAGAAGTAGCCGAGTTTTTTTTTATGCAAATCCAAAGTTTTGCCCTGGCTGGTAGGCCCTGCAAGTCCCGCTATGGGTTGCTTCAAGTTCCTTTTGGGCTTTCCTCTCAGTGAAGTAAGATATCATCGTGTAACTTGCGGTATAGGGCTTATCGCATCGTATCATAGTAGAGTCTAGTTGTCTTCTTCTTTATTGAGACTGCTTTCTTTGGATCTTCTAGAAGTTTATCATATAGTTGATAATGAATGAAAAGTGCCAGTCCAGAGACTCAAGGCTCAATCCAACTTGGTGCACTTTCTTTGCCTCCACTATTGTTTTAGGGCAAAGAAGATTGGGGCTCCCGATAGTAATGCGCTTACTTGACTCAGGTGATAGCACCAAAGTCGTGACGAGTGGTGCGAGGGCATCTTCATACATATTCTTGTGTCACAGTACATGGTCAATGTAAAACTTTTCAAATTTATTAGTCATTTTGATTGCCACTTGATGATAGAGCACAAGAACTTCATATTAAGCTCGTACTCTCCAGTTATCTAGTTGATGATAAGATTCAAATTACCGTACGTCTTGAGACGCTTCACTCCCAGCTGCTGAGCTATTTGGAGGTTGATTATGAGCGTATTGTATTTTGCCGCATTGTTGGTGTATGGTTCAGTAGGTGAGTACCTTCGGAGGATCACATATTTGTGAGGAGATATTAGTGCTACCCCCACTCCTACTGCAGCTCTTCTTCTTGCACGATCGGAGAATAATTATCAAGCTTGTTCCTTGAAAATTGCATTAAACTTCGGCAAATTGTCTTTGAGCAAGTATGAGTTTTAATGTATCCTAACCCCCTGCAACAATAGGAGTTGTAATGTATCATCGCCCCCTGTGAGAAGGAGTTGTATCCCTACTTACTATGAGACGTAGAAGTTATAATATGTCCCAACCTCATATGGATTCTCTGGTCTCTGGTTTTATGAAATTGTTTTAGATTCTAATTGTCTTGCAGAATTGGCCCTAGAAAATCGCAAAATCTACGTTTTTGATGGCGTTACACGATATTTGTTTCGCATTGAGAGTGCAAACTTATCTTTGCTCACTGAATTAGCTTCACATTTCAACTGCGAGCATAACCTCGCATTTAGATAACTTTACGTTAGTTTTGCTTTTCATAGTCTCGCATTGTTCACAGGTATTAGCCTCGCGTTCTTTACGCTGGCTTAGTCTCACATTGTATGTGGGCATAAACTTGCATTCTGGCTTTATGCATATCCTTATTTGGTTGGATGTGGGTCCCACCCCCTGCATGAAACTTATTTGGTTGTTTATGGAGTTCATCATTTGGTAATAAATTACTTTCTTCTTCATGGTATATTTACTATGTGGGGCTGAATCTTGTAACGCTTCCATTTTTCAGTTGCTTCTCAAAACGGAGGACACTACTTATAATTTATATTAGACAACTCAACAGTCACAGAATTTTAGAATACTGTAACCACTGTCACAATCAGATGAGTAAATAACATATCTAAAACTGAAAGGATTTAATTTATACAAAAAGTTCATTATATAAAATGGCACGCTGTTTTAAATATGAACACAAAAGAATCTAAAGAGAAAAGTAGTGCCTAAACAAAAGAAAATATAAACAAAATATACAAAGGTTCTCCAGAGAGTACTTCGCTTGCCTATTGTCACTCGATCTGTCCAACAAAGTACGGGTCTTCAACTGGGGCTAGCTCCCCTTCTTTGCCTTTCAAATCTTGGTTCAAAACTTAGGGAATTAAATCCAGCAAGTAATACTTTTAAAAAGAGTAAATGTGTACTATCATAGTACAAGAATATCAGTGTGCGCGAGCATGTTTATGTCAGTATTGTTCGTGTAAATATAAATTAAATATGAAAGCAAGTATAAATCAACGAACATGACAATAACTGCTCTATCTATTTAATCATATATTCTATTGGTCTCAGTCACCGTCCAATTTAATTGTAGAAACTGTATTAATGGATAAAATAGCACTATTATCCATTGTGCTATAAGTGCCCGTGCATACCTGGGACTCGGCCTCAATGCTCATGACACTGAACCATGACATGTCGCTAGACATAACAATCAATTTTTGTACTATTTTATAGTAACAGATATACCACTCTGGTATTAATTATTAATTGGTGATCTAGTAATCACCTAGGCCGCTGCAGTAAAAGATTCTCAAGCTTAATATTACAATTATTCCTTATATGACATGACTCTTATCTATTATATAGTTTCTCCCATTATCGTATGCGTAATACATTATACTCATGATAATTTTATTTTACATTTATTGTTTATTATTTTTCTTTCTCTTCTTTTCAATTCATGATAACATGTTTGCTTTTTCATGACCGCACATGACATGTAGTAGTATAGCACATAATTTGTAACATTAAGGCACATTACTTGTAGCATGATAAATATTAGTGCACAATTGTATCACAATATATTTTATCAAAATTGATCCAATAATCTGATTCAGTTCTCAATGTTAATCAATACCCCAATTTGTGAATTAAGTATATCATGTAATAGTATTGCATATTTATTTATTTATTATTACTTATATTTCTTCTCTTTTGTAAGCCCAAACATTTATGAGGCCCAAAGTTTTATATATTTATTTATTTCTCTCAACAGTTACTTATAAAGCCCACTTAATTATGTTTTATTTTATTATAAAGCCTACGGAATTATGAAGCCCACTCTGGCCCAAGCCCATTAAATTGAAATTATTTCCTCCTACTATTTTACTAGCTGGGCCGGCCTAGTTTCTTTTCTTTTTCTATTTTATTTTTATTTTTTTTCCTTTCACTTTCCGGTGCAAGCCCAAGCCAAGATAATTTTTTTGTTCTTTTCCTTTCCTGCTCAATCCACCAAAACCCTCACCTTTCTAATCTCTCTCTCTCTCTCTCTCTCTCTCTCTCTCTTCTCTTCTTCTTCTTCTTTCCTTTTTTTCTTTGAGTTTTATTTTATTTTATTTTTATCTATTTGCATAAATTATTGTTAGAAAATATAATTATGAATATGAGCACTCTCATACCAAAAATAAAATTTCTATTCCAAATTCAAACATAATTTAACAAAATGGTAAACATTTAATCATTTCTACAATTATATAATCAATACAAAAAATTATACAATTAAAAAGAAATAATAAAATAGAGAAGTGTGTTATTTACATTGGGCTCCTTTTAATTTTCTCCGATTTCTCGAATCCTCCCTTTTTTTCCCTCCTTCTTCCTCTTTTTTTTTTTTCTATCTGGTTGGTGCTGGTGAGAGAAGGTGAGAAGAGAGTAGAGACTGAGGGAGAGTGTGTGTGTGTGAGTGGGCCTTCTCTTTATCTATATATTTTTATTTTTTTTTATTTTTTTGTTTTATCCTCTCACTTGCATTTGATTGGCCTCCAAAGAGGCAACCGCCCCTCTCCCATTCTCAGGTAAAATGAATTTCATCTGATTATTTATTTATTTAATAATTTTGGTTCTGTGTAACGTTCTCCAAATACTATCAAATTTATGTAAAACGTAGTACCCAACAAAATAAACACTGTAAAATTATCCGTTTATCATTTCGATATTCAGAATAAATAAACTGAAATTTTGAAGTAATTATAAGGATAATTTTATTATTATTAAATTAGTAATTTTGGGAGTACTTTTCTGTCTCGTAAGAAAAATCTCTAAAAATCTTAAATATTACAAAACTAATAACCGAAAACAGCAAATATCATTTGGATTTGCGAATTTAAAGTTACGTTCACCGAAAGTTATTTCGATATCCAAAATTGTTTCGGTGAACTTATTCGGCACGACTGGCCTCAAAAGAGCAATACAAATAACTTGAACTTTGGGGTATTACTAATCTTAATATTGTATTTTTATTTACTTTTATACTTTGGATCAGTTCTGTGCACTGGTTTAGCCTCGCGTACTAGTATAACGATGTATGCTGGTTTAGTCTCGAGTTAGCCTCCCGTCTGGATGATTTTATACTGGTTTAGTCTCGAGTTAGTTTTATGCACTAAATAATTTTATACGGGTTAGCCTTTGCTTTACGCAGGTATTAGCCTAGCGTTATGTTTTGACTTAACCTCGCATTATACGAAAGGTTCTCTTGATGTGGGTCCCACTCTCTATGTAGGCTTCATTTGGCTAGTCATGGAATCCATCATATGGCACATATTATATCTTCATTATAGACTACGTGAGGCTCATAGTTAGTCTGACGCTTCAAATCTCTAACGCAAGGTAGAGCTGAGTGTTAGCTTCGTGTTCTGATACTTCCACGTGGGGCTGATTCTTGGCTTCATAACCTGGCACTTCTACTGGGCTAAGACTTAGTTTTGCGTTTTGGTTTTTCTGTACAAGGCTAGAACTTAGCTTTGCGTTCTTATTTATCTTCAGGATCTGGATTAGCATCGTGCGCTGTATTAGTCACGTGCGTTGTCTTAGTTTTGCGCATCGAAGGTTTTATGCTAGGCTGCAAGTTAGTCTTGTGCTCTGCATATCTTCCAACAACGGAAACCACACGGGCTGCTAGATAGCCTCGCATTTCGTTGTTCTTACACAAGTGCTATCCACGCATGGGGGAGAACTTGTGCATATTGGATTAACTTCGCATTTTACGCTAGTTTCTTGTTTCTATTTGAGTTCATACTCATAGACAGACTTAGCCTCGCGTGGAGAGCTTTCTATGCATGCTGGTTTATCTCTGTAATTCATGATAGCATCGCATTTTTACGATTCTGCATAAGGTTGACACTTAATATCGCATTTTGATATTTTTATACTATGCTGATAGTTTGTGAGATTAGTCTCGCGTTTTGTGCTTGCGTAGCTTTGCGCTTGGATGCTTTAAAGAGCTTAGCCTCGCGTTTGGATTACAATTTAACATCACTTTATACACAAGGTTAGACTTGTGTGCTGATTTAGCCTCGCGCACTGAGTAAGACTCGTGCACTGGCTTAGTCTCATGCATTGAATTAGCCTCGCATTCCAGCTGCGGACATAACTTTGCGCTCCACGTGGGCATAGCCTCGCATTCTACGCTGGCATAGCCCTTCGTTGATAACTTTATGTGGGCTTAACTTCGCATTATATGCTGGTATAGCCTCGCACCTGAATGACTTTATGCTGACTTAGTCTCGCATTGTACCCGAGCACAGCGTCACGTTTTAACAAGCTTGGCTCTGGTTTTCTGGATGATGGATTGAAATTCTCATCATCTTCATTGTCATCGTAGTTCACAAGTCCTCCAGGCCGAGGCCTGATAGACGAAGGCGAATCTGTATTTTCATAGGCAAATCTAGGGATGCACTGAGCAGAAGTATGTCTTTGGTTCTGCATGGTTATTATGCCTATCCGAGCAGAAGCAGAATCTTCTTCAAGGAGTTTCTGATTTCTTCTTTGAATATTGCAATCACGCTTCTTCAAGGAGTTTCTGATTTCTTCTCTGAAGTGCACATCATTGCCGTACTTGTTTGCAAGAACTTGGAATCTAATGTTCCTTGAATTCTGGATGTACTTCTCCAACTAAACCTGTTATTTCTAAATGCAGCTGTAGCCTCGTTCTTAGCTTGCTGTAGTAACAAATTCCTCAGGTTCCTTGGCGAGCTGTATTCCATGTCCTCCATCTCCAGCAGGTTCCGTGATCATCATTGGCAAGTCATTTTGAACAGGCAAATATGGTTGATTGCTTGGTGCTTCCCAATGCACACGACCTCATCTTTGTTAGCTTCCAGAATCTTCTCTTCCGGTCAGGTTGTATTTAAAGCTCCAGTGTATTTCTTTGTTGGCGGCTGCTCTTTGCTTTTGAAAGTTTATCTTAAGAAGGTTTGGGACATTTCCCACCATAAAGCTACATTTTGAGCTCTTGATTCCTTTCGCTAGTCCTACGAACAATCCTGGCGCCGAGATTATGGACTTACAAACAATTCAAACCCCCTCAAGATAAAAATGAGAGAGAGAAGAGGGAGCCCGCCGCCATGGAGGTGGAGCTACAAAGTTAGAGTTGAGTGGCATTGACGCCATCGATCTCGGTGACAGCAAGTTAAGAAATGCTTCTTAACCAAGCTCATCATGATGTAACGTAGCCACGCGATGCAATGCGAGGAGGTTCCCACGAATTTGGTGAGCAACGCTCGTAGAAAGTCAAGCTTTAGCCTCATCATATCACTTTTGATCAATCAGAAACATCAATACCAGCAGGTAACAGTACACCTCCAACTCAATTGCAGGATGCTTGCTATCGCGCATCGCCCACTGAACCGCAGAGATCCTAGGCTTCTCATGCAAATAAGTCCTTTGATCAAGCAATTCTCTCATACAACCAGAGAATGAGTTGAATTTGACAACGATTCTTCACAGGGACCAAGACCAAGGAGTTATCTTTCTTTGTACAATTTTGGTCTCTCTCTTCTTCTTGCAACGAAGAATGATCAGAAGCTTTTGAATAATTGCTTGGTTAAGATCAGCGAACTCGACAAAGGCCTGGTTCCGATTGGCCCCGAGCGATTTGCTTCACTTCTTTGATCGGCCACGCTCTTCGCCTGTTGCGGGTTCTCGGCGCGGCAATCTGATTGGAGATGAAGGCCGAGATGATGGATGGGCCCCTCGCCTGTTTCAGCAGTCTCGCTTTTAATTAACGCATCCTGCTGTAATTGGGAGTTTCTAGATGGGCAGTGAGCCCACTTTAAAAGTTTATTTTTTTTTTACCATTTTACCATTTATTTTTTTTTGTCAAAACTATCCTTCCTTCATCCTCCTAGCGTCCCCTTCTTTTTTTCCCGCGCAAAAGCAGAGCAACAGCAAAAGTAGAGCAGAGGCAGAGAAAAAGAGGGGGAAAAAAAAAAATTCAATTTCAGAGAATCCAAACTCCATTCCTCTTTATTTTTAACTCCTTTTAGTAAAAAATTACGGAAATTAAAATTTACATTTAGCTTAAATCGGTTCTTTTATTGTAAAACCCTAGAAAATAGAAAAACCCTAGAATCTCTGGCCCCCCTGATCCGAGCTAGCCAGCCGGATGAGGCCAACCCACCCAGGCTAGCAGTCCCGGATTGGGTGCACTAGTCCGCACTGGCTAGCTCGGATTAGGGGCGCCAGAGATTTTGGCCCCCGGTCCGAGCTAGCCAGCCCGGACCAGTGCAGTTGATCCGGAACTGATAGACCGAATCAACGACACTGGTTCAGGCTGGCTAGTCCGGACAAGGTGCCAGAGCCCTGGCTCCTTAATCCGGGTTTATAGTCCCGGATCACCTAAAAATGATCCAGTTCTGTAAACCCGGATCATGGATATAAGGCCAGAGATGTCCTGATACAGTGTGTACAACCCGGTAGATAATAAAGAACAATATAATATCATTACTTGTTCATGTTTCATACCCCCAATTTGGTATCAAAATGCACAATATCAACAAATCATTCATAGTTTCAAACACAAAGAACAACGGCAACAAAAATTCTATGTATCAACAAATTATTCATAGTTTTAAAGATTTAATAAAAGAGTGATATCTAAGATTACAACTTTATATATATAATATGTTCCTTGACTACAACTTCATTTACATGAAACGACAAAATAAAAGCAATCTATGTTCCATGCTAACAACTTCATTTTTATATTGACATGAACAATTCTCGTTTGAGTTTGAGACTCAATTAAAAATAAAAAAACCCAACAAATTCTAGATTCTTCGAGACTTCCGAGCGGGTTGCTTCCTTATGGGTTGACGGCGCCTTGCAGAGCTGGGACCTTTGGTGGGGGACTGCGCAACGGGTTGTAATATTGTGTCAACATCAATTTGTGTGCACCCGGTCAGAACTGATTTTATCTTGATAAGGGCATTATAGAGCAAACTTGAACGCCTCTTACTTGCAGTCTCACCTTACTCTAAGAAGAGATCAATAATTGCTATAATTTCATGAATTCTCTGCATATAAATCACAAAGAATAAAAAAACCAATTATTACCTCTTAAGTATTTGCCTGCGGGATATCTTGTGCCCCTTTTTGATTTGAGGCTTGGGTGGACGGACCAATAAAGCGTCGATGTACCTTCTCAAACCACACCATATAATCATGCGTGCACTCTCCCGGGGTACTTGCCTCTACGCCTCGATGCTCCTGTGCAAGTACATGATCTAACAAACTCAGCCATATTTCCTCAGCATGTCTATATGTCACCAAATAGTTTTTGCTCGTAAGTCCATGTTTTTCTCGTATAGGATTGAATGGTGGAGGTGGAATGTATCGACGACGCCCAAACTACCTTATCACCTGTACAGGGTGATAAGGCTCGACAATTTCCTTTATTTTCAATGTACCCATATAAAAGGATACTTTATGTCCCTAAAGGACCGATATGGGTCCCATATCACCTACAATGTCATGATATTTCAAAAGCAATGGATAAAAAAAATATTATTATCGTTTGAAAAAAATACCAAATAAATTTTACTTTTGCCTAACTTGGTTCAC
Organism: Dracaena cambodiana; assembly: GCA_036321105.1. Taxonomy (NCBI): domain Eukaryota; kingdom Viridiplantae; phylum Streptophyta; class Magnoliopsida; order Asparagales; family Asparagaceae; genus Dracaena; species Dracaena cambodiana. Next base: position 6,976,335 of record JAYEPQ010000020.1, read on the forward strand.
CGTCAACATGTCAAGTCTATCCCTAATAGCTCTAACATACTCCAAAGACACTTTGTTGTCACGTCTGCTCAACCATCGGCATGCTTGTGGCTGGTCAGGTCTGTATCCACCATTTAAAATCGGCATTAAAAACGGAAAGTGAGCGAAGATCCACGCTTGCAGCAATGTTAAACACCCGGACAACTGTGCCGCATGGGCTCGAGAGGAAAGACCGAGCTGTCTGTGCAAATATGCTAGAGCTCCAGCACTCCAGGCATATGTATGCACATTCTCGACATCATGTAGAAATACAAGATAGTCAACAGAGACCCTTGTGCCGCTCTTGTCCCCAAATAGTGTGCACCCGAGATGACAAAGTAAGAATACTCGAGCAGCACATAATATTCAATGCTACTAATGTACTGATAAGAATATATTATGAGCAGATACAAAGAGGAATTACGGATGTACTGCACAAAATGGATATTTGGCTGTCCAAATTTTAGAGACTATGTGTTTATTTTTCTCATGTGATTAATGCATCATAATGGATTTCGTTCTTGAACTGATAATAAAGCAAGATATTTTAGATAAACAATTACTATAATAAAATTTAAATCAAAATTATTATGTCTGACCTCATTCTTAGATATAAAGAAAGCAACGTGTATTCTAAAACTCTTCAAAAAAGACAAATTAATTGGTTCTCCATTTATTGGCCGTACTTCCTCTTCTTCTCAGTCTAACTCATCGATACCCCTACTTTCTTGCGATACACTTTGATGAATGTGTAACGGAAGGGTCTTTGCGGTAGCATCAACCTGTGAATCCAGTTCGTCACGGATTTCAGGAATGTTAGGATCGATGGCTGGACGGATCTCCGTTTTCTTCCTCCTATTCGACGCTGTTGGTCGAATCCGAGATGGTTGCACCGGATCCATCTGTAAATCACCAAAGATTTTATTTACACAATGAAATTTTAAATTATCAAATATCATATATCACAATATGCTAATTATATTTGCCTATCTAAATCCATTAAATATCATAACATAAACACACAATATCTACATTTCAATTTTTTCCGATTCGAACATCAAAAATTAACAATCTAATCCAAGCACAAAAAAAACCAACTCATATTCACAATATAAATTTTGCACTTAACTGCTGGTAGTGAAAATTTTTAAGTAAAAAGGAATTTTCCACACATAACGTGGAGCAACACCGTAGCTCCGCGTTTGGCTATTTTAGCCTCGCGTTTGAGTAACACACAGAGCTAATCCATAGCTCCGTATTCTGAGAAAATTAGTTCTGCATTTACTACGCGTGAGCAGATTTCATTAGAATTTTAAATTGATTGAGATTGAGATATGGACTTATCTAATATCCAAATTAAGTCCAATCAGAATCTATAATCAAGAGATTTAAATCAAAACTAAGATATTTGATTAGAATCCTTGATGAACACAACTACCTTCCAATTCTATTCAATTGGAAACTCTCATATTAGCCCAAGGCCATAAATACCCTATTGAGGAAACATTTGTGGATCTTTTTTGAGCATTGAAGAAGTTCAAGTTACGCGTGAGAGTGTTGAACATATCAAAACCAGAAGAGAAAGATCAAGAGTCGGCCGTCATCTTCGTCAACCTAGAAGACTTCCACGTCAGATCGTCCAAAATAGCTACTCGATAGATCCCATCGCTACGAGAACCCAACCCACTTTTTATTATAAAAGAGAGCGATAGATTATAAATCCTCTCGTTTGTTCATTCTTATTCACTTTTATTGTAATTAAGTTATTCCGATGGAAGGAGGCAAAAATTTAGCTACGAACAAACTGGAAACCACAGTGGGAGAAATTTGTTTTACTGAAAAAGAGATCGTGGCGCAATCTGACGTCGAGAAGATTGGTTCCGACGTTAACATGCTCATCGTAGAAATCGATCAGCAGAAGTACGAGGAGTATCTCTCCTCTGAGTCAGGTAATCTGACCGAAACGCGGTGCTATCATCACGTGCTCTCCAATACCCGTAAATTGGGTAATCGGAAATCCACCATTAATCGGGGACCTTGGAGACCGCAGGAATGGAGCCATCATTTGGGCAGAGAATCCTAATAGAAGATGACCTTTCTACTGCTGAAGAAAGTCTGGGAACGGGATTGACTAGAATCCAACTCCGCAACCGAAATCAGAGAGCTAGGCGAAAGGCCCTCAAAACTTGCATTAAACGCGAGGCTAATCAGATAGCAGAATGCGAGGCTACTGTACCTCACGAACTGGCTTGCGTTAATCGCAAGACTAGTCAGTATCGCGTTAAACGCGAAGCGGCAATTTGCATGAATCATAAGGACAAGCCAGCGGGTGATTCTCCATACAAGGCTTTTCTATATGGACTTAAAACCAGAGAAGCTCGCGTTAATCGTGAGGATAAAATGCTGATAGAGCCAGCGTGTGATGGTGATTCTCCACGCGAGGCTAAGACTGAGCTTAGCGTAAAACGCAAAGCCAGTAAAACTTGCGTTAATCGTAAGATTTCTGATACTCACGTAAATCGCGAGGATAAACTTCTCATAAAGCCAGCGTGTGAAGATTCTCAACGTAAGGCTAAAACCGAGCTTAGCATAAATCGCGAAGCTGGTGAAACTTGCGTTAATCACAAGACTCCTTACCTTCGCGTAAATCGCGAAGATAAGTTTTAGACTTACGTTAATCGCAAGAATTGCGTTAAATGCGAAAATATGACTTGTGTAAATCGCAAGAATAAGCCAGCGTGCAAGAATTTTTCTCCACGCGAGGCTAATATTTCAGAAGTTAAACTTCTACAGGAACGCAAAGCCAGTGTAAAACGCGAGGCTAGTGTAAAACGCGAAACTATTTCTCAGCTTCGCGTATCAAAACGCGAAGCTATTTCTCAGCTTTGCATATCAGAACGCGAAGCTACTTCTCAGCTCCGCGTAAAGCAAGCTGAATTCAAAATCAGATTTGATAATCGCACTGTTGGACAAGAATTTGACACTAATGACTCCAAGAAGCTCAAGTGGGCCCCTGGACCCTCTCAACAGATGAGTGGGCCCCACGACTCCGTGTCCAAGGCCACTGATCTCTAAAAATACTTAACAAATAAGAGGAGCATAAATCAAGTTCAATCGGATCCTATTTGTCATTACAAGCAGCTTATGATAGCAGTATCTGCTGTGCTGAACAATTGTTGCTGCAGTAGGAATAGGGCGTCGATATTCGACCGATTAACTAAGTCGGATAAAAACCCTGCAAAGAAGACAAAAAGTGCTCCCCGAGAAAAAGAATGGAGAGCAGTAACCTCTAACATGGTTGGAAAGGGGAAGAAAGTCGTAGATAGGGATGATGATTCGGAATCAAGTGATGAAGAGCCTCATCATCTTACCCGACTTAAATCTGGCGATGTCCCCCATCGAAATTACAAGAAACTTGTAAAAGATTCTTATGACGACGACAGCGACAACTCGGCCATAACTTCACCTCGCTCTTCGGCATCATCTAAACCACAGAAATCGACATCACATATGGCAGATAAATCTGATGACATCGATCAGAGATTTGAAGCCCATGAACAAATGATCCGAGAGCAACAAAAAACGATCGAGAATCTCAAAATGATGCTCTTGAAAGTGGTCGAAAACACCTAAAACAATGGTCGAAGATAAAGCAAAAAGTTCTTCAGAATCACTGCGAAAGAAAAAAAAACTCCATTTAAGATGAATGAAGAAGATAAAGAAGAAAAGACTTACTCGACACGTGATGACGAAAATAAATATTCTTTCCATGACTCTCATGAAGAGAAAATTGAGAAATTACAAAGCCAACTTGTTGCCTTGATGCACAAGAAGGAACTGAAGTAATCGGGGGTGTCAAGACCATACCCGCTTGAGTATGATTTGGCACAGTACCCCGAAAGTATAAACGCTCTAGTTGGAGCCGTATGATGGGAAAGGATCCCCAAGCCAACATATGTACTAGTTTTTGTCTCAAGCAGGACATTTATTGGGTAATGACCCAGTAATGACTAAGATATTTGCAAGTACCTTATGAGGGCCTACCTTTACATGGTTCATGCAGTTGCCCCCAGGTACTATCAATACCTGGTATAACGTTGAAAAGCACTTTCTTGCACGTTTCTTCGAGGATGACACCGAAATATCGGTTCGTTCCCTCCTTGCAACAAAGCAAGGGGAACAAGAAACGGTAAAGGATTTTATAGAAAGGTTCTGGAAAAAGTCCGTGCATTGCAAATACGGAATGGTCCAGGAAACTCTGGTGAAAACTTGCAAGCATAACCTAAAGACTAACGTGTTCTTAAAAATGGGAGCTCTAGAGTCCAAAACATAGAAGGATTTGCTTAAATAAGGAGAGCAAGCTGAAGACTTGATCCGCCGAGTTGAAAAATCTCGTGGAGCAAGGAATTTTGGAAATAATAGGCCGCATGCACACAGAGCAACAATAAGAATAAGGGGAAAGCAGTAATGGCATTAAATGCCGCTCCACCGAAGACAAATCCTCCAAACCCGAAGCCCCAAAATAAAAAAGGCACGGGACAAAATAGACCTCGACAAGAGAGGACCTATACTTTTAAGGTGGAACAGACGCCCACACTCTTCCACCTACTCCTTAGAAAGGGAATGTTGAAACTTTCAGAAAATAGAAAACCAGAGGACACTAGTAAAACCAATGACCTTAACTATTGCCTATACCACATGAATGTTGGACACCCTACTAAAGACTGTTACCCTCTGAAGAATAGGATTCAAGCATTGATAGAAGTTGGAGTCTTAACACTGAACGAGGAATAGAAGAAAGTTACTGCTAATATGGCAACCCTAGTAGTAAGAACTCATGAGTTCTCTGCAGGAGTAACTCCGATACCAGAAGGAAAACTAGTCACGAAGAATCATGACCCCACATAAAAGGGCACAGAAAGGACTTGTCCCCATAACAACACAAAGAGGGAAAGTCATGTGGGTCCACCCTGATCTATTACAGGATGAATAATGGACCACCTCAAGGAGCTAGAGGAGAAAGCAGACTAGTAATACTATTTTTACGAAAATAAAAGAAGAGTACATAATTACAGGAGCATTCATGGATTCTAGGAAGGAGGCCGAAACTATGGCCACTCACCAAGATGAGACAGGTCCCTCTGGTACTCGATCTGGAAAAGCCTACCTCAAAGACTACACGAGATTAGACCCAAAGAATGTATACGGGGAACTCGCGAAGCCTGCAAAGCAAAAAGGGTTTCGTTTCCAGAAATTTTTTGGAAAAGATGAAGAAATCAAGGATGCTACGTTCAAATTTTACATCATAGCTCAGTTGGCTAATATCCCAGCTCGAGTTACGCTCTACGAGTAGTTGCGATTGTCGAAATCAACTCGGGAAGCATTAAGAGAGGTTTTAGCAGACTCTGAATCTTTCTTATCACAAATCGTTGATTCAGCCGATGAAGAACAGGATTCTTGCCCCCACTGTCATCAAGTGAGGAGGCGGATCCCACAGATTACCTTTTCCCAGAGGACATGCAGGTAAGGAATATAAAGTATAATAGGCCTTTATATTTCACCGGATATGTCGGATCCACAAAGATGGACCGCATTCAAATTAATCCGGGGTCTGCATTAAGCGTCATTCCTAGAAAGTTGATGCAGCTATTGAGAATTTCTCCCTATCGCCTAACACCAACAAATACTACGATATACGAGTTTAACGCCAATAATAGTTGTCCCCTCGGGAAGATCCGACTTAGATGCCAAATTGGGGATTTGAGGACGGAAGTTACGTGCTACATTATTGATACAGACACATCTTATAACATTCTACTGGGGTGACCATGAATCCATGCCTATATGATAGTCCCATCGACTCTCTATCAATGTATGAAGTACTACGATGAACAAGGAGAAGTCTGGACGTTAGTTGCAGATAGGCAACCATTCAAAGGGCTAGAAAATTATTTCACTAATACTATGCTCTACAAGCCGGCCCATAAGGTCCTCTATAAGAACCACAAGGACCCTCAAGAACCCGACGACAGCGGCAATGAGGCAGACACTGAACATGAATCTCCGAAAGAGGATGATGGGGGTGACTATGAGATAAACCCTCATATAAATTTTAATGTGAATTTCGATAGTAGTGTAACTAATGTGGCTGAGGATGAGTGGGTTATTAATGAAAATATAAAATTAGTCTATGATCCTACTATCGCTACATAGTCTGAGCCTTCCTGTACTACCACCGAGGTGGATGGCCTGTCCAAGCTTGAAGTTCTGGCAGCATATCATTTGCCAATCAAGTCATCCCTCATCTCTCGGTCCGAAATAACGAAGGGAAGAGATCACTTCTTTGAAGTACCTCCACGACAGGTATCTCAAAATCCAATTGTCTTTGGCAAAGTGATCATCACCCCAATTTCACTTATACGAGCAAAAATCCCGAGGGATGATGGAAAAGATGGGTTATAATTTTACCAAAAAATCAGGATTAAACTTTGGGAAAGGCGGCGAAATCTCATACCTTTATTTAGACCAAGAGGGAAGAACTCAGATTATTATTAGAAAACTTGAAGGGGATTAGGCTATGTATCCACTCCTCCCTCACCGCCAAACAAATACGAAGAGAGCTCTTATGCCGAAGAGGATCTATATCTATTTGATCATGAATCAGATCTAAGTATTGGCACCTGGTTCCAATCTCTAACAGCAAATATGGTTTCAGCCGCACCAGAGAGCGATGAGGAACAAATTGATGTTCAAGATGAATCCTGGGCTAAACACATGGATACTCTCTGGGGTGTCCATTTTGAATAGTGTGACCCGCCCACAGAAGATAAACTAGTTCAAGTTAACATGGGAACGGAAGAGAATCCGAAGCCCATTTTCAAAAGCGACACACTAACTCCTCTAGGAAAGGAGGAACTTATATCCCTTATTAAGGAATATATAGACGTGTTCGCATGGAGCTATGAAGATATGTCCGGACTTGATTCTCAGATTGCCACACACCGGTTAAATATTAAGGAAGACGCTAAGCCAGTCAAACAACAGAAAAGACGTTTTCGACTAGAACTAATAGAGGCGATAGTTGCTGAAGTTAATAAGCTCATAAAATTAGGATTTATTCGTGAAGAACAACATCCTGATTGGGTAGCCAATATAGTGCCAGTTCGTAAGAAGAACGACAAGATCCGGATATGCATCGACTTTCGGGATCTAAATGCTGCATACCCTAAGGACGAGTTTCCACTCCCGATTACCGATGTAATGATTAACAACACCTGTGGTTACGAGAGAATGTCCTTTATGGATGGCTTCTCAGGCTACAATCATATTAAAATGTACCCAGACGACGAAAAGCACATGGCTTTCAGAACGCCAATGGGGGTGTACTGTTATACAGTAATGCCCTTTGGGTTGAAGAACGCCGGTGCCGCTTATAAACTGGCGATGAGCATTATATTTAAAGAACATCTGTGTAAAACTGTGGAGTGTTACGTAGACGATTTGGCAGTCAAAAGCAAAAATAAAGAAGACCATCGTCAGGATCTAAGGACAGTCTTCAATCTTATGCGAAGATATCACTTGAAGATGAATCCCGCTAAGTCCTTTATGGGGGTGTCCAGTGAAAAATTCCTTGGATTCATAGTTACTTCGGAAGAAATTTTTCTCGCTCCCGAAAAGGTAAAAGCGATCAAGGAGATGCCACCTCCCCGCAACCTTAAAGAGTTGAGGGGGTTACAAGAAAAGTTGGCCTATATCTGACTTTTTATCTCAAATCTATCGGGATGATGCCAGCCGTTCTCCAGACTTATGAAAAAGGGGGTTTCTTTCGTATGGGACGAAGTATATCAACAGGTGTTTGATGATCTTAAATAATACCTTACGAAGCCTCCTGTCCTCATGGCACCTGTCCCTGGAAGACCGTTCCTTATGTATATAAGGGCCATGGATAACGCGCTAAGAGCATTACTCGCTCAGTATAATGAGCAGGATCATGAACATGCACTCTATTACTTGAGTCGAACAATGATTGGAGCTGAGCATCGGTATACCCCGATTGAAAAAGAATGTTTAGGCCTAATGTTCACCGTCCAAAAAATGTGACACTATCTTTCAAGGCAAACAATTCATGTCATATCACGGGTCAATCCCATTAAAATTCTGATGACAAAACCAGGATCTTTAAATGGTCGATTAGCAAAATGGGCATTACTGCTATCGCCATATGACATCCACTTTGTTCGTCAAAAAGCTATGAAGGGACAAGCGATCGCTGACTTCCTCGCAGACCATCCAATTTGGTCCAACCCTAAATCGTCAGGTGATATCTCAAAACAGACGTCAGAAGTCAACACAATTAGTAAAGAACAAGCATAGCTGATGTTCTTTGATGGTGTTGCAAGATGATCTGCTGCAGAAGTGGGGGTGGTACTGATTTTTTCACATAAACACATACTGCCTAATGGTTACTCATTAACAGAGCCATGCACAAATAATGTGGCGGAATATAATGCGCTCATTATTGGTTCGAAAATGGCTCTACAACTGGGTATGAACTATCTAAAGGTATATGGAAACTCTACGCTCATCGTCAATCAGATGACGGGCAAATATGAAGTCAAACATGAAGCCCTCGTCTCCTATCATCAACTAGCTGTTGATTTGGCTGGATATTTTGAACAATTTTATATTTACTGTATACCTCGAAGTGAGAATATCTATGCGGACGCTCCTGCCGCGTTAGCTGCAACATTGGCAATCCCGCAAGGCACAGCTAAAAGTTTCACTATTGGAAGTAGAGAACTTCTCAATCCTGATACGATCTTACAAGCTAAGGAAGTAAGCCAAGTAGGATTAACTCTGGAACCTCATGATTGGTGATTTTCGTTCGTCGATTATGCCTTATACGGGATGCTGCCAGAGGATATAAAGGAAGCCGCCTCAATAAAGAGGAAGGCCCAAAGATTTTATTATGATCCTACACTTCAGACTTTATATAGAAAATCAAGTGACGGTCTTTTACTGCGCTGCATTTCAAAAGCAGAAACCGATGAAGTACTGAGAGAGACGCATGATGGAGTGAGTGGAGCCCATCAACCCGGTCCAAAACTCGGGGACTGCATAAGAAGGTTAGGATATTACTGGCCGAAGATGATTACTGATGCAATGGCATATGCTAAACGGTGCTATGCATGTCAGGTACATGCCAATTTTATTCATCAACCTCCGGAATACTTGCACAATACTATCGCTAGTTGGCCTTTTGAAGCATGGGGGATGGATATCGTGGGGTCAATAACTCCCCCATCATTCAGAGGACATCGGTTCATACTTGCGATAACCGATTATTTTCAAAATGGGTTGAAGCCGTGCCCATGAGAGAGGTAAAGACTACAGATGTTATTAAATTCATTAAACATGCGTTATTTACCATTTTGGCGTTCCTCGAAGAATCATTCATGATAACAGACCGCAGTTCATCAGTTAGGGGTTTTCACGATTCTGTGATAAGTTCAGAATCAAAAATATCGCTTCAATGCCATATAACCCTGCGGCGAATGGATTGGCCGAAACCTTTAATAAGACCATTATTAAACTCTTTCAGAAGTTTGTCTATTCCAACAAACGGGACTTGAATGAAAAACTAGGAGAGTATTTGTGGGCTTATCGCACCACAGTCCGCACCCCAACAAAAGCTATCTCTTCTCCTTGGTATATGGAAGCGAGGCCGTCTTGTCTCTGGAGGTCCAGATACCATCATTAAGAATGGCATTAGCCACAAAGATGACGATAAAGGAACGTCATCAACAAAGATTGCGAGAACTAGAAGCACTAGATGAGAAGAGTCTCTGGGCTCAGCAACAAATTGAGTTGTATGAAGCCCGAATCTCGCAAACGTTCAATAAGAATGTTAAACAAAGAGCCTTCAAAAAAGGAGACTTGGTTCTGGTTATTAAAATGCTAATGGTTCTGACCCACAAAACTAAGGGTAAATTTGAACCCAAGTGGGAAGGACCGTTCATCGTGGAGACGGTATACTCTAGTGGAACTTATCGCTTAATAAACCAGAATGGTAACAGAATAATGATGCCAATTAACAGTAAATTTTTGAAAAAGTATTATGCATAAAAAAAATTATTGTCACATCTGGTTCATATCCCTAAGAGTATAACCATCAACGTTTTCAAGTTACGCATATGAGCACTTGAAATTCTTTACCAAACTAAGGCATGTGCAATTAGGCACCTCTGTCTAAATTAGTGACCCCTAACCTGATCATTCTGGTGTATGCAATTAAACACTTTCACCAAACTATCAGCTTGCTCTATTGAAGAGCTTTATCGTGGTCAGCACTTTTGACCCGGTCATTCTGGTATCAGCAATCTAAATTACACAGATGAGCCTTGGACTGTTTTTATCAAAACTATAAACTATTTATGTCATTATTTGTTGTGCAAGAAAAATTTGTAGCCAACAGATAAAAGAATTATCTTTATTCATGAATTGAAAGAATAAAGTTACAAAAAGAATTCAAAAAATTATTGAGTTCCTTTTTATTACAAAGAATAAACAAATATATATAAAAGAAAATAAAACAAGGGAGTTACGATTCCCCCAGAAGCTTCAATTTATTTGTCGTCTCATCAATAACTCGACGACGGGTTTCTTCCATTGAGTGTTGAGCCTGCTGGCATAAATCATCGTCATTTATAGCAAGTTGCTGGGCCAACTGCTGACGAGATTCTTCAATAAAGCGGCTCCTCATCATGTCTTCTTACTCGAACTGTCCTTGTTAAAGGATCAGCTCTTCCCGTTTCTTTACGGATTCCCTCAGCCGAGACTCGCTGGTTTCTAAAATAGCCTGAGCTTTGGCAATAGTCTCCCTGGATCTCAGGATGGCTGCTTGGCTCCCTTCGATCTCAAAGTCTACCATCTCTAGCCCCCTGAGGACTGACTCCTGGTTGGCTCGCAGTTCTGCCAACTTTCGAGACCAGTCTTCCTCTTGACGCCTCAGCTCCTCTTAACGAGCCGTCAACTCTACTCGTAGCCACGCCAGTTCAATCTTGGTGATTGCTTCTACTCCACTTGGCGAACTGTGTTTAGTATTTGCACTGCTCTTTTAAAGCTTTTAGGTGGGTTCGGTAAGGAGCTGATCGGTTACGCCCTCCAATCCTTTCAATATTGTCTAGGTAACTGGCCAACATTGGGCGTCCGATCTCAAGGAAGTCCTTCCCATCTAGAATCATGCCAATGCATCTCCTAAGCAGCTGCATGAAGTCGTTAACACTTTGGTTGAAGAATTCTTCAAGAGGATGAGCAGTGTTTAAGTGGAGAGCAGGCAGTACTAAGGAAGATGTCATCGGGGCAGGAGTGGCTTCTGTAGGAGTTGAGGAAGAAGAAACTTGTCCTTGTACCAGATTCATGACATGCGGGGCCAGTAAAGCCAATAAGGACTTGGCAGAACTAGGGACTAGAGGCGAACTATCGCTGGTACTAGTCAGTCGAGCAGCCTCGCTAACAGGAGTAGATGATGGAGTGTCTCCGCCTGAAGTCCCTCCTATGGCAGAAGTAGCCTCAAAGGAGAACTTTAGATTATCTTCATCACCTGTCGGCAAGCAAGTTGGAATAAGAGGGGCCACTAGGGTCTCAACAGCCATAATTGTTGATGGCGTTAATACTGCTAGCTGAGGAGCTGAAGGCGCACCAATGACTAAGGGAAAGGTGTCCTCGGAGCAAACAGCCAGTGTTGGAGATGGTAGGCTTGGAGATGGAGGAGCATATCTTGACATAGCAGCAATGGTATCTGTCCTGTCATCACTCCCCAATTCGTCAATTGGAGGAATGGAAGAAGGACCAGAATGTGGAGCCGGTGTGAAGTAGTCTGCATCAAATCCGTCTGTAGAACTACCTAGTCCGCCCACCAAGCCACTGGCTGGAGTACGGCGATAATTTCGCCAGTCAAGAAGGTGATTGGCTAGTTAAAACCAAGCCAAATCTCCCCTAAATCACTCCAATGGGTAAAAAAAAACGGAGATTCTTACCTCCAATTGGTGCAGCGTAGACTACGTCGCCGCTGCGGCCACTACCTCGGCCGCTGCCGCCACTACTTACGCCAGCCGTCGACAGAGAGGAGGCGTGTGAGGTCATGCTCTTCTTGAGTGCCATTACTCTTGAAGAAATCGATGGAAAATGGAGGAGAATCGGGCCAAAATCCGGTCGGTTGCAGTCGACTCTGATCGCCTGAGCTCTAGAGTTCTTAAGAATTCTTCAAATGAAGTGAAGAAGAAGAGTTGAGACTCTATTTAAATAAAAAAACACGCCCCTTGGTATTCGGCGCGAGAATCAGAGCAGTTGCTGAACAAAACACGAGGCAATTAGCTTCGCGTAAGCACTGAAACCACGAAGATAACTTGGTGTTTATTAACTCCACGTTCGAGTTTGAAGATTCAAAGTATTTTAAAATTTGCTATGTTCTAAGCCATTTTAAAAACTTTGGAGGAGGTCCTATTAGTAGTGAAAATTTCTAAGTAAAAAGGAATTTTCCACGTAGAACGCAAAGCTCCGCGTTCTGAGGAAATTAACTCCGCGTTTACTACGCGTGAGCAGATTTCATTAGAGTTTTAAATTGATTGAGATTGAGATTTGGACTTATTCAATACCCAAATTGAGTCCAATCAGAATCTATAATCAAGAGATTTAAATCAAAACTAAGATATTTGATAAGAATCCTTGATGAACACAACTACCTTCCAATTCTATTCAATTAAAAACTCTCATATTAGCCCAAGGCTATAAATACCCTCTTGAGAAAACCTTTGTGGATCTTTTTCGAGCATTGAAGAAGTTCAAGTTATGCGTGAGAGCCTTGAACATATCAAAACTAGAAGAGAATGACCAAGAGTCGGCCGTCATCTTCGTCAAGTACGAAAACTTCCACATTAGATCGTCCAAAGGAGCTACTCGATAGATCCCATCGCTACGAGAACCCACTTTTTATTGTAAAAGAGAGCGATAGATTATAAATCCTCTCGTTTGTTCTTTCTTGTTCACTTTCATTGTAATTAAGTTATTCCGATGGAAGGAGGCAAAAATTTTGCTACGAACATTAACTATTCCAAATTCCAACTATCATTAATCGATAAAAATAATAAAATCTAAACTATTTTAACCAATGAAGACTTTAATTTCACCATAACAAAATGTAAAGAAATTATTTTTTCACCAATCTTTTTGCCCCTCAACCAAATCTACCCTCATTTCCAAATTTTTTCCTAAATCAAAATGCAAAAATTAACACAAAAAATTAGGGTTTTATTTTTACCTTCAAATCAAGAAAACCACTAACTCCTCTCCTCCTTTAAATCCGCCTTTGTAGCGGAATATCGGTCGAGAGGCGGGGTCGGCCGGTACGCGGGCGACCAGAGCGAGCGGAGGGGCCGGAGCGGCGGGAAGCAGGGGGTGGTCCGACGAAGCCTTGGAAGAGAGGGTGGAAAAGAGATTTGGAGTTCTTGAGAGATTGGGTGGAAAAGAGATTTGGGTTTTATGAAGAAGGACAAGGTGGGAGAGATGGGTTGGGAGAGAGAGGAGTTGGTGTTAAGGTGATGGATTTGGGAACGTGGGAGAGAGATAGGAGGAGATAGTAGAGGGCAATTTGGGAATATAGATGTGCTCACTAGGAAAAACCCTCTCTTTTCAAAAGAGAGGGTGTGCTCACAAGGAAAAGTGGGCTCACTAGGAAAAAAACTGTGCCCATCTAGAAATTCCCCTGTAATTGGGAGGAGGAGAGGAGTTACTTCGGGCGGACCAGCCGAAGGACTAGCGGCTTCCCTGATGCAAGTTTTTTTTTTCCTTCTCTCTCTGGACAAACCCGATGCAAGATTTGAATACAATATAAACAGCGTTGTGATAGTTAGTGCGTTTGAGAGTCTATCCTCTGCACAGGCCAGAATCGTTATTAGCCAAATGTTAAATATCGTTTCCATCTTGAGCGTCGGATTGCACCACAACTTCTTTAAGAATAGCTCTTTTACTGTGGTCGCCATCTTGTTTTCAGTAAATTCATATATCTTTTTACAAAAGTAGTGAGCTCTTCACGTGGTTATGAGGATTGGTTTGATTTTCGTTGACTATCCGACAAAGATGGGAATAGCATGGCGACGGTCAGTTTACTAATTTTTTTTGAGAAGCATGACTAACGACCAGTTTGCTAATTTTTATGAATGCGCCTAACCACGTAACCTTGGGTCTCCCAGAGCTAATTTCCACAATGCCTCATAATGTCTATTTATAAGTATAAATTAGGTGGATCACCTCTGTCTTGTAGATAAGGATGAAAATATATTGTAATATTTGTCAAATATTTGATTTAACCTAATCTGATTTGGTTCAATAAATCTGATCTTGATTTGACTAAGGAAGGATTTGGCAGAATCTCTGAGATCTCCAGTTTGATTAGAACAAATTTAATTTAGATTTGATTAAATCTAAGATCTCCATCCATTTTGATTTTATTTGGACTCTTTGAAATATTAGCAGATATGGGCCCCTTCCTCATCAATTTTTTTTCCTGTCAACAGTTTAGTGTACTGTAACCTGATTTTACCATTTATTTGCCAGATATGTCTCATCTCCAGATCGGAGTATTATTGCTATCATGCGGTCCTCTTTGCCATTGCAATAATAACCTCATAGCCGTCTTGTATTCTCCTACATCTCTATTTCCCACAACCATATGTAGTTTTGGTCTGTATCTTCTTTATATGAATATGTCTTATACTGATATATCCGGTTTCTTTGCCAATCTGAATAGTGAGAGGAAAGCATCCGATACATTCCTTTCTTTTCCCCACCATGTTTCTTTGTTAGACAAGTATTTTTCTTTTAGTATCCTTGTAATTATGTGGTTTGGATCAGCTACGAGTTTCCACCATCATTTCACTAGCAAGGAGGTATTCATCTGTTCCAGTCTCTTGATGCCTAATCTCCCTTCTCTCTTGTTCTTGCAGACCTAGTTTTATACTACTAGATGATATCCTCTTTTTCCCGTACCTGGGCCCTTCTAAAGGAATTTTCTAAGAATATGCTCCATTTTCCACTGCAACTATACTGACATCTTATGCAGCGAACTCAGTACAGTGGCATGGTTGATCGTGATTCTTGCCCCCCACGGACAGGTGTTGTCGTTGCTAGTCTTCTAATTTCTTGTGCACCTTTTCAAATAGTAGTGAGTTTTATTTCTTCTGAACTCGTAGCGTTAAGCTAGGTAGGTTTTTGTTCTCAGCTGCTTAAAGATGTTTTCTAGGTAAACATGTTGGTTAATTTAGGTTGTTTTAGATTAATATGGACAGAATTACTACTGTAATTAATTAAAAGATTTATTGTATATTTCAATCAGAAGTATTGTTAGACAATATTAAAGAAGAAGTACGAATTAATATATGTCTAAGAGCGGTCTATATTTTCCAGATTTGAATTAGAAATATATATATATATATATATATATATATATATATATATATATATATATATATACATATATATATATATATATATATATACATATAAATCTTATTACCTACTGTTGTTTACAGAAATTTATTTAAACTAAAATTGTTTAACTAGTTTATTATCCTAATTAATATATGTCTAAGAGCGGTCTATATTTTCCAGATTTGAATTAGAAATATATATATATATATATATATATATATATATATATATATATATACATATAAATCTTATTACCTACTGTTGTTTACAGAAATTTATTTAAACTAAAATTGTTTAACTAGTTTATTATCCTAAGAAAAACATAATAAAAAGAATTACATGATTAGAATATTTTACTGATTGAAGGATGAGTGTATGCAGAAATTTGATGTAGATTTGATGATGACAGGAAGATAATCGAGACTAGTGTTGGACACTATCTCCTTAAAACCGATTCACTCTCCACCGTTTTGCTTCTGGATTACTGTGGGTATCGATCTCTCAAGATACAACGATTGGTCTGCAATAAAAAGAAAGCTGCAATCCTTTTACTCTAGCGAATCTGATAAAGAATAATCTCTATTCTGTGTATGGTGTAATGCAAGACTGAACTGAGAAAGAATTGTTCTTCTGGAAACAGAAACCATCTGTCTAAATGACGAAGTTTCTGTTTGCAGAAGAAGAGAAAAAAAATTTCTTCCTACTAATAGGTCTGGACAGAGGCCTATTTATAGGTTTTTGGGCTAACGGTCACAACGGTTGGCTGTTAATGTTTTCGGTAGGAACAGACTTGGATCTTTCTATTGCCATTGATAGAGAAAAATTACAGATTATAAAATATTCCTCTTTTTCGAATTACAATGAAAAGAAAATAAAAACAGACAGAGAGGACTTATAAATCGTCGCTCTCTTTTTACAGAAGACGTGCGATTCGAGACAGCTATGGGGATTGGTCGTTTTCCCATTGACGATCTGACATCAATGATTGGAGGCGAACTCGTTCTTCTTCTCTTCTGATTCTTAGAGGAAGCACGAAAGCTTGCACGAAAGAGAGATCTAGCCAAAAGTCTTCTCTTTTTTTTGTTGCAAGGCTTTGAGACTCTCGTGCATAGATTGATTTGCCAAAGGTCCTTTTTAAGTTCTCTTTGGGGGTATTTATAGGCCTCCGGTTGTTGGAGAGGTTTCCTTGTAGATAGTAATACGATCCGGTTTCCTTTTAGATAGAATCGAAATCTCTTTGTAATCTCGATGAGATATTCAAATCTTTTCTTAATTTGATTTTCTCCAGATTCATTGAATCGGGTCCTGTTTCTGCACCAAAAATCAATTAAACTCAAATTAGAATTTAATTAGAATTTGTATGATTATCAAATTCTAATAAAATTAATTTAGAAATTTTCACCCGAAAATTAATTTGAGTTTGATTAAAAATTGTAGAATTATCCAAACTCCAATAAATTTGATTTAGAATTTTTTAATCCAATAATCAATTTGATTCTAATAAAAATTTGGATATTATTAGAAATTACAAAATAAATGGAGATGGGACAAAAATATATTGCGTGCATGAAGTCGAGGCTTACTGTGCGAAATTGGACGGCCGAACGGGATGAGCAAGCAACTGATCGAGGCCGATGAAAGAGGGAGAGATTTTTTCTTTTCTTTTTCTTTCCTTGGCCCGAGCCTCGCATCCACGCGAGGCTGAGCCTCGCACAGGTGCGAGGATTACCTCTCTTTCATTATACTTTTTTGGGTTAAATTTTTCATGCACCTGAGCCTTGCGCCCGCAAAAATTATTTTATTTTTTTTGATTTTTTTTGTTTGCATGCTGAGCCTCGCTTCCACATGAGCTTCGCGTGGGTGCAAGGCTCATGCAAAAGATTTTTTTTTTTGGTTTTGCATTTTATTTGGAAACCCTCGTGTGCCTCGCTTCCACGTGGACACGAGGCTCATGCAAATAAATTTTTTTTAATTCTTTCTTTCTTCCAGCCTCGCTTCCACACGAGGTTCCTAGTCTCGCGTGGGTGTGAGGCCGAATTTAATTTTTTAATAATTATTTATTTATTTATTATTATTATTATTTGAATTCGGATTCGTATTTGGATTCAGATTTTAGATTCGGACTCGGATTCAAACTCGAATTTTGGATCCGGACTCAGATTTTGGATTCAGACTCAGACTTGGATTCTGATTTTGGATTCGGATTATTTTTACCGTTCTATAAGACCCCCTCTAAAGTTTTCAAAATTGTCTCTTCTGAAAATTTTAAAATATTTTGGATTTTGTTTTTTGGATGAGTTCACAGAGAAGAAACTTGTTAATGGTGTGGAGATACTTTAATAAGTTGAGTATTTTGACTGTGATGAGACTCGTTTGGATTGTCAAACAGAGCCGATGACTCACTTGACTGACAGACAGAGCCGGCGATTACTTTCAAATTGTGATTAAAGAACTATGAGCAAAGGTGTTTAGAAAACGTACTCATGGGGATTTGACAAAGGTATCCTGTTAAGTATATCAAGACTGTTTGGTATGTTTAATGGGTTACCTTCTCTCTTTGCCTTTTCGTCATCGGGTTGTTCCTACCCCCAATATGATAAGACTGGTCGAGAATTTTAGATTTCTCTTGCCCCTTGGCTCAAGGGTGTTGAGTCTGCTCATTCTTTCTTATCATAATAGGTAACCATTAATAGATTGTTGGATTGTGACCAGGTAAGGGTCGAAAACCATGGATAGAGGTGTTTAGAAAACGTACCAATGGGGTCTCGACAGAGGTATTCAGAAAACATACCGAGGTGACCGGATTAGGGTAAGAAAACCATGAGCAGAGGTGTTCAGAAAATATAGTCATGGGGTCTTGGTAGAGGTGTTCAGAAAACGTACCAAGGAGTTTCGGCAGAGGTTTATTGTTAAACATACCGAAGGGTTCTCAGCAGAGGTGTTCAGAAAATGTACTGAGATGACCGTGTTAGGGTCAGAAACCATGAGCAAAGGTGTTCAGAAAACGTACCCATGGGGTCTTGACAGAGGTAATCAGAAAACGTACCAAGAAGTTTCGGCAGAGGTGTACTGTTAAACATACCGAGGTGATTGGATTTAAGTTATAAGGTAGCTCGTTCGGCCGACAGGTAGAGCTGATGACTCGTCTGACTAACAGATAGAGTCGGTGATCATGTTGGGTCATAAATTGCATTATTTGTGATTGCTCAAATCTTACTGTCAGAGATAAGATCTTAACATGATAGGTTCACGGGATTTTTAACAAACCCCCAGCTATCAACGGATTTGACATGCCTTTACCAATCACCGTTTGCGTTGGGCTAGTCATACTATTCCTCTCAGTATGATGAGTTATCGAAGGTCCTGTTTGGCCTTAGAAGCTAAACGTTCCTTCTCCCCTTTACTTTTGGAGTATTGGGTGGTTCATACTTTTACTCAGCATGAGAAGTTATCGAGAATCTAAATTTCTCTCCCCTTTTCTTTTAGAGCATTGGGTTATAACTAATCCTTATAAGATAGTACTGCGACAGATTTGTCACGAAATTTTTAGCAAAACTCGAGGTATGAATGGATTTGATGTGCCTATACCAATCGCCGTTTGCGTTGGGCTAGCCGTGCTTTTCCCCTCAACATGATGAGTTGTCGAGAGTTTTGTTTGGGCTTAAATACCAAATGTTCCCTCTTTACTTTATCCTGTTGGTATTGGGCGACTGGTTTTATACTCTTACCCCTAGTATGATAGGGTTGGCAAGAATTTTCAATTTCTCCTTCCCGTTGTTTTTGATAGTATTGGGTGGTGGACTCACTAGCCTTCCTTTTTTGTGAAGGTGGTTAGATATAGTATTTCTTCAAGAATTTGCCGTTGATAGGCATTATCATAATGTCGCCGTCTTGATTGATCAGGCGATAGGCTCTATTTGAGTAGACAGTTTCTACTACAAAAAGTTCTTCCCACTTGGGTTCGAATTTTTCCTTAGTCTTGTGGGTCAGAATCATTGGTCTTTTGACAGTTAAGACCAAGTTTCTTTTTTTGAAAGTTCTTCGTTTAACTTTCTTATTAAATGCTCTCGAGATGCGTGCTTGATACAACTCGATTTGTTGCTTAGTGTTCAAACGTTTTTCGTCCAAGTCATCTAACTCTTGGAGTCGTTTTTGATGTTTTTCTTCGGTCATCATTTTTGTAGCTAGCGTTACCTGTAGGGATGGGATTTGGATTTCCAACGACAATATTGCTTCGCAACCTGTAATGCCCCCGTTTTTCAGCTGCTTCCCAAAACGGAGGACGTTACTTATTACTTGCACTAGACAACCCAACAGTCACAAGATTTTAGAATAACCGTAACTACTGTCACAATCAGATGAATAAATAAAATGTCTGAAACTAAAATAATTACATTATATAAAAGAGTTCATTACATAAAATAGCACACTGTTTTAAATATGAACACAAAGAGGCAAAAGAAAAGCAGTGTCCAGACAAAACGAAATATAAACAAAATATACAAAATTTTTTCAAGGGTACTTTGCTTGCCTATTATCACTCGATTTGTCCAACAAAGTACGAGTCTTCAACTTGGCTGGTCTCCTTCTTTCCCTTCCAAATCTGGGTTCAAAATCCAAGGGATTAAACCCAGCAAGTAACACATTTAAAAAGAGAAATTGTGTACTATCATAGTACAGGAATATTAGTGTGCATGAGCATATTTATGTCAGTGTTGTTTGTGTGCATATAAATTAACATGAAGGCAAGTATAAATAAATGCATAAATAAATAAACATGACAATAACTACTCTATCTATTTAATCATATATTCTATTGTCTCAGTTAACGTCCAATTTAATTATAGAAACTGTATTAATTGATAATATAGCGCTATTCTCCATTGTCGTATAAGTGTCCGTGCATACCTGGAATCCGGCCACAATATTTATGGTGCTGAACCATGACATGCCGCTGGGCACTATAATCAATTTTCGTACTATATTACAGTAACGGACATACCACTCTAGGTAAATATCAATTGGTGATCCAGTAATCACCCAGGCCGCTGCAGTAAAAAAATCCCGGCCCTAACAATACAATCAATCCTTATACGTCAAGACTCTTATCCATCATATAGTTTCTCCTATCCCCGTGTTCATAATAAATTATGCACATGCAAAATTTTATTTTACATTTATTTGTTTACTTTATCTTTTTCTTCTTTAATTGTTTTTCAATTTATGATAACATGCTTGCATTTCCATGACTGTACATGACATGTAGTATCACAACATATGATCTGTAATATTAAAACACATGACTTGTAATATCAAAGCACATGACATGTAGCATGATAGATATTAGTGCACAATTGTACCACAATTCATATCATTAAAATTATTTTAATAATCTGGTTCAATTCTTAATGTCAATCAATAATCCAATTTGGGAATCAAGTGCATCAGGTAATAATACTGTATTATTTTTAAACCCAACGTATGCATTTATTACATTTCTAGGCTCAATCATATATTTCAATATACATTTCTCTTTTAATTAAAATATAATTTATTACTTACTATTATTAATTTATCAATTAAGTCTAATTAATCCAAACCAAGTCCAATTCAAATCTCTCAATCATTTAATCCATCAAACCCAACAAATTCCCACCATTTTTCATATCTTTATTTTAATATTATTTTTCCTTTTCTCTTCTGTCTAGTCCAGGCCTAGGCCCACTAAATTATCACTTATTTTTATTTTATTTTTATTTTTTTCTTTTCCGTCAGGCCCAGACCAGGCTCAAACCCACTCATTTCATTTTTTTTCTTTTTCTTTTACTGGGCTGGGCTGGCCGGCCCAGTGTTATTATTTTTTTATATTTTTTTAGCCCAAGTTAATTCTAAGCCCACTATATTCTTTTTTTTTTTTATTTTCTCTTGGACTGGGCCAGGCCCAGTTACTCATTTTTTTCCCTTTTCTTTTTCTTTTATTTTTCTTCTGGGCTGGGCCAGGCCCAGTCCTCATATTTTTCTTTTTCTTTTTCTTTTTCTCTCTACACTCTCGGCCCAACCCACAAAATTTCCCTTCTATTGCTGCTTCTTCCTCCTCTTCTTTTTCATCTTTTCTCTTCTTTTTCCTTTTTCTCTTATTTTTATTTTTATTTATTTACCTATTTGCAAAATTTATTGTAATGTACACAATTATAAATTTGAGTATCCTTATACCGAAAATAAATTTTCTACTCCAATCCGAAACTTAATTTTGACAAAATGACCAACATTTAATTCCTTCTAAATAATACAATTAAAAAGAAAAATTATATAATTAAAAGAAAAATAATTAATAGAAAAGGGAAGTGTGTTACATTTCTCGGCTTGATCTCGAATATTCGATTCGAATTCTCGGTTCGGTTTAATTTTTCCTTTTCTTTCTCTTTTTTTTTTTTTTCTCTCTCTGTTTTTTTTCCTCTGCTGCTGCGTTTGGCCGAGAGGAGAAGAAAGGAGAAGTGAGTGAGAGAGGGTGTGGTGAGAGTGAGTTTAATTTTCTTCTTCTCTTTTTTATATATAATTTTTTTCTCCACATCCTTATAACACCTCACCATTAAAACCCTCTCCCTTTGACAGATAACCTCTCCCCTCACCTGGTGGAGACACCGCATCATTTATTTTAATTAATTAATTAATTTATTTAATAATTTAATTATTTTGGTTTCGTGTAATATTCTTCAAATACTACCAAATTTATGTAGGACGTAGTGCTCGACGAGGGGAGCACTATAAAATTATCTGTTTGTTGTTTTGATATCCAGAGTAAATGAACCAAAATTTTGAAGTAATTAGAAGGATAATTTTAATATTATTAAATTAACAAATTTGGGAGTATTTTTCGGCCTCGTAAGAAAATTCTCCAAAAATCTTAAATATTACAAAACTAATAATCGCGAAGACCGAATGTCATATGGATTTGTGGATTTAAAGTTATGTTAACCAAAAGTTATTTCGGTGTCCAAAATTGACTTCGGTGGACTTATACGGCACCACTGGTTTTAAGAAAGCAATACAGGTAGCTCGAAATTTGGGGTATTACACAACCATACACCAAAGAGAAGGGCGTAGCTTTTGTTGGAGTTCGTACAGTCGTACGGTAAGCCCCCAAACACTCGCCTAACTTTTCATCCCAATCGCGGCGACTCGAAGAAACAAACTTTTGTAGAAGTTTTACAATAGTTTTGTTGAAAGATTCGGCTAATCCGTTGGCTGCCAGATTATAAGGCGTTGAAGCCATATCTTGAATTCTGAACTTGCCACAGAATATCACGATGTCTTGACTAATGAATTGAGGCCTATTATCGTGGATGATCCGTCGGGGCACACCGAAGCGGTAAATTACACTTCTCTCATCTAAAGGTGTTTGATGAATTTGACCACGTATGTTATTTTCACTTCTCTCATGGGGACAGCTTCTGCCCATTTAGAGAAGTAGTCAGTTATCGCCAATATGAATCGGTGTCCTCTGGAGGATGGCAGAGTGATTGGCCCGACAACATCTATTCCCCATATCTCGAACGGCCAACTAGCAGTCGATGTATGCAAGTACTCTGGAGGTTGGTGTATGAAATTAGCATGGACCTGATAGGCATGACAACGCTTTGCATATGTCACTGCATCTGTGATCATTTTGGGCCAGAAATATTCCAATCTTCTAATGCGATCCTAGAGTTTTGGTCCGGGCTGGTGGGCCCCGCAGGTCTCATCATGGTTTCTTTAATCACTTCTTGAGCTTTGCATTTTGATAAGCAACGAAGTAGGATACCATCATGAGATTTTCGATACAGAGTCTGGAGCATGGCGTTATAATAAAATTTTGTGGGCTTATTTCTTATGGAAATAGCTTCTTTAGGGTCCTAGGGAGGATGCCGTGCAGTGCATAGTCCACAAGTGGAAAAACGCCAGTCTCGTGGCTCAAATTTTAATCCAATTTGGTTCGCTTAATCTACTTCCATGATTGCTTTTGGGTGTAGGAGTTTGTAACTTCCAATGGTAACATGCTTAGTTGACTTGCTTGGTACAACAAGAGTCGCAGCCAACGATGCAAGGGTATCGGCATATGTGTTCTCGTATCTTGACACATAGTCAATATAAAATTCTTTGAACTTGTTTGCTAGTCGCATTGCTGTTTGATGATGTGATATGAGGGCTTCATGCTTTACCTCATATTCCCCAGTCATCTGGTTAACGACTAGTTTTGAATCGCCATATGCTTCGAGATGCTTCACCCCCAGTTGCCAAGCTATCTGGAGGCCAGTGATAAGAGGTTGTACTCTACTACATTATTTGTGCAGGGCTTGGTTAACAATTATCATTGAGGCACTATGTGTTTGTGGGGAGAAAGTAGTACGACCCCCACGTCAGTAGTATCTCTTCTTGCTGTCCCATCAAAGAACAGTTGCCACATCTGTTCTTCTGAGACCACATTAACTTCCACAGCTTCATCTGGGATGTCAGCTTAGAGTTTGGAGTTCTCTAGAATTGGATGCTTCGTGAGAAAGTCTGCATGGCTTAGCCTTTCGTCGCTTTCTGAGACACGAAATGCATGTCGTAGGGAGACAATAATAAAGCCCAATTGGCAAGCTGGCCGTTTAATGATCTCGGTTTTGTCATGAGCAATTTCAGTGGGTTTACTAGAGAAATAACGTGTATCGTTTGACCGAGTAGGTAGTGTCGCATTTTTTAGACTGCGAATACTAGCGCTAGGCATTCTTTTTCGATTAGGTTGTACTGATGCTCATCACCAATTATTGTCTGGGTCAAATAGTAGATTACCTGCTCTTGGTCTTGATCATTATGTTGAGCCAATAGAGCCCCTATGGCATGGTCCATCACTCATACATAAATCAGAAAAGGCTTCCATGAAACAGGTGCCATTAACACAGGCGGTTTTGTGAGGTAATTTTTAATGTCCTCAAAAGCTTGTTGACAATCTTCATCCCAAACGAAAGAGACTCCTTTCTTCATTAACTTTGAGAATGGCTGGCACCGTCCTGATAGATTTGCTATGAACCATCGGATATATGCCAGCTTGCTTTGTAACCCCCTGAGTTCCCTCAAGTTCCATGGTAGCTGCATTTCTTTTATCGCTTTGACTTTATCAGGGTCAAGGTGGATTCCTTTCGAGGTGACAACAAATCCCAAGAACTTCCCGCTCAATACTCCAAGAAATGACTTCGTAGGATTCATCTTCAGTTGATACTTCCTCATGATATCAGACATCACCCTCAAGTCTTGCAGGTGATTTTCTTTCTTCTTACTTTTAACGGCGAGGTCATCTACATAGTACTCAACAGTTTTACGTAAGTGTTCTTGAAAGATGACACTCATATCCCGTTGGTAAGTAGCACCGGCATTCTTCAATCCGAAGGGCATCACTGTGTAGCAATATATTCTGAGCGGTGTTCTGAATGCCATGTGTTTCTCGTCTTCTGGATACAATTTAATTTGGTTGTATCCCGAGAAACCATCCATGAAGGACATCCGCTCAAACCCGCACGTGTTATCAATCATGACATCTATGATGGGGAGTGGAAATTCATCTTTTGGGCATGCAGCGTTAAGATCTCGTAAGTCTATGCATATCTGTATCTTGCAGTTTTTCTTGAGTACCGGCACGATATTTGCTACCCAATCAGGATGTTATTCTTCGTGGATGAAGCCTGAGTCCATCAACTTCTTGACTTCGGACTCTATAGCTTCCATCAACTCGGGCTTGAAGCACCTTTGTTGCTATTTTATGGGTTTAGCATCCGAGTTGATGTTGAGTCGGTGCATGGCAACCTATGAGTCCAAGCGGGGCATGTCTTCATATCTCCATGCAAAGACGTTGATGTATTCTCTTATAAGACATACGAGATTCTCTTTTTCTTGAGGAGTAAGACTTTTGCTTATAAAGATGGGCTTCAGATCTTTTTCAGTCCCCATATTGATTTGAACTACTTGATCTTCAGTTGGCGGTTCTCGCTGCTCAAATCTGATATCCCACTGGATATCCATGTGTTGTGCCCAGGAATCCTCTAATTCTTCCTGGCATATTGAAACCATGTTCACAACAAAGGTCTTGAATATTATACTTGTACCAATATCATAATCCCATTCTACTATTTCTTTAAGAGTTTCTGATTCAACTGAGTCTATGTACTCTCTTCCCGAGGATTCGGAAGTAGTAATATATCCCAACCCCATGCGGGTTTTATGAAAGTAATCAGGATTCTTTCCTCGTGGGACAAACGAATGCAAAAGGTTTCATTTTCCTCTTCCGAAGTTTAATCCCTGTTTACGGTTGAAATCGTAGCCCATCCTTTTCATCATTCGATGGGAGATTGATTCGTAATTGCCAAATTGAGGTGCCGCTTGGTCATTGCTTTCACTATTTATGGTAGGCGCGGGCCGCGACTCAACTCGCTCGAATATTATCGACTGTTGGTCTGGCTATTGAGCGGGAACCTCAAAAGTAGTCCCGTCCACATTGTGAATTTTGGTCTGTCTAGCAAACGACAACCATATTGATAGATGGAATGCCGTTAGAGCCTCTCACTCCGATATGCTATCCACTTCTGTGTTTGTACAAGATGGAGTAGAATCCGAAGCAACAACAAGAACATAAGTAAAACCTATGTTTTCATTAATAATCCACTCGTACGCCTCATCAGCAGCGTTGGTTACATCAAAATCATTAATACTGTTTACAAGAGGATTTATCTCAAACTCGCAGTCTTCTTCATCTGCTGGCTCCGGGTCAGTGTCTGCTTCGTTGCCGTTGTCATGGTCCCATTTGACATTCTTTGTTGATTCCACGGATGCCTCTACTGTATCTCTATACAGCATGGCATCCGTAAAGTAGTTTTTTGCCCCGTTAAAGGGCTGCTTGTCGGTGATCAACGTGTGGACTGCCCCCTGATCATCGCAATATTTCATACATTAGTGGAGAGTAGAGGGCACCACTATATTGGAGTGAATCCAAGGACGTCCTAAAAGCATGTTGTAAGAAGTGTCGGCGTTGATGACATAACACGTCGCCTCTGACTTCAGACTTCCCATCTGGTAGCGAAGTCGGATCTTTCCCAAGGGATGGCTTCCATTGGAGTTAAAGCCAAAGATGGAGGTGTTAGTGGGCGTCAATCGGCTGATTGAGATCCTAAGTATTTGCATCAATCTCCTTGGGATGATGCTTAAGGCAGACCCTGCATCTATGAGAATTCGGTCAATTTTAAGAGAGCCCATGTATCATGTAAAATACAAAGGTCTGTTATATTTAAAGTTTTTGACCTGCATATCATCCAGCGAGAAGGTGATGCATGGAACCTGCCTCGTCACTTGGTTGTAGTGCGGGCAAAGTTCCTCTATGTTCACAGACGGCTCTGCGATTTGAGTCAAAAAGGATTCAGAGTTAGCCAGAGCTTCCCTCAACGCGTCTCTAGTTGTCTTGGATAATTGCAACAACTCGTAGAGAGTTATGCGGGACGGGATGTTGGCTAGCTGAGCAAGCACATCAAACTTAAATGGAGCACCAACTGCCTCACTATCTTTCTTTGTCCCCTTCTAGAAGCAGAGCTCCTTCTGTGTAGAGGGTGGCTCTTCATTTGTTGCAGTGGGTTCGTTAGGCTGCACTTTGGAGTATTCTTTGAGATAGCTCCTTCCCGAGCGAGTTCTTGACGGGCCTGCCTCATCATGATGAGTGGCTAAAGCTAATGCTTCCGTTTCGAAGTCAGTTAACATACTTGCCTCATCGTGGTCATCCCCGATGATTGCAGAAATCACGTGGCAAAATTTTCCTTTGCTTAGCTTCTGTTTATTGGATTAAGACCATTGCTCATCGTTCAAAAGATCCAGATGTACCCACATAATCTCACCTTTCTTCGTGGTGACTGGGGAGAGACCTTTTTCCTTCATATTATGTGGGTCGTGATTAACCAGCACAATCTTTCCAGCAGGCACTGGGACACTCCTGTGGGAAACTCATTAGTTCTAACCGTTAGAGTGTCCGCATTAGCCGTCACCCTTTTCTGCTCTGATTTTGGTGTGATTACTTTGACTTCGATTAGTACTTGGATCTTTCTTTTTAATGTATAGCAATCCTTAGTAGCATGCCCCACGTTCTGATGACAAAGATAGTACTTGGGGTCGTTGGTCTTCCCCGCTTCCTCCAACCTCGGATTGGAGGGAACTAGAGCATCTCTTTTCTGTTGAGCAAATTAAAGAGCATTACTGTTTGCTCGTTTTTAAAGTCGTAGACATGTGCGGGGTACTGCTTGGGGGCGCCTTTTTCTTTTTGATCTTTGGCTTTCTGTTGCGGAAGCGTTCCTGCTGCCATAGCCTCTTTTCCTTTCGATCAAAAGCTTTGAGAATGTCGTCATCCTTCCGGGGTGTTTCTTGTGAGGCGCTGTTCTCCCAGGCGGCGGATGAGTTTTTCACCTAATTCGCCTAACTTAACTAGCTCTTTCCAGCTTTTAGATTCAACCACTCCCATTTTGACCAATATCTCAGTTTGTAGGTTGTGCTTGCAAGTTTCCACCAATATTTCTTGCGACATGCCATGCGGACATCGTATTGACATCTCGCGGAAATGCTCGATGAAACTTTTAACCGTTTCATCCTCTTTTTGCTTATTTGCCAGAAGATAGTGGATGGATACTTTGGTGTCATATTCGAAGAAGCGAGTTAGGAGCTCCCTTTCCATATCAGACCAGGTATTAATGGTTTCTAGGGGCAACTGCATAAACCAAGTAAATGCAGGCCCTTGCAGGGTACTTGCAAATTTTTTTTTCATCACTGGGTCATTGCCCATGAGATGGCCGGTCTGTAAAGGAAAGTAGTACATATGTTGGTTCGGAGATCCCTTCCCATCATATGACTCTAACTTGAGAGGCTTATACTTTGCTGGAAACGGGGCGCACTCTCATTCTATCGGGTAGGGTATCATGATCCCTGTTTCTTTCAATCCTTTGCGGTGCATCAAGACTTCTATCTGGTTTTGAAGCTTCTCCATTCTTTCAGCGTGAGGATCAACGTAATATTCGTCCTCACTGCTTTTTCCCCCGGTGTCTCGGTTAGATTCAGCTTCATCCTTCTTGGTTTTATCACGGTTGGATTCGGTTTCATCCTTTTCTTTATTAGTTTTATCAAAAGAGGAAGAACCCCCTGCACTGTCTTCTATGTTCTTTGGATTGCTTTCCAAGACCTTTTGATGGAGATCAGGCCCTAATTCCACTTCCGTCCTGCGTCACCTTTGCAAGCATCGCTTTGAGTTCTTCGATCCTTTTTTATTGCTCCTGGATGAGACGTTCTTGTGCCTCAATCCTCTGTCTCATCTCGGCTGATGGTTCAGCCATATAAACTATCCCTCTACCGGACCGAGAGGAAGTATACGATCGCGGCGTTGCTATGGCCGAGTGATCGCTAAATTCTTCATATTCTTTATCAATACCCCTGCCAATTTTTTGTAATTGCGAGGAGCTGTCACACCTATTATGAGGTGTGTGTAATGATAGGTCTTCCCTGCCTCGATGTCAGAGACATACCCTTCTGCGACTGTCTTCTTGCCTTTACTCACCATATTTGATGTGAAAATGGGCAATTCTTGGTCTGAGTCTATGTCTCGTCTCTACAGTCGTCTTTTCTTTGGAATATAAGATTCTGATGCTGACAAACACCGACGTTCTCAGGGCTTTACAGTGACAGTGAGTCAAAACTGCGACAATTAATTTTTTGCAGCAGCATGACCGATGGGACTGTGCGGCTTCCCTTTTGTTCGTGAGATAACTCCGTAAATCTGGAGTTTCTTCTCGTGGCGCAGATATAACCATCTTTTGGGGACGGGACCTATTTCTTGAGTGATGTCTACTCGTCCAGATAGATGGCTTCGAGAAATCATAGAAGTTATGTTTCTTAACTCCAAGTCCAGTTCGATGTTCACAATTAATTTTGGTATGTCTTGTATAACCTTGTTGGGTAGCTTTGCATCCTTCTGTTCTTGTGTGAGGCAGAGACTTGACTCTTGCCTCGCTCACTGGACGAGCCTGGTGTGTTGAAATAGCCTTGCATGCTAGCTTTGTTGAACTAGCATCGCGCACTGGCTTATACTTAGTTTGGTTTTGAAATTTATTTGTGCCAGGCTGGCATCTGGTCTTATTCATGCCAAGCTGATGAGTGCAAGGCTTAGTTTTACTTGGCTGAAAGGTGCTAGGTTGACATTTGCCAAGATGAGAGGTGCTAGGTTAACCTCTGCCAGAATGTGAGATGCAAGACTGACCTTTGCCAGGATGAGAGGTGCTAGACTGAGCTCTGCTAGGATAAGAGGTGCAAGGCTGTACTTTGCTAGGATGAGAGGTGCAAAGCTGACCTTTGCCAAGCTGATGGGTGCAAGGCTGGCCTTCGCCAAGTTGATATGTGCAAGGTTGATCTCTGTCAGGATGAGAGGTGCAAGGCTGATTTTTGCTAGGATGAAAGGTGCAAGGCTGCCTTTTGCCAGGATGAGAGGTGCAAGACTGGCCTTCGCCAAGTTGATGGGTGCAAGGCTGGTCTTCGCCAAGTTGATGGGTGTAAGGCTGATCTCTGTCAGGATGAGAGGTGCAAGGCTGCCCTTTGTCAGGATGAGAGTTGCAAGGCTGTCCTTTACTAAGCTGATGGGTGCAAGGCTGGCTTTCGCCAAACTGATAGGTGCAAAGCTGGCCTTCGCCAAGCTAATGGATGCAAGGCTGGCCTTTGTCAAGCTGATGGGTGCAAAGCTATTTTTGAGCCTGACATCCTCCTTACTTCATGCTAGACTGATTCTGAGCCTGGCATCCATCTCGCTTCATGCTAGGCTGATTCTGAGCCTGGCATGCAAAACGAGCTTTGAGTGCTCTGCGGCATGCCCTTCGATTCCGGTTGCAGATTTGGGTCCGTTTTTGTGCTGCGATAGGTTCTCCTTTGGCATCATATGCAGCGAACTCCTTGAGCATTGGGGGAAACACAGTTGGCTTTGACAAATCATAGTTCAGAGATCCAAGGGGCTATTGATGAATCAACGCCTCCTTATCATCCAGGATCATGAAGTCCTCCTTTTGTTCAAAATTAGTCTTTTCGTGCTTTTGCCGCGTAGGTCTCTTATGGCGTGGACTCGATGAGTCCGAAGATACGTAATCTTCATATTTCTGTTGGTCGACTTCGATTATCAGCATCTCGACCGTCTCTCCAATCTTGTGGATATCAGATTGGACCACCATCTCCTCTTCAGTATAGGAGATCTCTCCCACTGTGCTCGCCAGTCTGTTTTCTGTAGGAACAGGATTGGATCATTCTATTGCCATTGATAGAGAAAAATTACAGATTATCAAAAATTTCTCTCTTTTGAATTACAATGAAAAGAAAAGAAAAACAGACAGAGAGAACTTATAGATCGTCACTCTACTTTTACAGAAGATGTGGGATTCACGGTACTTATGGAGATTGGTCCTTTTCCCGTTGACGATTTGACATCAATGAATTGAGGCGAGCTCGTTCTTCTTCTCTGCTGATTCTTAGAGGAAGCGCGAACGCTTGCGTGAGAGAGAGATCTGGACAAATGTCTTCTCTTTTTTTTTTGTAAGGCTTTGAGACTCTCGTGCGTAGATCGATTTGCCAAAAGTCCTTTATGAGTTCTCTTCGGGAGTATTTATAGGCCTCCGGTTGTTGGAGATGTTTCCTTATAGATAGGAACACGATCCGATTTTCTTTTAGATAGAATCAAAATCTCTTTGTAATCTCGATGAGATATTCAAATATTTTCTTGATTTGATTTTCTCCAGATTCATTGAATCGGGTCATGTTTCTGCACCTAAAATTAATTAAACACAAATTAAAATTTAATTAGAATTTGTATGATTATCAAACTCTAATAAAATTAATTTAGAATTTTTCATCCGAAATTAATTTGAGTTTGATTAAAAATTGTAGAATTATCCAAACTCCAATAAATTTAATTTAAAATTTTTTAATCCAAAAATCAATTTATTCTAATTAAAATTTGGATAGTATTAGAAATTGCAAAATAATTAAAGAGGGGACAAAAATATATTGTGTGCATGAAGTTGGGGCTTATTGTGCAAAATCGGACGACTAAACGGAACGAGCGAGCGACCGAACGGGGCTGGTGAAAGAGAGAGATTTTTTCTTCTCTTTTTTTTTCTTGGCCTGAGCCTCGCATCCACGCGAGGCTGAGCCTTGCATGGGTGCGAGGCTCACCTCTCTTTAATTTAATTTTTTTGGGTTAAATTTTGCATGCACCTGAGCCTCGCTTCCAAGCGAGGCCCGCGCGAGGCTCATGCAAAAATTATTTTATTTTATTTTTTTGATTTTTTTTTTGATTTTTTTTGCATGCTGAGCCTTGCTTCCACGCGAGGTTGAGGGTGCAAGGCTAAGCCTCGCTGGGTGTGAGGCTCATGCAAAAGATATTCTTTTTTAGATTCTGCATTTTATTTGAAAACCCTCCTGAGCCTCCTTTCAGCCTCGCGTGGACGCGAGGCTCATGCAAATAATTTTTTATTAATTCTTTCTTTCTTCCAGCGTCGCTTCCACGTGAGGTTCCCAGCCTCGCATGGGTGCGAGGCTGAATTTAATTTTTTAATAATTATTTATTATTATTATTATTATTATTTGAATTTTGGATTCGTATTTGGACTCGGATTTTAGATTCAGACTCGGATTCAAACTCGAATTTTAGATCCGGACTCAGATTTTGGATCCGGACTCAGACTTGGACTCGGATTTTAGATTCAGATTATTTTTATCATTCTACAGTTAACAGTTGAGTGGGTCGAATCTAAGTCTGAGCCCAATATAGGTAACCCGAATCCAATAGCACCAAAAAACAAAGGCTTCTCAGCTCCTCGCGACGATACATACGTGCGAAGTGCCAAGTGTGCCACTAAAGCGCCTTAAACACCCATTCGCCCTTGCACACGCGCGTGCGTGTGCGGGCAGTACGTAGCACCACCCGTGGTGCTCAAGATTTCTTCTCTTCTTACATAAGCAATGATATGGAACAAACAATCCTATATAAAACCACATCCTAGCAACAGTCTATCCAATGTGGGACTATTTTTTTCTCGTTTTTTTTGTTTCCTTTGCTATGTACTTCTCTTTGAAATCATTTTTCATTCACCTAATTCATTTATTTTTGAACTAGTGAATTTGCTCAAAGATTTAATGTTCAAACATACATGAATTCAACAATCCCCCACATGAATGAAAATGACTTAGATTCTAATGCAAATAAACAGAGAGTATAGTGAAAGTTACCGCATCAGGAGAGGTGGCTTTTGGTTTTGAATCTTCCTTAGTGAAATATTATCGAGTTTACTCGCTAACCAGTGAACACGATATTTTTGAACTGTTCAGTTTTTGATGTAAACTAAGACAATAATATTCACACAATTTCTTTCAATTTTAACAGATTCTTTATGTTGTGTCCGTTTCGGCCCTGGACAACCTGGTAATTTTATGAGTGCTCTAGAGAATTTAGCCTTTATCATTCTCATAGAAGCGGTCGCTTCACACTCATATAGGTAATCTCTGATTAAGAATATCCTGGCATACTCTACTTGGATTTCCAAAACATAAGGATTATTAAAAGTTTAGCTTATCCTTACACATTGCAGATTAATCACTATTTTACCATAGAAATGAGATATGAATTGTTTTCTCAGTGATTCTTACAAGTTCCCCCATAATTTAGTTGTCCCTTTGAACTTAGATCCTGGGATCTCCAGTCAGTTAGGTTTGATTGCCATTATGAAGTTACTCTATTTAGTAGGCTGTAATTTCATTCCTTTCGATAACTTATATACTTAATCTCTGCTCAAACCTTTTGTTAATACATCTGCAATATTATCTTTTGATTTTATATAATCAAGAGATATTATTCCGTTTGTAAGCAGCTGTCTTACAGTATCATGTCTACGACGTATATGTCGTGACTTTCCATTATACAATATATTTTGTGCCCTTCCAATTGCTGATTGATTATCGCAATGGATACTTTTAAAAAGTTTTGAAGCCATTCTATTTCTTCTCTAGCTTTATTTAAAGTGATAAACTCAGATTCCATAGTGGATCTAGCTATACACGTTTGTTTTGAAGATTTCCAAGAGATAACTGCATCTCCAATAGTAAATATATATCCACTTGTGGATTTGATGTCTTTAGAATCTATAATCCAGTTAGCATCGGTGTATCCTTCTATCACTGCTGGATATCTAGTATAATGCAACCCATAGTTAGTAGTGTATCTCAAATATTTGAGTATTTTAACTATTGTTGTCCAGTGGTTCTCCCCTGAATTACTTGTAAACCTACTCAGTTTGCTTACTGTGTATACAATATTAAGTCTTGTGCAGTTCATTAAATACATAAGACTGTCAATGATCTGAGAATATTCTAATTGAGATATATTAACACCTATATTCTTTGTAAGATGTAGACTCATATCCACAGGTATCCTAACTATATCATTATTTCCCTTATCAAATTTTTTGAGTATCTTCTCGATATAATGTGACTGGGATAAGGTATATCCATCAGATGTCTTGGAGATTTTAACACCAGAATAACATCTGCAATACCTAAGTCTTTCATGTCAAATTTTCGTGTTAACATAATTTTTACCTCTTTAATTAGAGCAAGCGTACTACCAGTGATAATCATGTCATGCACATATAAACATACAATGATATAGTTGTGCATATCCCTTTTTACATATACACATTTATCGCATTCATTATAACGAAATCCATTTGAAAACATAACTTCGTCAAATTTTTCATGCCATTGTTTAGATACTTGTTTAAGTCCATAAGGTGACTTAACAAGTCTACACTTTTTCTTTTCTTTACTTGGAACTATAAACCCTTCAGATTGTTCCATGTAAATTTTTTCATCTAATTCATCATTTAAAAATACTGTTTTTACATCCATTTGATGAAGCTCAAGATTATAAAATGCTGCAAAAGCAATTATTAATCTTATGGATTTTATTTTTGTTACAGGTGAATAAATATCAAAATAATCAACACCTTCTTTGTGTTTATACCCTTTTACTATAAGTCTAGTTTTGTATTTATCTATAGATCCATTAGGTTTTATCTTTCTCTTAAAGATCTATTTATAACCTAATGGTTTACATCTTGGAGGAAAATCCATAAGTTCCCAGGTGTGATTTTGAATAATTGATTCAATTTCACTATTTATGGTTTCTTTCCAAAAAAGAGTTTCAGGTGTAGACATAGCCTCTTTATAATTTTGAGGTTCCTTTACTAATATATATGTTAGAAAATCCGGACCAAACGATTTGTTAACTATGACCCTTTTGCTCCATCTACATTCATCTTCATTAGTTTTATTTTCAGAATCAGATTCTATTTCTCTTATAATTTCATCACAAGTTCTTTTAGGGGAACTTGGTTCATATTCTTTACTAGGAAAAATATTTTTAAAGAATACTGCATTTCTAGATTCAATAATAGAGTACTTATATATTTCTGGATGGTTTGATTTAAAAACAAAGAAACGATATACACTGCTATTATGTGCATATCCAATGAATATATAATCAATAGTTTTAGGTCCAATTTTAGCCCTTTTAGGAGTAGGAATTGCAAACTTTGCAAGGCACCCCCACACTTTTAAGAGTTTATAACTAGGTGCTCGACCTGTCTAGAATTCATAATGTGTTTTATCTAGTTTCTTTTGGGGTATTTTGTTGAGAATATGATTGGCAGAAAGCAAAACTTCCCCCACATGTTCTGAGATAAAGCAGAACTTATTAACTTGACATTCATCATTTCCTTTAATGTTCTGTTTTTACACTCAGCAATTCCATTTTGCTGAGCAGTGTAAAGAGAAGTTGTTTGATATATAATACCATGTTCTATACAAATTTGTACAAACGGTGACTCATATTCACCACCTTTATCACTTCTTAGCATTTTTATCTTTTTGCTAAGTTGATTCTCAACTTCATTTTTATATTATATAAACATTTCAATTGGCTCATTTTTTGTTCTTATTAGTATACATAACAACATTTCAATCATCTATAAAAGTAATAAAAAATTTCTTTCCACCTCTAGTTTGAACAGATCTTAAATTACAAACATCTATATGAATTAATTCTAAAGGTTCAGTACTTGTTCTATAGAATGAAATGGAAGTTTAGCTATTTTTGATTCAACACATATTTCACATTTATCATTAAAGTTTATATTAAAATTAGGTAACATATTTAAATTTATTAATTTTTGCAAAGTATAATAATTAACATGTTCTAATCTACCATGCCAAATATGAGGTGACTCATCATATAAGTAGAAGAATCAATTTTATTATTAACTTTAGGAGTAATGGTCATTACATTTATTTTTAAACAGACCATTAGTTATGTACCCCTTGCCTACATATATACCATTTTTTGTAAGTACAAACTTATCAGACTCAAATACAAGTCTAAATCCTTTCTTACTCAAAACTGAACCAGAAACCAGATTCTTGCGGATATATGGTACATGAAGTACATCAGTAAGAGTAAGTTCTTTTTCCGAAGTCATATTTAGTACAATATTTCCTCTTCCTTCAATCTTGCAGGTTGCAGAGTTACTCATGTAGAGAAGTTCTCCTTCTACAGGTTCATATGTAGAGAACATCCACTTATTAGCGCAGATGTTGTGAGTGGCCACAGTGTCCACCCACCATTCTTTAGAATTCCTACCAACTAGATTAAGTTCTGAGACAACAGATGTATAGTTTACATCTACATTTGTACAAAGAATTTTCTCTTCGGCCAAATTTGCATTAGAATGCTTCTTCTTCTTTTTCGATGAATCTGATGCCTTGCGCACATGTCAGTCCTTTGCACGATATCCAGACTTGTCGTAATTGTAGCACTTGCCATTGAATCTCTTCGAGTTACCACTCTTAGAGTCTTCACAATTGTGCTTTCGCTTCTTGTCATTAGACTAATTGGAATTTTCCATAATGTTAGCTATAAAAATATTATATGGATTTCCAATTTTCTTTTCAGAACGACGATTATCTTCTTCGATCCACAAATGTATAATTAGATTTTCAAGTGTCATTTCTTTTCATTTATGCTTTAGCTAATATCTGAATTCTTTCCAAGATGGTGACAATTTTTCAATAATTACAGCCACTTGGAATGATTCACTAATAGTCATATCTTCAGCATGAATTTCATGAATGATCACTTGAAGATCTTGTACTTGGTTGATTATATTTTTAGAATCAACCATTTTATAATTCAGAAACTTACCGACTACATATTTTTTAGGGCCGGTATCTTCTGTATTATATTTCTATCTAAGGATTCCCAAAGTTTCTTAGCAGTAGCAATTGAACTATATACATTATATAGTATATTGTCCAATCCATTGAAGATATAATTCTTACTCAAGAAGTCCGCATGTTTCCATGCATCAATCGCTTTTGCAGACTTTTGATCATTTTCTACAAGAGTTGGTACAGTCTCCTTCAAGTTCTTGGCCAGTTTTAGTGCAGTGAGATAGAACAATATTTTCTATTACCATCTCTTAAAATTTGTACCACTGAACTTCTCTGGTTTCTCAAACTGGCTTGAGGGTACAGTTGGAGTAACCATGACAAGAGTTACCATAGTGGACATATCAGATGTAAATACATTGGCCATCTACAAATATAAAATTTATCTATCTTAATTTTTGTAACAAATTTTAACTTTCTAATAAAACTTGAAAATCAATTCTTACTTCAAACCATAAAATTATATAAGATTTCTTAACAAAATATTTCTTCCTCTAAATATAATTTAACTATCTTTTTCTAGAAGCAATGAGATTTAAATAAAATAACTAGTGATTGAACAGTATTATGACAGTATTCAATTTTAATCTAAAACAAAAATATCGATTTTAAGATTGTTGGTTAATTTAGGTTGTTTTAGATTAATATGGACAGAATTACTATTGTAATTAATTAAAAGATTTATTGTATATTTCAATCAGAAATATTGTTAGACAATATTAAAGAAGAAGTATGAATTGATATATGTATAAGAGCAGTCTATATTATTCAGATTTGAATTAGAAATATATATACATATAAATCTTATTACCTACTGTTGTTTACAAAAATTTATTTAAACTGTAAATTTTTAACTAGTTTATTATCCTAAGAAAGAAACAGAATAGAATTACAGGAATAGAATACTTTACTGATTGAAGGATGAGTGGATGCCGAAGTTTGATGCAGATTTGATAAAGACAGGAAGATGATCGAGGCTAGTGTTGAATACTATCTCCTTAAAACCTATTCGCCCTCCATCGTTTTACTTCTGAATTACTGTGGGCGCTGGCCTCCCAAGATACAATGATCGATCTGCAACAGGAAGGAAACTACAATCCTATTGCTCTAGCGAATCTGATAAAGGATGAGCGTATGCAGAAATTTGATGCAGATTTGATGATGACAGGAAGATAATCGAGGCTAGTGTTGGACACTATCTCCTTATAACCGATTCACCCTCCACCGTTTTGCTTCTGAATTACTGTGGGTGTCGGCCTCCCAGGATACAACGATCGGTCTACAATAGGAAGAAAACTACAATCCTGTTGCTCTAGCAAATCTGATAAAGGATGAGCATATGCAGAAATTTAATGCAGATTTGATGATGACAGGAAGATGATCGAGCCTAGTGTTGGATACAATCTCCTTAAAACTGATTCGTCCTCTACCGTTTTGCTTCTGAATTACTGTGGGCATCTGCCTCCCAGGATACAACGATCGGTCTACAATAGGAAGGAAACTACAATCCTGTTGCTCTAGCGAATCTGATAAAAAATACTCTCTATTATGTGTATGGTGTAATGCAGGACTGAACTGAAAAAGAATTGTTCTTCTGGAAACAGAAACCTTCTGTCTGAATGACGAAGTTTCTGTCTGTAAAAGAAGGGAAAAAAAAGTTTCTTCTTACTAATAGGTCTGGACAGAGGCCTATTTATAGGCTAAGTACGCCACTAAAGCACCCAATGCGCCCTAAACACCTATTCGCCCTTGCACACGCGCGTGTGCTTGAGGGCAGTGCATAGCATCCCCGTGGTGCTCAAGATTTCTCCTTTTCATACATAAACAATGACATGGAACAATTAATCCTATATAAACCCACATCCTAGCAACACTCTATTCGATGTGAGACTAGTCTTTTCTCTTTTCTTTTTGTTCCTTCTACTATGTACTTCTCTTTGAAACCATTTTTCATTCACCTAATTCATTTATTTTTGAACTAGTGAATTGACTCAAAAATTTAATGTTCAAACATACATGAATTCAACAAAACCTGCATGCACATTAGAGCTCCAATACCTTGTAATGTTCAAATTGACATATGTTGTTATTATTTGTTAGTTAATGGTAACTTTCTTCCTCTTTGTATTGCATTTACTTGTAAAACGCTTGTACTGTCCCTGTGATTAGTATATATACAATTAAGTTTCATTTCTTGTGTATTTATTGTATTTTTGGGTGATATATCGGGGCTAGCTAACATACAATTAACCAACAAAGTGTTTTGAAACAACACACTGGCTAATCGCCAAATGATGGAGCCCCGAACCTCTGCTGCTAGTCCTGATAACCCTTTCTATGTAAAATATTCTGTTTGTTATTTTTTTATTTTATTTTTTGGGTCTTTCATTTTCAGAAAAATTGAGATCAGGACTTTCTAGTTTATAATATGATACGAAGTTGAAGTATTTGATTATAAGGAAGTATGCATAAAATCGGAGAAATCCATTAAGATGCAAAAAATACCTTGACTTCGATTAATATACAACAGAACTCAAACTAAACTCTAGATTTTTCTTAACAACAACTCGCAACAAGCTATCCTAAATAACTTCTAATAGACATATTGAACAACAATATTCATGTATACATATAATCAGTGCATGAGGTAGGTCACGGCTAAAGCCACTAGCATCATCACGTAGGCAATTCCTTGATCTATTGATTTCACTGCATTCAAATAAAATAACATATCAAACAAAGAAATCAAAGGGGGAAAAAAAAAATTCATGATTCCACAAGTAAATTGCAATAAAAAGACAAAAATCATAATAATGAAAGTAATTAGAACACATATTACCATCACTTGTGGGTGCAAAAACTGGACCTTGGGCCTGTACAGCTGGCATGATAATGTTGAAGATAAGAGAGAAAACGGCAATTAATGTACGGAGAAATTGAGCCATTTCAAGCATATAACACCAACTTTTATACTAACAAAAGGAAAAAATTTATCTCTCTCTCACCTCTCTTAATAGAATCTAAATAGGCAGATCATACAGAGAAGAGAGAGATAGAGAGATGATTAAATGAGGAGCCCCTGACAAGAGACTAGGAAGTCGTAGTGGTGAAAAGAGAGATCTTTGGGAGACCACTAAATTTTGAGGCTTGCCATTATTTGCGAGAGCAATTATGTATTATACATTATTTACTGAATTAAAAAAGTTTCATTTTCCTACTTATTTATTTAGTTTAATAACGAGTGAGAAACCCACAAAAATGTTTGGTATTTGAAAACGTTTATTCTTGGACGAGTAAAAGATAAGTAGATCTAAATATAATTATTTTTTTATGATAAGTAGATCTAAATAATTACTTTCCCTCATTCTACTCGTACAGCTCTCTTCACAGCGGCTCTGTATGAGGCTCGTACTGCGGAGCGACGCCTGAAGATTTACACCAATTTTAAGCATGAAACCTTCCATTATCTTGTTTTTTGAGTTAGTTCTCACAAGCAACATGCTATTTATATTTTGGTAAATAGATATTTTAACTTATCTATGTTTAGATTTGGAATTTTCAGCTCAACTTTTGGTGGGTAACATAATTTCATAATTGCTCAAAAATATGTTGGATTTTCAAACATAGAATGGATTTTGGAAATATTTAATATAATGTTCTGAAAGATAACTTCTGCCATACTATAAAATAATTAAGCATAATGTAGTTTGTACTCGAAATTTTTAATTAATAAAAATTAGGGTTTGCTGAAGGGGTGACGGCCATAATACCAACTCCAGAGGTAATCTTTACTGTTCATCAATTTTTCTTAGTTAATTCTCTTTTTATTGCTTTCTACTTTAGATTTATATTACTTTCTAGATTAAATTTAATTGCTTTCATGAATAAAAATATGATTTTGTTAACTAGAACTATGAGTAGCTAATTTAGCGTAGCTCTAGGATGTAGATGAAACGAGAATCCACCATGTAATTACTCTCTAATATTTTCTTCCTAATTAAAATAATAAAGACATGATTTTTCTTTGAAAAGATTAAAATACAAGAACTCGTCGATTAATAATTTGATAGGTTATACTTGAGTTAAGTTTCTTTATAGCCTATACTTAGTTTGGGTTTTAGATTGTTGATTTTTATCTTCTTCATTGAATTATCTAATGATTTAATTTTTTTTATGAAAAGTAGCTTTTTTGATGCGTTATACTCGCACATCACTTGATAATACATGCTTAGGATACTTGAAGTAAACATTAAACTAAAAGATCACCTTTTCTGATAGAAGAAAATAATAGAATTAAATATATGGTTGGAAACTAATAGATTCTAGATTCTAGGCTAATTAGATAATAGCAACTTCAATTTAGAATCTTTGGTTAGTCCGTTAGAACAATAGGAATAGCAAGAAATGCAAAATACCTGAGATCTCTGTGAGACGACCTGTATAGCACTGTTGGTAGTGAAAATTTCAAGTCAAACGGAATTTTTCACACCAGAACACGGAGCTAACTTTGTAGCTCTGCATTTGGCTATTTTAGCCTCGCGTTTAAAACGTGGAGCTAATCGATAGCTCTGCATTCTAACGCGATTAGCTCCGCGTGAGCAGATAATCAGAACCACAAATTAATTATGATTGAAATTTGGGCTTATCCAATACCCAAAGTGAGTCTAATCAGAATTTTAAATTAAGAGATTTAAATCAAAACTAAGATATTTGATTAGAATCCTTGATAAATACAAATTCTATTTAAATAGAAACTCTCACATTGACCAAAGGCTATAAATATCCTTTTGAGGAAGCCTCTAAGGATCTTTTTCGGAGCATTGAAGGAGTTCAAGTTACGCGTGAGAGCCTTGAATGAATCAAGACCAGAGAAGATCAACAAGAGTCGGCCGTCATCTTCGCCAAGTAAGAAGATCATCAACGTCAGATCGTCCAAAGGAGCTACTTCGATAGATCCCATCGCTACGAGAATCCACTTTTCATTGTAAAAAAGAGCGATACTTTTAAATCCTCTCGTTTGTTCTTTTCTTGTTCTCTTTCATTGTAATCTAAGTTGTATTCAATAGAAGGAAGCAAAAATTTTGCTGCGAACAAACTGGCGACCATAGTGGAAGAAGTCTCTTTCACCAAAGAAGAGATCGTGGTGCAATCTGACGTCGAGAGGATCGGATCTGACGTGAATATGCAAGTCGTAGAGATCGACCAGCAAAAGTTCGAGGAGTATCTCTCCTCTGAGTCAGGTAATCTGATCGAAATGCGGCGTCATCATCGCGTGCGCTCTAATACCTGTAAATTGGGTAATCGAAAATCTAGCATTAATCAGGACCATTGGAGACCGCGGCCATGAAGCCGTCGTTTGGGGAGAAAATCCTAAGAGAGGATGACCTCTCTACTGCCGAAGAAGGCCCGAGATTTGGATTGACCAGAACCCAACTCCGCAACCGAAATCGGAGAGCTAGGCAAAAGGCCCTGCGTTAAAAGCGAGGCTAATCAGGCAGCAGAACGTGAGGCTACTGTATCTCACGAACTGGCTTGCATTAATCGCAAGACCAATCAGTATCGCGTTAAATGCGAAGCTGCAATTTGCGTGAATCGCAAGGACAATCCAGCGTGTGATTCTCCACGTGAGGCTATTCTATCTTAACTTAAAACCAGAGAAACTCGCATTAATCGTGAGTATAAAATGCTAATAGAGCCAGCGTATGATGGTGATTCTCCATGCGAGGCTAAGACTTAGCTTAGCATTAAACGCAAAGTCAGTAAGACTTGCGCCAATCGCGCGTAAATTGCGAGGATAAATTTTCCTTAAAGCCAGCGTATGATAGTGATTCTCTACGCGAGGCTAAAATTGAGCTTAGCATTAAACGCGAAGCCAGTGAGACTTGCGTTAATCACAAAACTCCATATTTTCGCGTAAATCATTAAGATGATTTTCAGACTTGCGTTAATCGCAAGAGTCGCGTTAAACGTGAAGTTATGACTTGCGTAAATCGCAAGAATAATCCAACGTACAAGAATTTTCTTCCACGCGAGGCTAATATTTCAGAAGTTAAACTTTTGTAGAAACACCAAGCCAGCGTAAAATTCGAGGCTAGCATATCAAAATGCGAAGCTATTTTTCAGCTTCACGGATCAAAACGCGAAGGTACTTCTCAGCTCTGCTTATTAGAATGCGAAGCTAGTTCTCAGCTCCGCGTAAATCAAACCGAATGCAAGATCAGGGTTGATAATCGCACTATTAGATCAGAAATTGACACTAATGATTCCAAGAAGCTCCAGTGGGTCCCTGGACCCTCTCAACAGATGAGTGGGCCCCACGATCCCTTGTTTAAGGCTACTGATCTTAGAGAATACCTAACCAAGAAAAGAATCATAAATCAGGTTCAGTTTGGTCCTATTTGTCATTGCGAGCAGCTTATGACAGCAGTATCTGATGTGATGAATAATTGTTGTTGTAGTAAGAACAAGGTATTGGTGTTCGACCAATTAACTGAGCCGGACAAAAACCCGGCAAAGAAAACGAAAACTACTCCCCGAGAAAAGAATGGAGAATCATAACTTCTAACATGGTCGGAAAGAGAAAGAAAATCATAGAAAGGAATGATGATTCGGAATCAAGTGACGAAGAAACTTATCATTTTACCCCACTTAACACAGGCGTTGTCCCAGCCTGAAATTAGAAGAAACTTGTATAAGGATCATATGACGACGATAGTGACAATTCGACCATACTTTCTCCTCATTCTTCGGCATCATCAAAATTGCAGAAATCAACGTCACATATGATGGACAAATCTGACGATATCGACTAAAAATTTGAGGCCCAAGAATAGATGATCCGAGATCAGCAAAAAACGATCGAGGATCTCAAGACGATGCTTTTAAAAGTTATCGAAAATACTCAAAAAATAGTCGAAGATAAGGCCAAAATTTCTTCAGAATCATTATCAAAGAAAGAAAAGGAAAAAACAAATGAAGAAGATAGAGAAGAAAAGGCTTACTCGGCGCATGAGGATGAAGATAAATATTCTTTTCATGATCCTCATGAAGTGAAAATTAAAAGGTTACAGAACCAACTTGATGCATAAAAAGGTACTGAAGGAATCAAGCATCTCAAGACCGTACCCGCCTGAATGGGATCTGGCACCATACCATGAAAAGTACAAACCGCTCAAGTTGGAGCCATACGACGGCAGAGAATCTCCTAGTCAGCATATCTACTACTTCTTGTCCTAAGCAGGGCATTTAATGGGCAATGACCTACTAATGACCAAGGTATTTGCAAGTACCTTGCGTGGGCCTGCCTTCACATGGTTTACGCAGTTTCCCCCAGGTACTATCAATACCTAGTATGACGTTGAAAAATAATTTCTCGCACGTTTCTTTGAGGATGATACCGAAATATCGGTTTATTCCCTCCTTGCAACAAAACAAGGAGAATAAGAAACGGTGAAGGATTTTATA
This sequence comes from Dracaena cambodiana, assembly GCA_036321105.1. Lineage (NCBI taxonomy): Eukaryota > Viridiplantae > Streptophyta > Magnoliopsida > Asparagales > Asparagaceae > Dracaena > Dracaena cambodiana. The sequence goes on from JAYEPQ010000020.1 coordinate 7,020,651, forward strand.
GAAAGGTTCAGGGGAAAGTCCATGCACTGCAAACACAGAATGATTCAGGAAACTCTGGTGGAAACATGCCGGCATAATCTCAAAACCAACGTGCTCTTAAAAATGGGAGCCGTAGAATCCAAGACTTGAAAAGATTTGTTTAAACAGGGGGAGCAAGTCGAATACTTGATCCGCCGAGTTGAAGAATCTCGTGGAACAAGAAATTTTGGGAATAATAGGCCGCATGCACAAAATAACAATAAGAATAAGGGAAAAACGGTAAAAGCATCAGAGGCCGCTCCACAGAAGACGAATTCTCCAAACTCGAAGCCCCAAAATCAAAAGGGCACGAGACATAATAGGCCCCAACAAGAGAGGACCTACACTTTTAAGCCGGAACAGACGCCTACACTCTTTCATCTGCTCCTTAGGAAGAGAATGTAGAAACTTCCAGAAAATAGAAAATCGGAGGACGCTGGTAAAACCAATGACCCCAACTATTGTCTCTACCATAGGAATGTTGGACACCCTACCAAGGACTGTTACCCTCTAAAGAATAGGATCCAAGCATTGATAGAATTTGGAGTCTTAACACTGAAAGAAGAACAGAAAAAAGTTATTGCTAATATGGCAACCCAAGTAGTAGGAACCCATGAGTTCCCTGCAGGAGTAACTCCGGTGCCAGAAGGGAAACTGGTCATGAAAAATCATGACCCACATAAAAGAGCACAAAAAGGACTTGTCCCCGTAACTACACAAAGAGGAGAAGTCATGTGGGTCCACCCTGATCTATTACAGGATAAACAATGGATCACCTCAGGTAGCCAGAGGAGAAAGCAGACTAGTAATGCTATTTCCACAAGAATAAAAGAAGAATACATATTTGCAGGGGCATTCACAGACTCTGAGGAAGAGGCTGAAACTATGGCCACTCATCAAGATGGGGCAGGTCCTTCCGGCACTTGATCTGGCAAAACATATCTCAAAGACTATACCAGAGTAGACCCGAAAAATATATACAGGGAAGTCACAAAACCCACGAAGCTAAAAGGGCTTCGTTTCCAGAAAGATCCTAGAAAAGACGAAGAAATCAAGGATGCTCCGTTTAAATTTGACATAGTATCTCAGCTGGCAAATATCCTAGCTCGAGTCACTCCTTACGAGTTGCTGCGATTATCAAAGTTAACTCGTGAAGTATTAAGAGAGGCCTTGGCAGACTCTGAGTTATTCCTAGCTCAGATTGTCGAGCTAGCCGAAGAAGAACAAGACTCTTACCCCCACTGTCATTAAGTGAGGAGGCAGGTTCCACAGATTATCTTTTCCCCAGAGGATATGCAGATAAGGAATATAAAGCATCATAGGCCTTTATATTTCACCAGATATGTCGGATCCACAAAGGTGGACAAATCGATCAGGAGTCTGCATTAAGTGTCATTTCCAGAAGACTGATGCAGCTATTGGGGATCTCTCCCCATCGTTTGACACCAACAAATACTACAATATACGGGTTCAATGCTAACGATAACTGTCCCCTCGGGAAGATCCGACTTCGATGCCAAATCGGGGATTTGAAGACGGAAGTCACGTGCTATGTTATTGACGCAGATACGTCTTACAACATTCTACTGGGGCGACCATAGATACATGCCTATATGATAGTCCCATCAGCTCTCCACCAATGCATGAAATACGGCGATGAACAAGGAGAAGTCCAGTCGCTAGCTGCGGATAGGCAGCCATTCAAAGGGCTAGAAAACTACTTTAGGATGCTATGCTCTACAAGCCGGCCCATGGAGTCCCCAATAATAACTGCAAAAGGCCTCAAGAGTCCTATGAAAGCGGCAATGAGGCAGATACTGAGTACGAATCTCCGGAAGAAGATGATGGGTGACTACGAGATAAACCCTCACATAAATTTTAAAGTGAATTTTGATAATAATGTAGCTAATGTAGCAGAGGATGAGTTGATTATTAATGAAAATATAAAATTGGTCTACGAGCCTGCTGTAGCTATAGAATCTGAGTCTTCTTGTACTTCCACTGAGGCAGACAACCTGTCCGAACTTGAAGTCCTGGCGGCATATCACTTGCCAATCAGGTCATCTCTCTTATCTTGGTCAAACATAACTAAAGGACGAAATCACTTCTTTGAAGTACCTCCGCAACAGGTGTCGCAAAAACCCATAGTCTTCGGCAAAGTGATCACGTCGCCCAACCGAAGGCAAACTAGTGAAAGTGATGAACAAACATCACCACAATTTCACCTATACGAGCAGAAGTCTCGACGAATGATAGAAAAGATGGGTTATAATTTTACCCAAAAACCGAGATTAAACTTTGGGAGAGGACGACGAAATCTTATACCCTCGTTCAGACTAACAGGAAAGAGCCCAGATTACTATTAGAAAACTCGAAGGGGGTTGGGCTATGTGTCCACTTCTCCCTCCCCGCCATACAAATACGAAGAGAACTCTTCGACCGATGAAGATTTATATCCACGTGATCATGATTTGGATCTAAGTACTGACACCTGGTTTCAATCGTTAACTGCAAATATGGTTTTAGTCGCATCAGAAAGCGACGAGGAACCAATCGATGTTCAAGATGATTCCTGGGCTAAACATATGGATACTCTTTGGGATGTCCATTTTGAACAGCGTGATCCGCCCACAGAAGATAAACTAGTACAAGTTAATATGGGGATGGAAGAGAATCCGAAACCCATTTTCATAAGCGACACGCTAACCCTTTTAGAAAAGGAGGAACTTATATCCCTAATTGGGGAATGTATAGATGTGTTCGCATGGAGCTATGAAGATATGTCCGGACTTGATCCTCAGATTGCCATGCACCGGTTGAATATTCGAGAAGACGCCAAGCCGGTTAAACAACAGCAAAGGTATTTTCCACCAAAACTAATGGAGGCGATAGTTACTGAGGTTAACAAGCTCATAAAATCAGGATTTATCCATGAAGAGCAACATCTAGATTGGGTGGCTAATATAGTGTCGGTTCGTAAGAAAAAAGGTAAGATCCGGATATGCATCGATTTTCGGGACATAAATGCTGCATGCCCTAAGAATGAGTTCCCACTCCCGATTACTGATGTAATGATTGAAAACACCTGCGGTTATAAGAGGATATCCTTTGTGGATGGCTTCTCATGGTGCAATCAGATTAAAATGCACCCAGAAGATGAAAAGCACATGGCTTACCGAACGCCGTTGGGGTATACTGCTATACAGTAATGCCCTTTGGGTTGAAGAACACCGGTGCCACCTATCAATGCGCAATGAGCATTGTATTTAAAAAACATCTGCACAAAACAGTGGAGTGTTATGTGGATGACTTGGCGATCAAAAGTAAAAACAAAGAAGACCATCTTTAAGATCTAAGAACAGTCTTCAATCTTATGCGAAGACATCACTTGAAGATAAATCCCGCTAAGTCTTTTATGGGAGTGTTCAGTGGGAAATTTTTTGGATTTGTAGTTACTTTGGAAGGAATTTTCCTTGATCTCGATAAGGTAAAAGCAATCAAAGAGATGCCACCTCCCTGCAACCTTAAAGAATTGAGGGGGCTGCAAGGAAAACTAGCCTATATCCGGCAATTCATTTCCAATCTGTCAGGATGATACCAGCCATTCTCTAGACTCATGAAAAAGGGGGTTTCCTTCGTATGGGACGAGGCATGTCAATAGGTATTTAACGATTTTAAAGAATAACTTACCAAACCTCCCGTCCTTATGATACCTGTCCCTAGACGACCATTTCTCATATATGTAAGGGCCATGGATAATGCGTAAGGAGCATTACTTGCTCAGTATAATAAGCACGACCATGAACACGCCCTTTATTACTTAAGCCGGACAATGATCGGGGCCGAGCATCGGTAAACACCGATTGAAAAGGAATATTTAGCCCTAGTGTTTGCCATTTAGAAAATGCGACACTATCTTTCAGGGCAAACAATTTATGTCATATCACGGGTCAATCCCATTGAAAATCCTGATGACAAAACCAAGATCTGTAAATGGCCAATTGGCAAAATGGGCATTACTGCTATCACCATATGACATCTATTTCATTCCTCAAAAAGCTATGAAGGGACAAGCGATCGCCGATTTCCTGGCAGACCATCCGATACGGTCCAACTCTAAATCATCAGCAGATATCTCTAAACAGGCATTAGAATTTAACGCAATTAGCAAAAAACAACCATGACAGATGTTCTTTGATAGCACTTCCAGACGATCTGCTACTGGAGTGGGGGTTGTACTGATCTCCCCACATAAACATATACAGCCTAATGGTTACTCATTAACGAAACCGTGCACAAATAATGTGGCAAAATATAATACACTCATTATTGGTTTCAAGATGGCTTTGCAATTGGGGGTGAACTATCTAGAGGTATATGGAGACTCTAAGCTCATCGTCAAGCAGATGACAGGCGAGTATGAAGTCAGACATGAAGCCCTCATCCCCTACCATAAATTAGCCATCGAATTGGCAGGATACTTTGAACAATTTTACATTTATCACATATCTCGGAACGAGAACATCTATGTGGACGCTCTTACTGCATTAGCTGCAACATTGGCAATCCCGCCAGGCAGCTAAAAAAATAACTATTAGGAGTAGAGAACTCCTCCATCCGGATACGGATTTCCAAAACAGGCAAGTAAGTCAAACAAGCTTAACTCTGGAACCCCGTGACTGGCGATTTCCGTTCGTGGATTACGCCTTGTATGGGATGTTGCCAGAGGATCCAAAAGAAACTGCCTCAATAAAAAGGAAGGCCCAAAAATTTTATTATGATCCTACACTTCGGACTTTATACAGAAAATCAATTGATGGTCTCCTACTGCATTGCATTTCAAGAGAAGAAGCCGATGAAGTCCTGAGAGAAACGCATGATGGAATGTGTGGAGCTCATCAGCCCGGTCCAAAATTCAGGGACCGCATAAGAAGATTAGGATACTACTGACCAAAGATCATTAACAATGCAATGACATATACTAAACGGTGTCATGAATGTCAGGTACATACTAATTTTGTTCATCAACCCCCAGAATACTTGCACAATACTGTTGCTAGCTGGCCATTTGAAGCATGGGGAATGGAATTGTGGGGCCAATAATTCTCCCATCATCTCGGGGACATCGGTTTATTCTCGCAATAACTGATTATTTTTCAAAATGGGCCGAAACCGTGCCCATGAGAGAGGTAAAAATGACAGATGTAATTAAATTCATTAAGCATCATGTCATTTACCATTTTGGCGTCCCCCGAAGAATCATTCATGATAACGAACTGCAATTCATTAGTCAAGGGTTCTCATGGTTCTGTGATAAGTTCAGAATCAAGGACATCGCTTCAACGCCATATAACCCAGCGGCAAACAGATTGGCCCAAGCCTTCAATAAGACGATTATTAAACTCCTTCGAAAGTTCGTCTCCTCCAACAAACGAGACTGTGATGAAAATTTGGGAGAGTGTTTGTGGGCCTACCGCACCACTGTTCGCACCCCAACGAAGGCTACCCCTTTCTCCTTGGTCTACGAAAGCCAGGTCATCTTGCCCCTGGAGGTCCAGATACCATCATTAAGGGTGGCATTAGCCACAAAGATGATGACAGAAGAATGCCATCAATAAAGGTTGCGAGAACTAGAAGCATTAGATGAAAAGCGTCTCCGGGATCAACAACAAATTGAGTTGTATTAAGCCCGAGTCTCGCAAGTGTTCAATAAGAATGTTAAACCAAGGACTTTTAAGCAAGAAGACTTGGTCCTGGTTATTAAAATGCCAATGATTCTGACCCACAAGACTAAGGGTAAATTTGAACCCAAGTGGGAAGGGCCGTTCGTCGTGTAGACGGTATACTCTAGTGGAGCTTATCGCTTAATGAATCAGAATGGCGAAAGAATGATGATGCCGATTAACGGTAAATTTTTGAAAAAGTATTATGCATAAAAAAAATACTACTGTCACATCTGGTTCATATCCCTAGAAGTATAACCATCTACTTGTTCAAGTTACGCATGTGAGCACTTGGACTTCTTTATTAAACTAAGGCATATGCAATTAGGCGCCTTTGTCTAAATTAATGATCCTGATCTGATCATTCCGGTGTAAGCAGTTAAACGGATTTACCAAATTATTAGTTCGTTATATTAAAGAGCTTTACCATGGTCAATAATTGTGACCTGGTTGGTTTTAACGATCTAAGTTACGCATATGAGTCTTGGATTATTTAAATAAATTTTATGATAAGTTATTTGTTGTGCAAGAAAAATTTGTAGCCAACAAATAAAAAAATCAAGAGAGTTATCATTATTCATAAATCAAAAGAATAAAGTTACAAAAGAATAAAAGAATTCAAAAGAATATATGGGTTCTTTTTATACAAAGAATAAGGAATAAATAAATTAAACGGAGTCAAAGCTCACCCGAAAACTTCAACTTATTGGTCGTCTCATCAATAACTCGACGACGAGTCTCCTCTACGAAGTGTTGAGCCTGCCAGCGTAAATCATCGTCATTTATAAGGAGTTGCTGGGACAACCGCTGACGAGATTCTTCAATGGGACGGCTCCTTATTATGCCCTCCTGCTTAAGCTGTCCTTGTTGAAGGATCAGCTCTTTCCGCCTCCTAACGGATTCCCCTAGCCGAGACTCACTGGCTTCTAAAATAGTCTGAGCTTTAGTGATAGTCTCTTTGGCTCTAAGAATTGCCGCTTGGCTCCCCTCAATCTAAAAATCCACCATCTCTAACCCCCTGACAACTGACTTCTGACTGGCCCGTAGTTCTGCCAACTCTCGAGACCAGTCTTCCTCTCGGTACCTCAGCTCCTCCTGACGAGCTGTTAGCTCTGCTCGTTGTCGTGCTAGTTCGATCTCGGTGATCGCTTCCACAACCGCTTGGCGAACTGTGTTTAGCATTTGCACCTACTTTACCAAAGCTTCTAAGCGGGCCCGATAAGGAGCTTCTCGCTCACTACCTCAAATCCTTTCAATATTATCCAGATAACTGGACAACATTGAGAGTCCGAGATCGAGAAAATCTCTTCCATCCAGGATCATCCCAATACATCTCCTTAATAGTCGCATGAAATCATTAACACTGTGGTTGAAGAATTCTTCAAGTGGGTCCACAGTGTCTATGTTTAGCACGGGCAGCACTAAGGAAGATGTAGCCGGGGGAGGAGTAGCTTCTGCAGGAGACGAATAGGAGGAAGCCCGTCCCTGTTCCAGATTCATGACATGAGGGGCCAGTAAAGCCAGTAAAGACTTGGCAGAACTGGGAGCCCAAGGCAAATTATAGCTGGTACAAGTCATTCGAGCAGCGCCACCAGCAGGAGTAGATGATGGAGTGTCTTCACCCAAAGCTCCTCCTGTGGCAGAAGTGGCTTCAAATGAAAACTTCAAAGTGTCTTCATCCCCTGCTGGCAAGTGAGTTGGAGCAGGAGGGGCTGCCAGTGTCTCAACAGCCACAATAGTAGAGGGCATTAATACTACTGATTGAGGAGCAGAGGGCACAACAACAACAACTGGAAAGGTGTCCTCAGAGGAAACTGCTGGTGTCGGTGATGGAAGGCTTGGAGATGGGGGAGCCTCTCTTGCCGTGGCCGCGACGACCTCTGTCCTATCGTCACTCCCGAGTTCGTCAATTGCCGGAGTTGAAGTAGGAACAGAGTGAGGAGTTGGCGTGAAATAGTCCACACCAAACTCCTCCGCCGAACTACCAAGTCCACCGACCGAGCCAGTAGTGCCAGAGTAGTCGACCAGCTCCTCAGACTCCATCCTAGTAGTTGAATGCATAGGAGAATGAAGCTGACTATCCGGATCTCAGAAAACAAACAGGGAGTGTTACATATATATGGGAAAAGAAAAGAAGTTAGAATATAAAATTAGAAGGAACCATACTAGGGAATACAAGTCCTGTGGTTGGACTTGAAAGAGGAGCCGTCGTCATCTCTAAGAGCACACCCGTCTCACTACCTAAAGGTTATGTAGTAGTGTGCTCAACAGATTCTTGAGTTGGCAGGTGAACCAGAGCATCAGGAGCACTAGGAGCCTCCGTAGGCCTACTTTCCTCCGTTGTTACTGGTGGTAGAGTTGAGGCAAGCAGGTCTGTGGCAAACTTGACCGCTGCTTCTTCAGAAATCACCATGGTCTCTTCGGCCAGCTTCTTCTTCTTCTTGGTTGGCCCACCTCTAGCGGGTCCGCGGCATTTAACGGTCGGACTCTGGGAACGAGTAACTGCAGGTTAGGGAGCACCTCCAACATCAGCATCATCGTCACCATCATCATCATCGCTATCATAGTCACCAGCATTTGATGGTTCGGCCGTCATGCCAAGGAATTCATCCATTCTTTTCACTCGGACTCTCTTTGCCCCTTTACGGCAAGAGTAAAAGGCTTCAATCTCCTTGCAACAGCTATGGTTGATGGAGAAGTTAGGCACATCAGCGTTACCAATACTGTACCATGTGCAGAAGCTTAATGCCATGCTCAGCTCCGGCAATTTTTGGGGCAGCATAAATTCAGCTCTAGTTCCTCCGGCGATGAAATGGAACCGGCCCCGTGCTCCTGCATACAAATTCCCCTCGTACGCCAGCCCCTTGTTCGGATTCCCTATATAGAGCTGCGTATATTCAAATTGACGGGCAAATCAGCTAGGGATATACGGCTCTATATAGCACATGGTGTTCTGCCTGTAAACCAAGTGACCGGGGCGATTATTTAACAGCCACCAGAAGGCCCCGAAGATAAACTGGTAAAGTTATTGTCTCCCAGAATATCTATGAACTTAGATCCATACTCTCCTCCAAGGAAGTCTGGGAAGCCGTGGAAGATCTCATAGTTCTGATGGTGGTGGAGCGTTTTACGGATTATCGACATATAATTACTCTTCCAAGTAGAGCGTTCGTACTTCTCTACGAAGCACGGCTTGTCGATTGGGCAGTGCATGACTAGCCACACCATTAGATATGTGAAGGCATCTCCACCCTAGGGCTCAGCATTTTCACCGTAATAGTTTCTTTTGCTACTTTACCCTTTCCAGTCTTGCCCTTGTTCTTTTCTGTTGGTATGAAGCTGTTACAGAGGGCCCGGAGACCGCTCTAGAGATTACTAACAATTGCTGGTAAGAGCCCGAATGGTCATCCATAGGCCAATAGAATGGCTGGATAAACAACGTTCTTGGCAATAGCCTCTTTAGGCAATGATGGAACGACGCACCTTTTCAACCAGAGTATCAGGAAACCCGCAAGCAAACCCTTATCAGAAATTGAAAACTGTGCTTGGTAATGGAAGCTCTGGAAGACAGTGTCCGCACTGAATCCCCCTTCATTAGATTCAACAATATAGGTGGTCGGTTCCAACTTGGAAATGCGCTCCCTTATCTCCTCAATACCAACAGACGGGCATCCGTGAACCATAGGCAGACTCTCTTTTAAATTAATAAAGAGATAGTCTGCCCATTTTTTATGGTCGATCCTTTGATTTCTCACTCCAGCTAGATCGGCACATATATGGTAATGACACATCATCTCCCAATAGGTTTGGTAGATGTGTTCATCCCTCGCTTTCAACATCTTTAGTTCTTTAGCAGTAGGGATATATTCCTCGTAGGGGACCTCGCCCATTAATAGCGCTGACACCTCGAACATCTTGTGGAGAGCAAATCCCAGCTCACCCACTGGTGGAAAGAAGGTGCCGGTTTCAGCGTTATACATCTCCAGCAGGCTGAAAAAATAGTATGAACTTTGAGGCAAGCCGAACTGGACATTTCTTATGGCTTTGTATAAATCAATTTCCTTCAAGATTTGCTCATGGGTGTTCAGCATGTATTTGAAGAGTCTGAACCACCACATGTTACCCGATGAATGGATCCATCCGGGTATCCGGAAATCTTTGGCGGGGTACTGACCACCCTTGACCAAGAACTCGTTAAGAAAGGTTTTGGCCAGAGTTGGGACTTCACCAACAGGGTGCTCCTTGGTGACTCTGCCCGGAAGTAGCCCAGTCACACATCTGGGGGGACCATCTTGGAAAGCCCCATTTGCACCGAACTTGCTAGTCGCAACTCCGTCATACTCCCGAGTTAGCTCCCACTCTAACTCGCAATGGGATGATAGTCTCTGGAGATACACCAGAGGATAGCTACCCTCCATGTTGGGCAGAAACATGAGCAGGTCATTGGCCTGATATAACCACTTGCTTTCCTCTTCAAAAAAAATTTCGTCTGAATGCTCCATTGCGTCTCCAAAGAGGAATGCTAGCTTCTCCAATGCCTCTCGGTTCATTGCCTCAAATGGAGCATCGGTGATGATCTCTCTGGCAGTCGCATGACTGTATCTTATCAGCTTCTTCCTGTGCTCTCGGAGACCTAGCTTGTATGCTGGGAGATCAGTGGTGAAGCGGAATTGGGTCACCGACTCTGCACCCGCAACATAACCGAAGTGATGTCCTTGGGAGAGTGGGTCCACTAAGTAGCCAACTGCAAGAGAAGAATCAAGAATTAGAAAAGTTTTTACAAAACCAGAAAAATTTCTAAGTATAGAAACGCGGAGCTAAAAACAACTCCGCGCGAAGCTAAGAAACTAGTCTCGCGTTTCAATAAAACGCGAAGATAACAAGATAACTTTGAGTTTGTATAAAAACGCGAAGCTAAGGTGATAACTCCGCGTTATAAAATGCGAAGCTAAATTATTAACCTCGCGTAGTAATGCGACAGTTAACAAAGATAACTCTGCATACAAAACTCGAAGATAACGCGATAACTTCACGTGGGAGAAGACCAGAAGTCTTCTCCTTCTTTTCCAAGCTATTTGGCTGGAGTACGGTGATTTCACCGGTGAAAGAAGTGATTGGTCGGTTAAAACCGCGCCAAATCACTTTAAAATTGTTCTAAAAGCCGCAAACGAAGAGGGTTTTTACCTCCAATTAGTGCAGCAAACACAGCGTCGCCGCTACAGCCACTGCCTCGGCTGCTGCCGCCGCTGCTAGCACCGGCCACCGATGGTGAGGAGGTACACGATGTTGTGATCTTCTTGGGTGCCATTGATCTTGAAGAAAATCTGAAGAAATCGACAAAAAATCAATGGGAGAACCAGTTGAATCGTGGAGAACGCTCGGTCACCTGGCCTGAGAACTCTGATCTCTGAGTTCTTGAAATCTCTTCGAATGAAGTGAGGAAGAAGAAGAGTTAAAACTCTATTTAAATGAAAAACCCGTCCCTTGGTTTTCGGTGCGAGAATCGGAGCAGTTACTGAGGAAAATGCGGGGCTATTAACTTCGCACAAACATACAAAACGCGAAGATAACTTGGTATTTTAACTCTGCGACCCAGGTTGAAAATTCAAAATATTTCAAAATTTGCTAAATTCTAAGCCATTTTGAAAACTTTGGAGGGGGTTCTATTGGTAGTGAAAATTTCAAGTAAAAAGGAATTTTCCACAATAGAATGCGGAGCTAACTCTGTAGCTCCGCGTTTGGCTATTTTAGCCTCGCGTTTAAGCAAAACTCGAAGCTAATCGATAGCTCCACGTTCTAATGCGATTAGCTCCGCGTGAGCAGATAATCGGAATTGCAAATTGATTATGATTGAGATTTTGGCTTATCCAATACCCAAATTGAGTCTAAACAAAATTTTAAATCAAAACTAAGATATTTAATTAGAATCCTTGATAAATACAAATTCTATTTAAATAGAAACTCTCACATTGATCTAAGGTTATAAATATCCTCTTGAGGAAGCTTCTAAGGATCTTTTTCAGAGCATTTAAGGAGTTCAAGTTACGCGTGAGAGCCTTGAACGAATCAAGACCAGAGAATATCAACAAGAGTTGGCTGTCATCTTCGCCAAGAAAGAAGATTATCAATGTCAGATCATCCAAAGGAGCTACTTCAATAGATCCATCGCTACGAGGACCCACTTTTCATTGTAAAAGAGAGCGATACTTACAAATGCTCTCGTTTGTTCTTTTCTTGTTCACTTTCGTTATAATCTAAGTTGTATTCAATGGAAGGAAGGAAAAATTTTGCTGCGAACAAGCGCTACAACCGATACTGTACGTTTGCAGTAAATATCACATCAACGACTTATCATGGAAAACTATATAGCAGGAGAGTCCCTCTAAGAAATCAGTGCATCAACTTCTACACATCACGGAGGGTTCCATAGGTTAAGAACTTTATAGCTGCCGAAGCTAAAATTGCAGCCCTTATGAAGAGAATTGAGGTATTGGAGACTCCTAGCACTCCACTAGTGGGTCAAGTCAATCAAATACAAGTTCCCACATGCTTTAACCGCAGAACTCCAAATCATGTTATGAAGGAGTATTCATTATTAATGAATCCAATGGGTCCAACTATTGAGTAGGCTAACGCCTTATATCAACAACCCATAAACAATCCTTATACACGTACATATAATCTAGATTGGAAGAACCACCCTAATCTTTTATAGGGTTAGGAGCAATATTAGGGAGTCCCCAACTTCTATATACAACCTCTAGACACTGGTCAATTTCCTAGACAAAATGTGGGTGTTTATCAGCACCCAAACGAATCGAATCAAGAGAACAACCAGAATAAACCACCTACACACAATCAATCATATCCATAACAGGGGTCTAATAGTGAGTATGAAAAATGATTGTTGTTACTTGAGAAGAACATTGAGAATCTTCTCAAATCTTCATCCAACCTTGACACACATATACAAAATCTCATGAAAGTATCAACTGATTTTATCAAAAAACATATCAGCACCTGCTCATAAACTCTCAGTCTATTAAGAATTTATAGCAGTTGGTTGGACAATTAGCGAGTCACATGAGTGAACGTAGAAAGGGTACTTTCCCAAGTCAACCCTAAACGAACCCTAATGCTAGTTCCTCTAACTCTAATCAGTCGCATGTCAACCAAGTAAATGTCATTAACAAATTTCGATATGGCAAGCAGGTTGACAATCATGTGGCCATGCCACCTGATTCTACTCCTAATACATCGCAGGCTACACTCTAATTACATGATTCCATCGTCACCTCATATTTCACTATCATTATCACAATCATCTCATGATCCACCCATTAGCACGACAGAGGAGTCTGACTCCTCTGAATCTAATCCTCCTATAGACCATGCTCATAAGTCGAAAGGTTTCTTATCTAAGTCGATAAACAAAAATTCTTCTCAGGTTGAGCACATTCTTGAGTTATTTTAGTAAGTAAAAGTCAATATTCCTCTTCTCGATGCAATCCAATAAGTACCTTCTTATGCAAAATTCTTAAAGGATTTATGTACGAAGAAGCAAACAATAAATGTTCCGAAGAAAGTCTTTTTACTTGATAACATCTCTAGTATACTTTCTAAGTCAGTACCTGTGAAGTTCAAAGACTAAACCTGGTAAATGGGCAGGGCGTTGGGCACGCCCGGCTCACCCGAGATGTACCGGGCACGGCCCGAGCCAAAGTCGACCGTGTCGTCGGCAAAGCGCGGCCCGGCACGTTTAAATTTTTTTTTTTTGTAAAGAGTCGTTGGGGACCTTGGGGAGGTATTTGCAATATTTTTTTTGCAAAGAGTCCCCCAATGGCTAAGAAGACGTTGGGGGTATATACATTACTATTTATTAAAAATAGTGGGCCAAGAAGACAATTATTTAAACAAATATGTAAGAATCTGAAAATATCACCTAAAATTATACCTATAGATATTAGAATAAGATGGAATTCTACATATAAAATGTTAAACATAGCTATTCAGTATAAAAATGTAACAAATACTCTTAATGAAATGGAGTTACCAATATATAGTTTAGATAATAATGAATGACACCATTTGAATTGCATTTATAAGTTTTTAAGTAAATTTGAAATTACAACTACAGCACTGTCAGGCACTTATTATGACAGCACTAGTGCTGGACACATTGGAGATGTGTATCTGCCTGAAGGATTGGTACGACGCAGAAGAAAGGAAATAAGGATTGGCTAATGAAATAATAGTAGAGACCTCACCAGAAGAAGATGAATCATGATTAAAAGTATCTATATGTGTTGGAATTTTCATGTGTTTTCTGATTTTTTTTGTAAATTTTTAAAAAGATTTATAGAGCAATTATATCAATGTAATGAGATTAAATATAATATAAATTTTTTTACTGTTGTTACTTTTGTTAAATTCAATTAAATGAAAGTAAGTAGTTTCCTAAACTTACTTAATAATTATTTTTTTAATAAAACGGGCCGGCACGGCACAGCACGGGCATGGCACGTGCTCAGCGTGCCATGCCGGTGGGCTGAGCCCGGGCCTAAGCTCGGGCAGGCGTGCCGTGCCTCAGGCAGGGCACGCCCGTGCCAGGCACGGGCCGTGCCTAGCACGGCCAGCTGGCCAGGCCTAACAAAAACCTTGGAAGTCCTACTATCTCCTATACTATCTCTAGTACAGTGATTGAAAAGGCCTTATTAGATTTAGAAGCAAGTATCAACTTACTACCTTATTCAGTGTACCGGCAGTTAAGATTGGAAGAGTTGAGACGTACAATGATTACATTATAGCTAGCCGATAGGTTTATGAAGACGTCTGTGAGAGAGATTGGGGATGTTTTGATTAAGATTGGAAAATTTATTTTTCCGGTCGATTTTATAGTTCTTAAGACTTAACCTGTGGTGGATCCATAGCATCATATCCTAGTTATTCTAGGACGATCATTTTTTATTACTTTTAATGTTGTTATTAATTGCTAGAGCTTGTCGATGAGACTTTCTTTTGGAAACATGGCACTTGACGTGAACATATTTAATCTCAGGCCCCATCTAATTGATCCATATGATGAGCCCCTAGATGTGAATATGATCCAAGGATTATCCAGTGAGCACCTAGAAAAGGAATTCTTTGATGAGCTGGTTTACTCATGGATATGCTCGATGAGTCATCTAAATATGTGTCTTCTACACGATGAGAACTTTTACCAGAGTCATTGACAACTGAACTACAAGTTCAGTTATGACCATTTATTGACTGTTCACATGAGTTTGAGATGAAGACCATTCCTGAGTCATCTCAAGTATATTTTTTATGTGAACACGACACACTACCAATTATTATCTCTGCGTATTTGCCTGAAGCTCAGGAGAAAATACTCCTCTCAGTATTGAAAGTGTATAGGGAAATCATAAGCTGGAGTATGGCTGATATCAAAGGAATTAGCACATTTATAGTGCAACATATGATTTATTTACTGGATAATGCATGACTTATAAGAGATCCTTAGTGTAGGTTGAATTCAGTGATTAAGGAAGCTATAAGAAAGGATATTCTTAAGTGTCTTGACAATGAGATCATCTATTCTATCTCTGATAGTGCATGGGTGAGACCCATTCAAGTAGTGCCTAAAAAGTCTGGAATTACTATAGTCAAGAATTTTGCGAACGAGCTTTTCCCAATGTGCATGCAGACATGATGGCGAGTTTGTATCAATTATAGGAAGCTGAATAGTGTAACTAGGATGGACCACTTCCCTTTGCCTTTTATTATCAGATGTTGGAACGGTTGGTTAGACATGAGTTCTATTGCTTCTTAGATGGATACTCCAGCTGAAACCAAATTTCCATCGCTCTAGAGGATCAGGAAAATACCATGTTCATATGTCCATTTGGCTCATTTGCATATAGACACATAGCTTTTCAGTTATGCAATATGCCTGCGACATTCCAAAGGTATATGGCAAGTATTTTCTCTGACATGTTGAATCATTTCTCAAAATCTTCATGGATGACTTTTCCATCTTCGGAAGTTCATTCCAAGAGTGTCTACATCAATTAGAGTTAGTTCTAAAGTGTTGTCATGAGAAGCACTTGACACTCAATTGGGAGAAATGTCATTTCATGGTAAAAAATGACATAGTGTTAGGGCATGTCATCTCGAAAAAGGTATTGAGGTTGACAAAGCCAAGATGGACCTAATCACGAAATTTCTACCTCTGTGATCAGTGAAAAATATACGATCATTTCTTAGCCATGCTGGATTCTATAGACGATTCATCAAAAACTTTAGCAAAGCTACTAGGTCTTTGACATATCTACTGTCCAAGAATGTGCCATTCAATTTCACACCCAATTATCTTAAAGCATTTGAGCAACTCAAAAAGGCGCTTACCACTGCTCCTATTATTCATGCGCCTGACTAAAGTCTACCCTTTGAGATTTTGTGTGACGCATCTGATTATGCTATCGGTGCAGTCTTTTGACAATGTATTGATAAGCAGCTACATGTGATTTATTATGCAAATAAGATATTCAATGATGCCCAGTTAAACTACTCTACCACAGTAAAAGAGTTTTGATAGTCATATTTGCACTTGAAAAATTTTGTTCCTACTTGATTGGCTCACTAATTATAGTAACACTGATCATGTTACTTTGAAATATCCATTGACCAAGAAAGACACAAAAGCAAGGTTCATTCGATGGATTCTCTTATTACAAGATTTTAATCTTGAGATTTTAGTCAAGAAAGGTGTTGATAATCTAGTAGCTGATCACTTATCTCGCCTGTCCAATACTCCATTTAATTCATACCCTATAAATGAATCGTTTTCTAATGAACAATTACTTTCATTAATGCATGAACTATGATTTGCCTACATTGTAAACTATTTTGTGTCCAAAGAGATTCCATCTCACTGGTCCAAGCAGGAAAAATATAGATTCTTGTTCTAAATAAAATTTTTTTATTAGAATGAACCTTATTTGTTCAAAAGTTATCAAGACTGGATCATGCATCGATGCATATGCGATGATGAGATACAAAGTGTCATCTCTTTTTGTCATGATATTGCTTATGGAGGACACTTTGGCCAGCTGAAAAGATATTGCAGAACGGCTTTTATTGGTCAACTCTTTTCAATGATGCTGTGGAATATTGCAAGACGTGGACACAATGCTAATTTATAGGCTAAATTTTATGGTGAAATATGATGCCTCTGCAACCTATTCTTGAGATTGAGATATTTGATATATGGGGTATAGATTTTATGGGAACATTACTAACTCATTTGGAAATCAATACATATTAGTCGTTGTCGATTATGTTTTCTAATCGGTAGATGTTATTGCCACAAAATCGAACGAAAGTAAAGTTGTTGTCGAGTTCTTAAAAGAGAATAGCTTTTCTCGATTCGGCATTTTTCAAGCTATCATTAGTGATAACAGTACTCATTTCACTAACTAATCATTTGAGGTGCTCATACAGAAATATTCATCACTCAGAAGTTAGCTACACCATATTATCCATAAACTAGTAGGTAAGTGGAAGTTTCCAATCACCAAATTAAAATGATATTGGAGAAGACTATGCAACACAATAGAAAAAATTAGTCATATAAACTAGCGGATGCATTATAAACTTACCGTACTACTTACAAGACCAATCTTGGTATTCTCCCTTTCAGTTGATATTTAGAAAAGTATGTCATTTACCAGTGGAGCTTGAGCATATGGTTTTAAGGGCTATTAAGTTTTTTAATTTTGAGCTCAAAAAATCCAGTGAGCAGTGGAGACTGCAGCTCAAAGAGCTAAACGAGATTAGGAAGGATACATATGAGAGTGCTAAGATTTATAAAGAAAAATCTAAAGTATTCCATGATTATGCAATTATTTGCAAGTTATTTATACTTGGTAGAAAGTTCTCTTATATAATTCAATGGTAAACTTATTCCCAGACAATATGAGATCATGATGGAATGGACTGTACATAGTACGTCCTATGCACCATCGTGGTGCCATCGATCTCGAGAACCCTAAAAATGATCAATTATTCAAATTAAATGGTCAAAGATTAAAATAATTTTTAGAGACTCGAGCAAGCGATAATATAGAGGTCGTGACATTTTATGGTCCGATCTATGCATAGAGGCATGTGTGTGTGCGTGTGTATAACGAAAAATTTACCAGCGGTGAAGGAGATTCCTTCACTAGCGCTTAGATAGCCCAATAATTATATTACACATGGCGTCACTCAAAGGACTATTAAGAAAGTTTTTTTTATTTGTTATTTTGAGTGGTGCCACATGTAATACAGTTATTGGACACCTAAGCGCTAGTGAAAGAATCCTCTTCATCGCCGGTGAATTTTCCGTTCTCTCTCTCTCTCTCTTTTTATATATATATATATATATATATATATATATATATATATATATATATATATATATATATATATATATATATATATAAAGTATATATTATGTATTTCTACCAAGATGTAAGGATAGAATGAGAATTTTGAGGGCTGCAGTGCAATGTTCAAAACAGGAGAGGGGCTAGTGAAACTTTTTCACTTTAAGTACACCCAAACCAACTCTATCTCCCCATTATTCCCTCATATTCACCCAACCCAATTTCCTCTCTCCTCACCAGCTTAGATCCGCAACCCCCTTCCACTCCAAACTCAGATCCAAGGTCTCCAAAAGACTCCTCTCCCCTCCACAACCACCCTCCACCAAGCCGGGCCCCAGCTACTCACCTTCTACCGTAAAATAGTGCCTCCTCCTACCAGTTAGAGGCAATCCTGAGGCTTCTCCAGCTAAAAATTTAGGGGAGATACTGATTCGTAGCCCTCTATTTTCTGTTAAATTTTAAAAAATTATAGTAGCCTCTCCATATTTTAATAAGGCTCGGTTTGTTGTTGATAAGTATTTTCAGGATATATTTGTATCCTTTTCGTATATTTCATTTCTACAATTGAAAGTTTGGGATGGAATAACTAGCCCACCTCTTATTATATTCCGGAGCTTGTGGAGGAATTTTATGATAGTTTTGCAAAAATCGATATTTCGGACAATTGCAAATCAATCAAACTTCATTGGCAAGGAGAAATTCATACTATGCATGCCAGGACCATCTTTGTTGTCACTGGTATACTCCTTTAGAATGGGAATCAAATTCCATTTGCAATTGAGGAATATCTAACTAAGATGGGACCCAATTGCACACTGACACGAGATAGGGGCATTGGTAGCAAGATAGTAAGATACTTTATCACAATATACATACTACTTGCTGCTGGATCAATACAAATGTAATGAAGATTGCACATATATCTTCATTTTATTCACCAACATTACATGTAGTTTATTGCATCATGAGACAAGACCCTCGATTTTGCATGTGCACACAAGATACGGTCGAGAACTAGTTTTCATCTACCGTGTTTAATTACACAGTTGTGTCTCACGTTTACGCTTGATACAAAAATTGATACCTATGCATCTTCTCGTGTCAATATTACCATGGAGCATATATCGGTGATATATTACACTATTATTCCATAGGATTGGACCAGAAATATGTCAGAAGAAAATATATATGCCACTGATTTAATACAGGAGGAGGAGGATGACGCTTTCATTAACCAAAACTTGCCAGCGGATCCCACTGAGCAGATAAATATCATCTAGTGTGGTCTTGGAAAAACATGGCATTGATTGAAACATATTAACCGTAAAGGGAGTTCAGTTGTACGTGCACGACGTGCACCTGGTAAATCTAGCAAAGGACAGAAGGGACGATACCAATGATTCATGTATGAGGGTATGCACGAGTTTAGGTGTGAGAGAGTGGATTAGGAGATTTCTTTTAGAATTTCTAGTTTTTCTAGGTTTTTTATTTTATTTTTAGATTTTTGGGTTTATTTATTTTATTCTTTAGGTAGTTTTTAGAGTATTTAAAAAACATATTTTACTTAAAAAATCTAAAAAAATTAAAAGCAAAAAAATTTAAAAAATTTATTTTCTGCAATAAATCAAGCTATTTACAAATAAAAGAATAAATTTAGATTGGATATTTGATATGAAAGTAGATTGGATAATACACTTAGAATTTTATGAAAAAATTAAAATCCAAAAACTTAATCCCACTAATTGTAATTTTGAAGTAAATATATATTTATTTTTTAACAAGCAAGTAATCTTTTCTCTATAAATAAGAAAAAAAATATTTAAATATTAAAAAAAGAAAAAAAAATAAAGAGGTAAGCCCTTTTGGGTCTCTTCAATTTTTTTCGTTCTACAGCCTCGACTTTTGAATCTATGAGTGCAGCAGTCTTAGAGTGGTCCTTTTCACCGAGTGCAGAGATTATATTACATGCCCAAGTCTTTCCTTTAGTTTTTCTCGAGCTGGTTAAAGAAGTCCATTGTTCTTCTTTTAGCAAGTCAGAATATACCCACATAATCTTTCTTTTCTCAGTGAAAATCGGGGAGAGTCCTTTTTGCTTTAAATTATGTCAGTCATAGTTAACCATTACCATTTTTCTTGCAAGTACTGGAGCAGCGCCAGTTGGGATTTCCAAGGACCCCATGGAAATTATAGCCATATTTGCGGAAACCTTTTTTGGTTCACATCTCAACTGGATCACTTTCGTGTCAATTAAAGCCTGAATCTTGTCCTTCAGAACATAACAATTCTTGTTGATATGCCCAAGGTTCTGATGATAGAGGTAGTACCTGGGATCATCTGTCTTTCATGCTTCTTCCAGCTTTTGATTTTCTAGCAATTTGAGCATCCCTTTTTTGTTTAGTAAATAAAATAACGTAACTGTATGTCCATTTTTGAAGACGAATGTCCGTTCAACTCGTGGTTTATAGGAATCTCAATTATTTGGAGGCTTCTGGCTTGGAGCTTGTCCTGCAGTCATTGCTTCTTTTCCTTCGGGATGGGATAATTGTGGTTGTAGCCGGTTTGTGGATATCCTCTTTTGAGCATGATGTTCATCGATACGCCGAATTATGTCTTCCACTTGCTCCCCCTGTTTGATTAGTTCTTTCCAGATTCTTGATTCTACCACTCCCATCTTAATAAGTACGTATGCTTGTAGGTTTCTACTAATGTTTCTTATGACATGCCATGCAGGTACTACACTGACATTTCTTAGAAACGATCTCCAAAACTCTTTACTGTTTCATTTTCTCTTTGTTTATTTGCAAGGAGAGTGTGACTAAAATTTTTGTGTCGTCATCGAAGAAGTGACATAGAAATTCTTTCTCCATGTCTGACCATGATTTGATAGTCCTTGGAGCAACTGTATAAACTATGTAAATACAGACTCACTCAAGGTGCTTGTAAAGATCTAGGATCATTTTCTACAAGGTGATCTGTTTGTGACAAGAAGTAATACAGATACTGGTTGCTTCAACAAAAGGCCTTTTGTTGCCTTCTTCAACCGACAAACGATGGAACCCCTCTCCCATTCATCACAGCTTTCCGCACCATGCACTACTTATGCAATATAGAAAACTGTCGTCGGTACCAATTGACTCATGGAACCCTTTGTCATTTGATGAATATCATATATTGTATTTTTCCTCTCATACTTTATCTATTTTTGTATATAAATAAATGCTACTCGGGTATTTTTAGTGTCTTTTTCAGGTGATTCGATTCGTACAAGGAGATGGCAAGAAATCAATGTTGGAGTAGGAAATCAGAGTCCGAAAAGTTTCTAAAGTGAGCAAAACTACGAAGTTACGATGTTTCAGAGACTCAAAGTCAAATACAGTCAAGGAAATATAATTTACAAGATACGAGTCGCACGTGGAAGAAATTTAAAGTTATTTACTCGAAATAAAACCGCTATTTAGCGGGTTTTACCGCCATTTAGCGGTAATTCATGGGTCTCACTCGCTGAATTTTCTCTCGCGGCTTTGATGTAATTTTTTGATTTTCCAGTTCTGTTAGAAGTAGGGTTTGATTTTCAAAGCCTATATATTGGCCGTATCCTTATATTCTAGGTTTTATGCAGTAGTTAATGTAGATTAGGATTTAGTTTGTACTCATATTTCATTAATAAAATTAAGGTTTTGCTGAAGGGGTGCGGCCACAATACCGTGCTCCAGAGGTAAGCCATTGTTTTGAGATCTTTATTTGCTTTCTAGATAGATTTAATTGCTTTCTAGTATAGATTTATTTGCTTTCTAGATTATATTTAATTGCTTTCTAGAATCATGAGTAGCTAATTAGTTTAGCTCTAGGATGTAGATGAAGGTAGGATCCACCATGTAATTGCTTTCTAATATCTTTCTTCTTGAATAAAAATAAATAAAGACATGATTTTTCTCTAAAAGGATTAAAATACAATAACTCGAAGATTAAGACTTTGATAGGTTATACTTGAACTAGGTTTCTTGATAGCCTATGCTTAGTTAGGGTTTGGGGTTGTTGATTTTATCTTTTTCATTGAACTATCTAAAGATTTAGTTTGTTTTTATGAAAAGTAGTATCTTTGATGAGTTATGCTTGCACACTACTTGATAGCTCATACTTAGGGCACTTTAAATAAAGATTAAACTAAAAAGATCAAATTCTTATGAAAGAAGAAGATAGTAGAAGTAAATACATGGTTGGAAACTAGTGGATTCTAGATCCTAGACTATTTAGATTAATCCAACTTCAACCTAGAATCCTTTGTTAATCCGCTAGACTAAGGAAAGAGTAAGAATCGAAAAAACACCCTAGATCCCTGTGGGACGACCTGTACAGTGCTACACCGACACTGTGCGCTTGCAGTAATTTATCACATCAAGTTTTTGGCGCCGTTGCCGGGGATCGACGGTGTTTTTCTTGCTTTTTCTAACGTTTTACGGATTAACAGTGTGTGTTGAGTGTGCAGGGACTAGAAAGTACAGATACAGGAAAAGAAACAGGACTAGCTAAGCGGTTTGAGTTCACGACAAAAAGTAGAGAACCAAATTCTCTCTTTTCACCGATAATTAGCGGCATATACCGCTATTTAGCGGTACTAAAGGTACTAAACGCCACAAAATTTTCCTGATATCTGTATTTCATGTCTCTGGTTCAGTAAAAAAAAATACAAAAAAAATAATAAATTTTATGTTTATTTCTTTTCCATCTCTCTCCCTCTCCACCTTTTTCAAAAAAAAAAAAAATTTTTAAAAAAATGTTTCAAAATCAAACGGGTTGCTATCATTGTCGTGATCCATATCATAATTATTATCAGTGTCCATGGATAGGAAGTTCGCTAGGAGTAGGTCATAATCAAATTCACAACACATATAATGAACCTACGAGCACTTCTTATACACAAAATTACAACTATGAATGGATGAATAATTCTAATTATGCATATAATCAAGAGCCGTACCAAGAGAGTCCTCCATCTGATCCTTTCTTTATGGACTATTCATCTTCATGTTCTACATTTAATCATGAACAAGATATTCAATTGAACATGTTAGATGAAAGATTAAAAAGATTAGAAGCAAAATATGCATGTCATGAGAATTTAGCTACAACCACTTCATATATGTCATCAAAAATATATACGGATCCATCATATTCACCTTCAAATTTCACTCATAATCTCGAGATGCAATCATTTGAGAAAAATAAGCAAAATTACGATTATGAGTCTGAGAAACGAAGACGTAGAATAGATGAAGATATAAAAGTTTTGCTAAAATCATCTCAAAAATCATCCTCTCAAATTGACTCTTGTATGGAAGATCTTCTCAAAGCGATTTCTCAAGCTAAACTTTTTGTAGATCAACCATCTAATAGTTTGAACATATCTAACTCCAACGAGCAATCACTCCAGTCATCTTCTGAAGTAGATATGATTCAAAATGAATTAAATAGTTTTGTGCATGATGAGGCTATAATTCAATATTGTGATCTACCTATTTTAGACCATTGTGAAGATAATTATGATGAAAATGACGATAAAGAAAATATTTTGCTTGATGATTTATCTCATGGTGAGCTTGCTAGTGACACATTATCATTTGATTCTTTTGATGGAAATTGTGAAGAAATTTGTGAAGAAGAATTTTTATCCCTTCATAATAACTTGACGAATGATAAGTCCACTAGTATGCCATTTTCTTTTGAGAATTTTGATGACAGGATTGAAGAAAATTTGCATGACAAGCACACAATAATTGAAGAATGGAAGGAACATCAGAAGGAAGAGGTCATGGTACCTAATGATTTGGAGGGACGATCCAAAATCGAGCTCATGATTCCGCTACATCAAAGTGAGTATGCTATTTCACATGTTGATCAAACCAAAATATTTACTGCCATGAAAGATGCTCGTGGGTCGAATATGAACGTTAAAGGTACGCTTTCTAACCTCAAAACTTTACTATTGAATAAAAGAAAGAAGGGTAGAAATAAATTGAGAAAAATCAAAAACAAGATGGAGAGATTAAATGCAAAATTGACAAAAAGGCTAAGTTCATCCATATCAAAACATAAAAGGACACATTATGAGAGTGGAAAGCGATCAAGAGGTCGTAACCGTTTGAATTTTCTAATAAGTGTATAATATTTGTATAATAGTTTTTTTTTTATTTTTTTTATTTTACCATTCTTGGTTTGTGTATGAGGGCATATACGAGTTTAGGTGTGGGGGAATGGGTTAGGATATATATATATATATATATATATATATATATATATATATATATATATATATATATATTTATATATATATATATATATATATATATATTTTTTTTTTTTTCATATTTTCCTAGGATTTTTAATTTTTAATTTTTTTTAGATTTTTGGGTTTCTTTATTTTACACTTTGGGTAGTTTTTAGGGTAATTAACTGAAAAAAAATTAAAAAAATAACTGAAAAAAATTTTAAAAAAAAACTAAAAAGAAAAATAAATTAAAAAAAATTATGTATTTTTATCAATAGATCAACCTAATTACAAATAAAGTAACAAATTTAGATTTGAAATTGAAAAGGAGAGTAGATTGGATGATACACTTTGAATTTTATGAAAAAGATTAAAATCTGAAAAATAAATACCACCAACAGTAGTTTTGAAGCAAGTATACATTTATTTTCCACTTCACAATAGTTTATTAGGTTAAGGACAAAAATGATAACGATTGAGTAAGTCTTCTCTCTCTAAAAAAAATGAGAAAAAAAATAGAAAAAAAAAATTGAGAATAAAATAATGGGGTGAGCCTGGTATTAAGGCAATAGCCTCGAGAGTGATAAAATAATGGGGTGCGCCTGGTATTAAGGCAATAGCCTCAAGAGTGAAAAAAGAGTATGATCCAAGTAATCGGGTACTTTGCGCCTAAGTAAGCGTGAATATTCGCATGAAAGGTGAAATATTCTAAAAAAAAAAAAAAGAAAAAAGAAAAAGAAAAGAGTATGAACTGAGTAATCGGGTATGTTGTGCCTAAGCAAGCGTGAATATTCGCATGAAAAGTGAAATATTCTTAAAAAAAAAAGAAAAAAGTGTTATGAGAGAGGAGATGAATCATGAGTTAGAGTTCGAGTCCAAAACCGAAGTAGACTATCACAGTGCACATAGATGTATAGGAGCCAATGGATTATCTGTTAGTGAGTATTAAAATATAGGATTTAAATTTTTGATTAAAATGATAAGTGTATCTGATATGACGCTCAATTTGAAAATCGATAATCTAGATGCGTTCTCGAGTTTGTATATTAGTGAGATTAATTGATGAAAACATGATAAAAAAAAGATTATTTTTTTTCTTTTGTACAAAATTTTTATCTTTCTTGATTTTCGGTTATCCTTATTTTTCTTTTCTTTATTCCTTAATCTATTTTTTTTCATGAATTTTGTGGGTATATTCACTGCAAACCCTCACGAGACACAACTCGTCCACTAGGGCAACCTAGGGGTTTAAAGGCTTGTTGCACGTGCTAAGTGCAATCGCGATTCCTGCGAAAGTGAGTTACGATTTTTATTTTTCTTTTTAGATTTAGGTTTTGCTTCGAGGACTAGCAAAAGATAGGTGTGGGGGTGTGATGAATATCATATATTGTATTTTTCCTCTCATACTTTATCTATTTTTGTATATAAATAAATGCTACTCGGGTATTTTTAGTGTCTTTTTCAGGTGATTCGATTCGTACAAGGAGATGGCAAGAAATCAATGTTGGAGTAGGAAATCAGAGTCCGAAAAGTTTCTAAAGTGAGCAAAACTACGAAGCTACGATGTTTCAGAGACTCAAAGTCAAATACAGTCAAGGAAATATAATGTACAAGACATGAGACGCACGTGGAAGAAAAAAGTTATTTACTCGAAATAAAACCGCTATTTAGCGGGTTTTACCGCCATTTAGCGGTAATTCGTGGGTCCCACTCGCTGAATTTTCTCCCGTGGTTTTGATGTAATTTTTTGATTTTCCAGTTCTGCTAGAAGTAGGGTTTGATTTCCGAACCCTATATATTAGCCGTATCCTTGTATTCTAGGTTTTATGCAGTAGTTAATGTAGATTAGGATTTAATTTGTACTCATATTTCATTAATAAAATTAAGGTTTTGCTGAAGGGGTGGCGGCCACAATACCGTGTTCCAGAGGTAAGCCATTGTTTTGAGATCTTTATTTGCTTTCTAGATAGATTTAATTGCTTTCTAGTATAGATTTATTTGCTTTCTAGATTATATTTAATTGCTTTCTAGAATCATGAGTAGCTAATTAGTTTAGCTCTAGGATGTAGATGAAGGTAGGATCCACCATGTAATTGCTTTCTAATATCTTTCTTCTTGAATAAAAATAAATAAAGACATGATTTTTCTCTAAAAGGATTAAAATACAATAACTCGAAGATTAAGACTTTGATAGGTTATACTTGAATTAGGTTTCTTGATAGCCTATACTTAGTTAGGGTTTGGGGTTGTTGATTTTATCTTTTTCATTGAACTATCTAAAGATTTAGTTTGTTTTTATGAAAAGTAGTATCTTTGATGAGTTATGCTTGCACACCACTCGATAGCTCATACTTAGGGCACTTTAAATAAAGATTAAACTAAAAAGATCAAATTCTTATGAAAGAAGAAGATAGTAGAAGTAAATACATGGTTGGAAACTAGTGGATTCTAGATCCTAGACTATTTAGATTAATCCAACTTCAACCTAGAATCCTTTGTTAATCCGCTAGACTAAGGAAAGAGTAAGAATCGAAAAACACCCTAGATCCCTGTGGGACGACCTGTACAGCGCTACACCGACACTGTGCGCTTGCAGTAATTTATCACATCATCATTCAAGACCAAACACTTTGCTAAATTATTTTGAGTCTCGGCCCGGTTTTTTCCCACTAACGAGAGACTACAAGCTGATGCTAGAAGCGATTCACTTCTATTTACGTTGGGATTGGATATAGATGGGGAATATCTATAGATCGTAGTAGTTCACCAACCTCTCGGAATAGAATATGGAGAAAGGAGGACACCTGACTGAAATTGCAACTTTTGGCTGCCCAGCATGGTCACTAGAGATCATCCATACCCTACTAAATCACCTCATACGAGAACCGTGCGTGTTCAAGCACCACATATCTGGGTCCGACCCTTATTTTTCAATACTGGAGAAGGTCTCTCATGGCCAAATTCTTCTCCAAGCCTTCTCCACCACAGAATTCGACCTATGAGGTCAACCCGGCAGCTTCTATAAGGAAGGCGGCGCAAAGGAGGCTCGAGGGCTTTTCCAGGAAGGCGGCAAGGACCACTGAAGGCCAACAACAAAATTGTCATGCACGAGCATAGAATGTCTTCACTTTGTCGGCTTCATAATGATGACGTACACCCTCCCTGTTGTCAACTCTGAACTCATGGTCGAATGTGAATAAGGAATAAGCAGTTGTCAGCTGACTTTTTCCTTCATAAGACTCTAATTTTAATGGCTTATACTTTTCAGGGAAAGGAGCCGATTCCTATTCCACCGGATATGGACTAGTAATCCCTACTTCTCGCAAATCTTTTCTGTACATCAGGGCTTCCAAGCGGTCCTGCATTTTTTGCATCTTTTTTGCATGCGGGTTTAAGACAAAATTAAAATCCTCTTCCTTTCCTGAAGGGATTTCTTCTCCATTTCCTCTGGTTGTTTCATCGTCGTTCTTTGGTGGTTCATTGGAGGATTTCTCCACTTTGACTTTTGAATTCTTTTATGCATTTTCTAATACCTTAAGAAGCAGTATCTTAAGCTCGTCGAGACCCTTTTGTTGTTCTTGAATTAGTCGTTCTTGAGCCTCCAGTCTCTAATTTATTTCACTGGAGCTTCCTATCATATGGACCATTGTTCCTTCAAGTTTGAAAGACTTGTATGACTAGGGCATAGCAATAGCTGAATGATCGTTATATGCTTCCTCTTCTTTGTTCGAACCCCGAGCCAACCTGTTGTAATTTCGTGGTGCTAACATCCCTGACCTAAGATGCGTATAATGGAATGCTTCTGTGTCAGATGAATGCCTCCTGTCGAGTGATTTCTTTCCTTTATTCACTGTGTTCAAAGTCATAGAGAGAGGTTCTTTGTTGATGATGACACTTTGCCTTTGAACACATCTTCTTTTGGGGATATTGTTCTTTGGTTCAGTTAGCCGACTAAAAACTAAGGGTTTCGATGGACCACAACAACAATTAGTAAGTATGTTAGAGATTATTTTCTTATATCGGCATGGTAGAAGAGGTTTCACCATAATTCTCTTATTAGTAAGGTATTCTCGCATATCGGTCAACTAATCTGGAGGCGTTGAGTGAGCCATGCTTTTAGAGTAAATTTCTTTTTCGATCTGGCCTCTGCGGGACCCTTGCCTTGCCTAGCATCTTGTCCTGGTCCTTGTGTATTTTTCATGGGGATGAGGATTAGCCTTACATTCTGATTCTTCTATGCGGGGCTAGCTAGCCTTGCATTTTGGATTCTATATGCGGGGCTGAATAGCCTTGCATTTTGCTTTTTCCATGTGGGATTGAGTAGCCTTGCATTTTGGACACTCCACGCAGAGCTGAGTAGTCTCGCATTCCAATTTTTGTAAGCCAGACTGAACAATTTGGCATTTTGATAATTTTACTCTAGGTTGAATAACCTTGCATTTAGGCAGCTCGTAGCCTCGTAGTTTGGATCAGACCCTTCTTGCCTTGAGTTTTGAGCATCCGTCGTCATGCTCGATGGTTCCGGTTTCGAATCTGAGTTCTAGTTAAGAAGGATCTTGCCTTCTCTTTGGCATCTTGTGTAGCCATCTCCCTCGCAATATGATGAGATATTTCTTTCTCCAAAGTTTCCAAATCTAAAGATCCAAGGAGCTCCTGTTCAATGGGAGTCCCCTTTCATTCGAATTGGTCATTCGGGTCTTTTCTTATTCTGAACTTGAAAATCCAAGAAGTTCCTGTTCAACAGGAATCACCTCGTCATTCGAATCCATAACTTGGATTCTTTCCTATTCTGAACTCAAAGATCCAAGGAGCTCCTGTTCGACAGGAGTACTCTTGTCATTCAAATTCATAATTAGGGCATCCAAGTGGCGATAGCGCTATGTTTTGGCTGGACTTACCGATCTCAAGGACAAATATTCCTTATTTTTTTGTTGATCAATTATGACCAGCATCTCAACGGTCTTACTAATTTCTTTAGCAACAGATTGGGACATGATCTTCTCATCAGTGCAGAAAACTTCTCCCATTGTGATCGTAAGTTTGTCTTCCGTAAAATTCACGCTTCTTTTCATTACTATTGATTTATGATTACAATAATGTAAAAATTACAAAAAAAGAAGTAAGGAAAAATAAACGAGAGGACTTATAACTTTATCACTCTCCATTACAAAAGGTGTGAGCTCTTGAAGTAACTATGGAGCGTTAATATCGTACTCTGTTGATAATCTAATGCTTGAATAGTTCTTGAACATAGAGAATTGATGATGATGATAGCTGGCCAGTGACTTCTTGTTGTTGGTCAGCTGGCTAAAAGTGTCCTTGCGTGTAAATCAACTTGCCAAAAGTTTTTTAGGTGCCAGAAACACTTCTCTTGATACATACTTATAGGCATGAGATAGTTAAAGAAAATTCCTTATAAATAAGGATAGAATTTTATGACAATTCAATCTCTGATGTTCTATTTCAATTGGATTTGAAATATATAATTTGGGGTAATCGGATATAATTGGATCTGTAATTCTGATATGAATCCAAAAGAGAGCCTCTCTGGAAATAACTCCACGTGAGGCTAACTCAGCTTTGCGTACGCGAAGCTGGCTGCCTTGCGTGGCACGAGGCTGGCTGCCACGTGTGGCGTGAGGCTAGCAGCCTCGTGTACATTAGATTAGCCCTGCATGATGCTTGAGTCATACTTCAAAAAAAGTATCCTTTCTACAATAAGCATTTCTCTCACTCTTGCATTTAATATTATATTTATTAATTTTATCTATTTTCACCAGTCACTAACTTGAATACGGGAGAATCTTTAGTAGGAGCCTAGACTTGGCCCTCTAATTGAACGTGTTTTTCAGTGCAAGAAATGATTGGGGATGCACACTTGAGGTTGGTCGAAGGAGCTCCATCGGTCCACCTCTGTAACATCTATCCAACTCGTTTTAGATTCTAAATTTCTGTACTTATTCTTAATGTCATATATTGTGTTCTCTATAGAGAAAAATAACAACTGAAATAGAAGAAGATTTTCTTTAGAAGAGGGCTTGCTATTCCTCTTGATTATTTCATCTATATATATAGGGAGTACAAAAACCAATCCAATCGGATTACTAATTCAAATAACAATCGGATTACTAATTCAAATAACAATAGGATTACTAATTCAAAAACCTAACTGAACTAATCTTCTTATCTTGACTAATTCAAAACCTAACTAAACTAGTCTTCTTATCTAAAAACGCTGAGACAATACAACAAGATTATCCAACAATCACTCCCTAATCTTATTGCACTTTCTTGACTTCAATCAACCCACTCCCTGTCGTTGCACGTACCCTTTGGCGACGAGCCATGCCTTGTGCTTCACCACAGCACCATGCGAGTCCTTCTTGATATTGTAGACCCATTTCAGGCCTATGGGTCGACGCCCGCTCGGCAGATCGGTGAGATGCCAAGTCTCATTTTCCTCGATAGATTTTATCTCCTCTTGCATCGCCTGCCGCCAGCACTTGTGTTTTGCGGCTTCTACAAAATTCCTTCGGCCGCCATGAGACACAGCCCGCTGTACTCGTGCTCATCCTCAGATGTGTTCCGGTAGATGTTCGTCAATGTGCGGTACCGAGGCACTGCACCATCTGAGGTGGGCGAAGCATTGCTTGGCGGGGTTGCAAATTCCATGCTACCGGTTGCGGCTGGGGTTTCCATCAGTGTGGGCACGCTTGGAGAAAACGTCAGCGGCCCGTTGTCAGGTGCGCGACTCGGCGAAGCAGGTACCGACACTTCGCCACTCCCATGTGCCGGCATGTCGTCACGACCATCATCTGTGACAGAACGGAAAGTATACTCTACGGTGAATATCTCACCAGGAGCAGTCCTCTTCTCGTCACCCCCTGACGCACCCCAGTCCCATTTTGCCTCCTCGTCGAACACGACGTCCCGAGTCACATGTACCCTTCTGTCGACCGGATCATACATCCGATAGGCTTTGGAGCTGGACTCGTAGCCAATGAGCACCATGGGCGTGCTTCTATCGTCCAGCTTCTTTACGTTTGACTTCACAACCTTCACGTGTCCAACACACCCAAATGTACGAAAGTAGTGTACGTTCAGACGTCTCCTGTACCACGCCTCGTAAGGCGTCTTGCCGTCGACGCTGCTGGTTGGCGCGCGGTTGAGGATATGTACTGCCGTTGTGACAGCCTCACCCCAAAACCTTCCTGGCATCCCCTAGGACTTGAGCAGGCTCCTGGCCATTGCGACCACCGTCTGGTTTCGCCGCTCAACGACGTCGTTCTGCTGCGGCGAGTATGGCGCTGTGAGGAAGGACTTGATGCCACGGTCTGCACAGTAATTGCCGAACTCTGCGGACGTGAACTCGCCGCCGCAATCGGTGCGGAGGACCCTCAACTTGTGGCCAGCTTCCAGCTCAGCTCCCGCCTGGAACTGCTTGATGGCTGCCGCTGCCTTGTCCTTGGACTCCAAGAGTGTCAGCCACATGTAGCGGCTGAAATCATCCACCAAGAGCAGGAAATACTTCTTGCCTCCTAGTGTGGCCGGCGTGATAGGCCCGCCCAAGTCGCCGTATACCAGGTCCAGCACGTTCTCCGCGCGATAGTTCGCCTCCTGCGGGAACGGAGTCCGTCGTTGCTTGCCCACAAGGCAGCCGTCACAGATTTGGTCCACCTGATCAATCTGTGGCAACCCACGAACCATGCCATGTTGCGCCAGCCTACGGAGGAACTGAAAATTCAGGTGTCCGTAGCGCACGTGCCACCGCCATGCATCTTCACTGCACCTTGCCGCCAAGCACACAGGCTGTGATAAATCAAGGTTAAGTACATACAAGCGGTTCTTGGTCCTTTTTACCTTGGCAAGTAGCTGTCGTTGCCGATTGCGGATCCACAGCATACCGTCCTCGATGAGCATCTGGTAGCCGTGTTCATTGAGCTGCCCAAGACTCACTATGTTGCTGCGGAGCCTTGGGATGTACTAGACTTCCGTCAGCGCACGGTGCTCGCCGTTGTGACAAGTGAAAAGCACTGTTCCGCCTCCACAAATGTCGATGACGGAGCCGTCTCCAAACTTCACCGAGCCCTTTATGTTGGAGTCCAGCTCGGCAAAGCTCGCTATGCACCCGGACATGTGGTTGCTAGCCCCGGTGTCCAAGTACCAGATGTCGTCGTGGTACTCTTTCTCCCAGCCAAGGTTCACTTGCGCGTGAACCTCGTTGAGCATGATGTCAACAGTCGGGGCTTCCGTGAGAGCGTAGACCTGCGTCATCAGCAGCGTGGGCTCATCGTCCTGAGCCTGTGTAAGATTCACCTGCTCCTTGCGCTCTTGCCGCGGCTTGCGGCACTCTCTTGCGTAGTGCCCGAGAATGCCGCAGTTGAAGCACTTGACCTTCTTCCGGTCGAACTTCTTCTTCTCCTCACCTTGCTCTTCATTACGGTTCTCCTCTCCAGGTCCAGTGCAGCGGCCGCGTCCAGAACCGCGCCCCTGGCCGCGCCCCTGGCCGCACCCAGCTCCTTTGCCGCGCCCCTTTGACGCCTTCGATGATGAACCCTCACCGGACTGCTTCCAGCAAGCCTTCCACTCTGCCTTCGTGAGTAGAAGATGTTCATCGTCCTTGCCATCGGCACCACGAATCCTTTCCTCGAAAGTCTTGAGGCGACCAATCGCCTCTTCCAATGTCATCGTTGTCAGATCAGAAAACTGCTCGATCGATGTGACAATGGGTAGGAATTTGTTGGGGACGGCGACCAAGAACTTCCTGACGGCGGTGCTTTCTTCGATCTTGCCGCCGAGGCTGGCAGTCTTGCTGACTATGGCTATCAGCCTCCCGGCGAAGTCATCTATCGTCTCCGCTTCTTTCATGCGGAGGGTTTCAAACTCCCTCCTTAGAGTTTGGAGCTTCGCCTGCTTCACTCGATCAGCACCCACGTACTTTGTCTTGAGCGTCTCCCAAGCCTCCTTTGTCGTCTCCTTCTCTGCTATGAGAAGAAGGTTTTCCTCGGGGATAGATTCATAGATGGCGGCGAGTGCCATCTTGTCCTTCCTTGTCTCCACGTCGGTCCCGGGCTGGATGGCGTCCCACACACCTTGTGCTTGTAGGTACACGCGCATCTTGATAGCCCAGGTTGCGTAGTTCGAATTTGTCAGCATCGGGTAGTGGAGGGAGATGCCGGTGCTTTCCTTCGCCAGCGCACCCGAGGCAGCCCCGTCAATTCCGCTGGTGATGATGCTCCGCGGCATGATCTTTGGCATACAACACGAGCTTTGTACTTTTCTTCCACTGCAACTTCAAAAGAACCTCTTTGCTTCTGCCGCAACCACAAAAGAAGTACCCGAATCCTTCCTTGTGTATTTGGCCGAACTCTCCCCTTTGATTCCTTCGGCCAAAAGAAACAAATAGCAGCAGCACCTATTTGTTTTGCCTTTAGCTGCAACCCTTCAATCAATTATTTCACTAGCAGCACCCGCGGCAAAATAATTCACACAGAAGCACCCAATTATTTGCTTTCTCTCTCTCAAGGCCAACTCAAGAACTCAAGCAGCCGCCTCCTTTCTTTTTTCTTTTCGGCCAAACCCTTTTGGCTCTGATACCAATTGTAGAGAAAAATAGCAACTGAAATAGAAGAAGATTTTCTTTAGAAGAGGGCTTGCTATTCCTCTTGATTGTTTCATCTATATATATAGGGAGTACAAAAACCAATCCAATCGGATTACTAATTCAAATAACAATCGGATTACTAATTCAAATAACAATAGGATTACTAATTCAAAAACCTAACTGAACTAATATTCTTATCTTGACTAATTCAAAACCTAACTGAACTAGTCTTCTTATCTAAAAACGCTGAGGCAATGCAACAAGATTATCCAACATTCTCGTTCCAAGTCTACATTAAGAACTAAATAAGTATTAGAGGTTTGAGAAGAGAAAACATTCAATTAAACGAATGAATAGGAGCATAATAGAATATGACATGAATTGCCAATTAACGTATATAAAGATACACTTGCAAAAAGAGCACCACCGTGTGAAATAAAATTAAAAAGATAAATCCGTACGCGAAAACAAATCGTGGACACTAAAGTTTTCTTGATAGCATTATGTTACAAATTGTCCTAAGAGCATCAACATCACGATGTTCATCAAGAAGTTCCCACATTTAATGGACGAGGTAGGTGACGACCAAGGCCAATAACATCAACACGTAGGCAATTCCTTGATCAATTGTTTTTCCTGCATCCATATATTAATACAAATAAGCAACACATTAAACAAAGAGAAGACTGAATATGAGAATATTTATTTTACCGTCGCTGGTGGGTGCAAGCGAAGGACCCTGGGCCTGCGCAGCCTGGGCGACAATGCTGTAAAAGAGTGAAAGAACGATAACCATAAATGGAAATCGAGCCATTTCGAAACGGACAAGAGAAATTCTCTTTATTTTCGTTTTCTGTTTTTTCCCTCTCTCTCTCTCCTCTCAATGGGTTAAGCCACAAAGAGGAGAGAGCAGGAAGAGTATTTTCTTTCTTAACGTGATGCTCTTTTGTAGGAGTATTCGATGGGAGAATACTAGAGAATTTATAGAGTAGAAGGAAAAAAGAACAGTGGCTAGCCGCTTATTTTGGGGTCTTTCTTTATTGACGAACTCATCAAGTCATGAGAACCAACCATATTCCTAAATTGCATACATGCCATTAGGTTTTTTTTTGGGAGGAATAACTAATTTTCCTTTTTTGCGCATAAATTGGAATAAAAGATGAATGCAAGATAATCCTGATCCGAGAAGAATTGTCCTCAAAATGTCAGCCCATCTATTATTAATGTCAATAGTATGTAAAAAAGTTCATGAGCAGCAATTGCACAAGCACTGAAGCAAGAAGGGATGGTGAAAGCAAGTCAATCTGAAGATGAACCCAAAAACCAAAATTACCCACCTTGTGGGTACAAATTTTGTCATAACTGTGACAAAGCAATACAACAGGTTCTAAACATAAAAACATGCTCAGACTAAAAAAAATTTAAAAATATTAATGAATTTCAGTGATAAGTATTTTTAAATTTAAGAAATAGTAGAAAATTGTAGCGATTATCACAGATCTGAGTAGCAATAAAAATAAAAATAAAGAACAACATATCACAAAAACACAAAGATTTTCATGACTCTCCCCAGAGGATTTCTTCACTATTCAAGAAAAGGGTTACAAATACAATATCAGAATATATATATATATATATATATATATATATATATATAGAGAGAGAGAGAGAGAGAGAGAAAAAACGGGAAATACACCGGCGGTGAAGGGAGCTTTCAAGGTGTAAGCTGCTTTAATATCTTCTCATGTATTTAGTGTCGATTTTATCTTATAGAAGTAAAAAACATTTCGAATACATATCACATCGAATAATGTTCTACCATCTGCCACAATAGCCAGCGGGACAACTTATACGATCAACCTTTACTCAAACATGGCTGAAGTCCAATTCGAGATATTGATCCTGTAATCCTTCACCTACAAACCTTTGCTCTGGTCTTTCAAGAACCACATCTCAACTTGCTGCCAATGGGACAATCCGAAACATCTCATATATGGCTGCCTGTTCACTTGCCTCAGACCGAGACTGATAATCTTCAACAACTATGGGAGAAGGTGGAATCATAAACCACTCTCCCAGATCGAAACCGAAACAAGGAATGCCAGTACTGTACACAACCTCTTCGTGGTCCAGCTCAAGATACATTGGTCTATCAGCCGATAATATTGAGATAGG
The DNA here is from genome assembly GCA_036321105.1 of Dracaena cambodiana. NCBI lineage: Eukaryota > Viridiplantae > Streptophyta > Magnoliopsida > Asparagales > Asparagaceae > Dracaena > Dracaena cambodiana. The sequence goes on from JAYEPQ010000020.1 coordinate 7,056,864, forward strand.
AGAAAAGGTTAATATTTTTTGTAAAATCTACATATCCTCATTTCATTTATGGGGGACCATCTGCATTTATGCAAAATTAATCTGGAAAACGAGATGTTCCTCTAGCGGCTATCTAAACATGCTTTACTCACATGGCGACTTTACAAATAAAGGGGTTGGGTAGGTCCTAATTACTGTATATTGTGGATTGCAAATGGGGAATCCGATGAGCATATCATGCTTACTTTTATTTATTTATTTATTTTTGACAGGCTTCCACCTGCCATTAACAAGTAGATAGTAAAACTATAATAAGTTTCGGGTTACTTTTATAGGTGAATCCTCAAAAATACAAAATACAAAATATAAAACATCAAATTTGCTAAGGAAAGGGTACATAAAGAGCAAACGTCCTCATAAAACAACAAAAAGTAAAGTGATTCCTCAAGGCTCACCAATCCTCTCCATGAAAAGAGCTGTATCCTCCAATCATGTTTGGCTCAGGGAGGGATAAGCGTCTTCGAAGTCCTCTCCGATTCCCTCCTGAGATCTGCAAGCACCTCGTCCATGGATATATCTACCCAAAAAATAATATCATAAATAATCATACGTATACATGAATGTAAAGAGTGTGCTGTAGAATTAAATATTCTATTATTTTTTTCTCTCCACACATTCCAGCATAAAACTACAGATAGGGTCTTAGCCAGTTGTGAAGTATTGCCATTAACACATAACTTCTCCCTAAGCTGGCACAGGTTCCTATGTTAATGTTAATCCCAATTCTTCTTGTACAATTTATCCATAGTTCATTAGTAAAATGGCAATTCAACAATAGGTGATCGATGGATTCCCCACTCCTATTATAAAGTACGCAGATGTTCGGACATATCTATTCTCTTTTCTGTAAGGCTGGCCAGATAAGTAGGGCTTTTCTAATGGTTAACTATAAAAACACCCTTATTTTAGGTGGGCTAACAATATTTCAAATCTAAGAAGTATCAGTCAATGCAACTCCGCTATCCACAAAATGAGTATATATAGTTTTGACAGAAAAGTCCCTATTTTTGCTCCATTTCTAGTGGGGCTAGTCATCCAATATATGACTAGGTCTGAAATTCCTAAGTAGAACTTTCAACTCTCGAAGCTGTATTTTTTTATAGACAGATATAGAATGTCAAAGGTTCAAACTCCATATAAATCGGCCCCAATATTTGCTTACCTTGACTTCCTTATCCTTGGATAGTTGGTAAGCCTTAGCAAATAAGATTTTTAGAGGTACTTGTGAGCACCATCTATCATACTAAAATGTTTCTCTTTATGGTACGAGTAAGAGGGACCTTCTCTTTAAAATTGTCTCCTTGTAAATAAGAGAATAGTCATTTTTCTTTGTTGTTACTAGGATTCTAATCCATCTCTTTAAGATCGGTATGGATCTAAGGTGTAACAAGCTCTAAGCCTTGTGGTAGGAGAAAAATTTCTCCTTTGAGACCAGAGATGTCTAGAGAGTCCTTAGGCAAGTCACCCTGGACTGTAGTCTTTTGAGCGTCATTAGAGTCTAAGTTTGTTAAGATCTTGTGGCATTTCAGCAAAGATCTTGAGCTCATGGAGACAGAAGAGAAGAACTCTTCGTACTTCTCTTGATCAAACTCGATAACGAGTGATTCGACCACAGTGCCAACATGACCTTGTCAAATTGGGCTACGGTCATATTATCTGAAATGATAGGGTTCCCTAGAAGAGTTGTCAATCTTCTGTTTGCCATAAATTTGGTTTTTATTAAACCTTTGAATAAGAAGTTACAATATGAATGGTTTTCAATTTATAGAAGATGAGAAAATGACCCCTTTTGTTTAAGTATGGAGTTCTCTTGTAGCCATAGAGGATGATCCTGTTTTCCGTTGACAATCCGAACATGAACTATTGGCAACCTTTGATAAGCTTTTGAATGAGAAGAACTCTGGTTCTTAGCACAAGTGCTCAAAATAGAGATAATTCAACTCCTTCTTCAACCTGAACTTTGACTATTTATAGAGATTTGGAGACTTTTGAATTTGTGTAACTATCTAATTAATAGACTCATTAATTGAGAATTAATTTTCTGTTTTTAAATCCATTGGATTTGTAATTGAAATCTTAAATTTTTTGATTTACAACTGAAATGTAGATCTTAGCCTTAGATCCGCATATTAGCTCTCCGCAGCTCTTGTGCCATGTTTAATCTTTATCTTTTGAAATCTTGGAAAGAAAATGCAACCCAATGAGATATGCATTTTAGCTATATTTAGCTCAAAACGAGACCTAATGAGATCCGCACTCTAGCTATGTTTGACTCAGAATGCGACCCAATAAGGTCCGCACTTTAGTTATATTTGGCTGCGACCCTGCGTTAAAAATTTTTAAAATGTGGTAAGATCTGCATTTGAATAAAAATGACTAATACGACTTTAAGAGGCTTGTGCTTGGTATCAAATAGAAGAAACCTTAACATTTTAAGGTTTTGAAATCAAAATACAACCTTGCGGAGCCCAACATTTGATCTCCACTTAGTCTCAAAATATAAGTTTCTTTCTGTAGCCTTTTCAAATTTCAACGTGGATCTCTCTCTAGATGACAGTCCGTGTTTTAATTTCTTAGCTATTTTCAACACTTCTGAGGGTCGTATTTATATATAGTTGGGGAGATATTTTATCTCTTGATGTTGTAAGATCAAAACACGACTGTTAGAGGACCGCGTTTACTTGTATTTGAAGAGATCTCCCGTTTTTGGATATTGTACGAGCAAAATGCAACCCTTAGAGGTCCACATTTTTATTTTATAAGGATATCCCGTTTTGTTTTCCAAAAAAATTTGTCAACAATGATATGCATCTATATGATCAGTTAGTTTTCTATGTTTTTGAAAATTTCTGACACAAAAGACTTTAGCACAATTTAGATTTTCTTAATACTTTTATTCATGTATGCATTTTGTGGTGTATTTGTTGTTTTAATGTTATGCATGATCTCATTGGGAAACCTCTCTTCCCTTGAGTTTTTTGGACTGTCCGCTAATGCTCTAATCGATAGCATCCCATTTGCCATTGGGAAGCTTGCTTTGCTAACTTACCTTTATCTTCACAATAACAGTCTAAGCGATTACATCCCACCTATGATCCGGAACCTAACCTCTCTAACTAGTGAGGAGAGAGTTGCTGAGAGAGAGTTGCTGAGGCGATTTCCGTTCAAGCAGTTGCTCCGAACTCCGGTGAGGAGGTTTCCAGCCAATTCAAAGAAATATCATCATTGTCAACCGGAAGCTCTTGGAGGAGGCCATCCACCCACCGGGCTAACAACCTTCTACCCTAAAGCTTCATCATTATGGACTTTGGTTGGGCATGGCTTGGTACAAGACTAAGGAACATGCTAGCAGTGATGACGAGAAAAACCCAAAGCACCGAAGAAGGAGCTGGTCGGATGTGGCTAGAGGATCGTCGGGGCCAAGTGGGGCTGTAAAGCCAACCACTAAGCCTATCTTGGCTGATCCCTCTCACATTGATCTGGAGGCAACCTTCACGAGAGCAGAGGTCAGAGCTCTGCTAGCTGGTTGTAAAATAAAAAAGAGAGGAGAAGGTGAGTGGAAGGAGTATAAGTCGAAAAGCAATATTAAAGGAGAGCGGGCAGCAATGACAGGCCGGAAGAGGAAGTTCTCCCTGCTGGGCCAAAGGAAGTCTTCACATGAGGGAGGTTATTGGATTTGTGGTCTGATCGATCAAGAATGAATGCCTGTTTGTAAGGTGTAGATATTGCAAGGCCATCGGCCACAAGATAGCTGAATGCCCAGTCATTCCGGCGAGACTCACGTCACCAAGTGCGAGAATTGTGAGACAACCCAAACCAGACGCTCACAACAAGATCAGCAAAACAGAGAGTCACAACTCAGTTGTCAAGACCCAAAAGGCCTTTGCAGCATCTGCTAACAATGACAAAAAGGGTTTTCGTGTGGACAGGAGGCCTGCAGAAGACAAGCCAAAGCCGAAGCCCTTGGTATACATATCTGCCTCTAATGTTGCGGCGTAGTAGAGGGACAAACTTAGCCGAATGATTGGGGTCATCTGCCCCGGCCATGGCAGCCCCTCAGTCAATGACATCATCGGGGGAATTTCAGCGATATCGATGCAATTTGCTAATCACAATTGGGACCTGGTAGACAATGGAAAATACTTCCTTACCAGATTCCCGAACGAGAGGATGTTAACTCATGTGGCCAGTAGGACCTCGAACCCTTGTAGGCAACATGAGGTCGGTTTTATGGTCTATCGTTGGACAGGCCAAGAAGAGAACCTATTCCAGATATTCCCAGTAATGGCCTGCGTATCGATCAGGGGATTGCCCTTGCATCATTGGAATAGAGCAGATCTGGCCAAACTAGTGACAAAGTTTTCTCACCTGCTAGATGTAGACGAAAACACAGTGAAAAAGACAAACGTGGAGGCTAACAAAGTTAGGATTGGATGCGATAGTGAATACTTAATTCCAAAGGAGTTCCACGCAGTGATCGACAGCCAACTATGTAGGATCAGGATGGATATCCACTGTAAGATGGTCACCCCGAGAGACCCAATTTTAAAAACCTCCCATACCAGCTAGGTGCCGGTCAGCTCGACCGATGGTCGGGGTGGAGACCTCAAAGGGAAAGGTCCCCTAGGACGGGACCAGTAACCCAAGGGTCCTCACCTCGCGGTCACTACCGGTAGCGCTCGCTAGCACCTCACATGGTACAGAAGCGAGGAGGGGATGCGTGGCCTCAGGGCGAGGATTGAGGGTCAGAGCAACATCAGGATGGTGACTGATCAAGAACAAAAAGGGGAAGAGGGTACTTTTAGTTCGGTTGGGAGAGGTAGCGCGATTAGGGTAAGAGGGGAAAAAAAGACACACGCTTTTGGACTACCAAACCCCACACCAAACACTAATTCGAGTGATGGAGCAGGTGGGAGGCGCCAAAAAACTCGAGCAGAGAGCTCTCCCTGCTCAGATGGGAGAGGTGAAGAGTCAAACATGGCAGGTGAAGAGAGAGAGGGTAGGTCGCCTGGATCTCCAGGGGAAGAGAAGAAGCTATTTATGGGTGGGAAAATTTCCCTCGAGCCCAAAAGTCCACCAAAATTTATGGTGGGGCCCAATCAAGTGAAAGGGCCGATAGAAGAAGCTAGCGGGGTGGAAACTGTAAATTCTAATGACTTATTGGGTTTTTTTTTTTTAAATCAGAGACATTGTAGATATCAAAAATAAAATAAAAAATTAATTAAATCATATGGGATTTGCTCCCGCAGGATGCACCCGCGGGTTGCTCCCACGGGCGCGGGGTGCACCCGCGGGATGGGCAAATCACAATTGTGTTATCTTCTGATCTAGATCTAGAGAATCTATTTTAGATTTGGAGAAACAATTTTGGATTTGGAGGATCTGTTTTGAATTTGGAGAAACAGTTACTCCTCAATTTGGTGGAATCCAGTGCCCGCGGGTTGCTCCCGCGGGCGCGGGGTGCACCGCGGGTGCCACCCGCGAGATGCACCCACGGGATGCAACCCATGGGTGGAACCCGCAGGGCAGATCGCAATTGTGTTATCTTCTGCTCTAGATCAGGAGAATCTATTTTGGATTTGGAGAAACAATTTTGAATTTAGAGGATCTGTTTTGGATTTGGAGAAACAGTTACTCCTTGATCTATAAAAAAAAAGGATATAGCCTAGAAAAGGGGGAATTTTGGCTCTTTAATAAAAAGAGATCTCAGAAAATTCTTCCAGAATTCAGAAAAGGAGTTCCAAATAGAGCGATCTTCTTCGCAGTCCAATCGGATCGTCAACGGAGTGCAGAATCATGGCTTCACTATTACCAGAATTCACAGATAAATTAAAACGAAATTGAAATCAATCTTTCCTATTCTTGTAATCTCGAGATTTCTAATAATTTTTATTTTATTGTTGTATTCAAAAGTAAATTTGTAATATAAGAAAATCTACAAATTTTTGGGCGTAAAAGAATTGGCGACCACAGTGGGAGTCACGACGGTGCAATCCTATCATCATGTTCCTCTGACTTGAACCTAAGCGTCATTGCCGGGTGATGACAAAAAAAAAAAAGTGAGGCGTCATCGCCCACTAAACTTAACAAGACGTCATCGTCTCACCAGTTAAAAAAAATATGAGGCATAATCGCCCATAATAAAAAATAAGACATCATCGTCTATCAAAAAAATGTGAGGCATCATCGCCCACTAAAACTAATAAGGCGTCATCGTCTGTTAAAAAATATAAGGCGTAATCACCCGTAATAAAAGACAATACGTCATCGTCTACCAAAAAAAAGTGAGGCATCATCGTTCACTAAAATTAAAAGGCGTCATCGCCTGTTAAAAAAAATATGAGGTGTAATCACCCATAATAAAAAACAAGACGTCATTGCCTATTAAAATATATATATATATGAGGCGTCATCACCCATAATAAAAGAGAAGACGTCATCGTCTGTCAAAAGAAAGACGTGAGGTGCAATTGCCTACTAAAATTGATAAGGTATCATCACCTGTTAAAAATATGAGGCGTCATCGTCCATAATAAAAGACAAGACATCATCGTCCATCAAAAAAAATAAAAAAAAAGTCATTATCGCCTTTAATCAAGGATACGACATCATCGCCTATTGCCGAGAAGGCATAAGACCCAATGGGCAAGTCTTAACATTACATAAGAGGCATTCGGAACTACTCCGTATACTGAACCCGGAGCCCCTGCCTTCGTTCGTAGAGAAGGCGCAGCGCATTTGTAGTTGTGCATAAAAATTAAAAAAAGAGAGAAAAAAACCATGCGGTGCATGAGGTGCCACCAGTGGGGTTACAAACGCGGGGTGTTGTTGGTGATAAAATTTCCAAAAATCAGTTAAAAGAAAATACCACACAGAATGCAGAGCTAACTAGCTCCGCGTATTGGCTATTTAGCATCGCGTTTGAGTAAAACGCGGAGCTAATCAATAGCTCCGCATTCTGATTTTCTAGCTCCGCCTTCTGACGCAAATAAATCCGCGTGAGTAGATAACCAGAATTCTAAATTGATTATGATTGAGATTTGAGCTTATCCAATACCCAAATTGAGTAATCAAGATATTTAAATTAAAACTAAGATATTTGATTGGAATTCTTGATGAATACAAATTCTATTTAAATAGAAACTCTCATATTGGCCCAAGACTATAAATACTCTCTTGAGGAAGCATTAAAGGATCTTTTTCGAGCATTAAGAGAGTTCAAGTTATGCGTGAGAGCCTTGAACGAATCAAGATCAGCAGAGAAAGATCAAGTCGGCCGTCATCTTCGTCAAGCAAGAAGATCATCGACGTTAGATCTTCCAAAGGAGCTATTTAATAGATCCCATCGCTACGAGAATCCCCTATTTTGTAAAAGCAAGCGATAATCTATAAATCCTTTCGTTTGTTCTTTTCTTGTTCACTTTCGTTGTAATCAAAGTTGTATTCAATGGAAGGAAGCAAAAATTTTGCTGAGAACAAACTGACGACTACAGTGAGAGAAGTCTCTTTTACTGAAAAAGAGATCGTGGCGTAATCTGACGTCGAGAGGATCAGATCCGACTAACATGCTCGTCGTGGAGATCGACCAGCAGAAGTACGAGGAGTATTTCTCCTCTGAGTCAGGTAACCTGACCAAAAAGCGCGCTATCGTCGCGTGTGCTCCAATACCCGTAAATCGAGTAATCAAAAATCCACCGTTAATCAGGGACCCTTAGAGACCGCGGCCATAGAGCCCTCGTTTGGGCAAGAAACCCTAGCAAAAGATGGCCTCTCTACTGCCGAAGAAGACTCGGGAACTGGATTGACCAGAACCCAACTCCGATATAGAAATCAGAGAGCTAGGCGAAAGGCCCTCAAAACCTATGTTAAACGCGAGGCTAATCAGGCAGCAGAATGCGAGGATCGCGAACTAGCTTGCGTTAATCACAAGACCAGTCAGTATCGCGTTAAACGCGAAGCTGCAATTTGCGCTAATCGCAAGGATAAGCTAACGTGTGATTCTCCACGCAAAGCTATTTTACATGAACTTAAAACCAGAGAAGTTCACGTTAATCGCGAGGATAAAATGTTGACAGAGCTAGCGTGCGATGGTAATCCTTCACGCGAGGCTAAAACTGAGCCTAGCGTTTAATGCGAAGCCAGTGAGACTTGCATTAATCGTAAAACTCCTTGCATTAATCACAAAAATCACGTTTAACGCGAAATTATGGCTTGTGTAGATTGCAAGAATAAGCCAGCGAGCAAGAATTTTCTTCCACGCGAGGCTTATACTCCAGAAGTTAAGCTACTGCAGAAACGCCAAGCTAGCGTAAAACACGAGGCTAGCGTATCAAAATGCGAGATTAGCATATCAAAACGCGAAGCTATTATTCAGCCTTGCGTATCAAAATGCGAAGTTAGTTCTCAATTCCACGTTTAAAAACGCGAAGCTACTTCTCAGCTCCACGTAATTCAACCTGGATACAAAATCAATGTTGATAATCGTCCTATTAGACAAGAACTTGACACTAATGATTTCAAAAAGCTCCAGTGGGTCCCTGGACCCTCTCAACAGATGAGTGGGCCCCACGATTCTGTATCCAAGGCTACTGATCTCAGAGAATACTTAACCAAGAAAAAAAGCATAAATCAAGTTCAGTCAGATACTATTTGTTATTGCGAGCAGCATATGATAGCAGTATCTGCTATAATGAATAATTGTGGCTGCAGCAAGAACAGGGTATCGGTGTTTGACTGATTAACTGAGCCGAACAAAAATCATGTTAAAAAGACAGGAGAATTGTAACTTCTACCATGGTCAGAAAGGGGAAGAAAATCATAGAAAGGAATGATGATTCAGAATCAAGTGTTGAAAAATCTCATCATTTTACCCGACTTAAGTTAGGCACTGTCCCAACTTGAAATTATAAGAAACTTGTAAAAGGATCTTATAACGACGACAACGACAATTTGACTATAGCTTCTCCTCGTTCTTCGGCGTCATCTAGATTACAGAAATCAACATCACATATGATGGACATATCTGACGATATCGATCAAAGACTTGAGGCCCAAGAACAAATGATCCGAGATCAATAAAAAACGATCGAGGATCTCAAAACGATGCTTTCAAAGGTGGCCGAAAACACTCAAAAAATAGTCGAAGATAAATCCAGAAGTTCTTCAGAATCACCACCGAAGAAAGAAAAGGAAAAGATAAATGAAGAAGATAAAGAAGAAAAAGGTTTACTCGGCACATGAGGACGAGGATAAATATTATTTCCACGACCCTCATGAAGAGAAAATTGAGAAGTTACAAAACCAATTTGATGCATTGATGTACATGAAAGAACTGAAGGAATCGGGAGTCTCAAGACCGTAGCCGCCTGAATGGGATCTGGCACCATACCCTGAAAAGTACAAATCACTCAAGTTGGAGCCAAACGACGGGAAAGGATCTCCTAGTCAGTATATCTACTACTTCTTGTCCCAAGCAGGGCATTTAATGTGCAATGATCCAGTAATGATCAAGGTATTTGCAAGTGCCTTGCGTGGGCCTGCCTTCACATGGTTTATGCAGTTGCCCCCAGGTACTATCAATATCTGGTATGACGTTGAGAAATAATTTCTCGCACGTTTCTTTGAGGATGATACCGAAATATCAGTTCATTCCCTCCTTGCAACAAAGAAAGGGGAACAAGAAATGGTGAAAGATTTTATAGAAAGATTCCGGGAGAAGTCCGTGCACTGCAAACACAGAATGATTCAGGAAACTCTAGTGGAAACATTCTAGCATAATCTCAAGACCAACGTGCTCTTAAAAATGAGAGTCGTAGAGTCCAACACTTGGAAGGATTTACTTAAACAGGGGGAGCAAGCCAAAGACTTGATCCGCCGAGTTGAAGAATCCCGTGGAGCAAGGAATCTTGGAAATAATAGGCCACATGTGCAAAATAACAATAAGAACAAGGGAAAAACGGCAATGGCGTCAGATGCCGCTCCACAAGAGACAAATCCTCTAAACCCGAAGCCTCAAAATCAAAAGGGTACGAGACATAATAGGCCCCAACAAGAGAGGACCTATATCTTTAAGGCAGAACAGACACCTACACTCTTCCATTTGCTCTCACGAAGGGGATGTTGAAACTTCCAGAAAATAGATAACCGGAAGACGCTGGTAAAACCAACGACCCCAACTATTGCCTCTATCACAGGAATGTTGGATACCCTACCAAGGACTATTACCCTCTGAAGAATAGGATCTAAGTATTGATAGAAGCTGGAGTCTTGACACTGAAAGAGGAACAGAAGAAAGTCACTGCTAATATGGCAACCCTGGTGGTAGGGACCCATGAGTTCCCTGCAGGAGTAACCCCGATACTAGAAGGGAAATTGGTCATAAAAAATTATGACCCACATGAAAAAGCACAGAAAGGACTCGTCCCCGTAATAACACAAAGAGGGGAAGTCATGTGGGTCCACCCTGATCTATTACGTGATGAACAATGGACCACCTCAGGAAGCCAGAGGAGAAAGCGGACTAGTAATACTATTTTCGCGAAAATAAAATAAGAGTACATAGTTACAGGAGCATTAACAGACTCTGAAGAGGAGGTCGAAACTATGGCCATTCACCAAGATGAGGCAGGTCCCTCCGACACTCGATCCGGTAAAGCCTACCTCAAAGACTATACCAGAGTAGACCCGAAGAATATATACGGGGAACTCCTGAAGCCGGCAAAACAAAAGTGGCTTCGTTTTCAGAAAAATCCTGTAAAGGACGAAGAGATCAAAGATGCTCCGTTTAAATTTGACATAATAGCTCAACTGGAAAATATCCAAGCTCGAGTTATACTTTACGAGTTACTGCGATTATCAAAATCAATTCGTGAAGCATTAAGAGAGGTTTTGGTAGATTATGAGCCATTTCTAGCACAGATTGTTGAGCCAGCCGATGAAGAACAGGATTCCTGACCCCGCTGTCATCAAGTGAGGAGGCAGGTCTCACAAATTACCTTTTCCCCAGTGGACATGCAGGTGAGAAATATAAAGCATAATAGGCCTTTATATTTCACCGGATATGTCGAATCTACAAAGGTAGACCGCATTCAAATCAATTCGGGGTCTGCATTAAGCGTCATTCCCAAAAGATTGATGCAGCTATTGGAAATTTTGCCCCATCGTCTGACACCAACCAATACTACGATATATGGATTCAACGCTAATGATAGCTATCCTCTCGGGAAGATCCGACTTCGATGTCAAATCGAAAATTTGAGGAAAGAAGTTACGTGCTATGTTATAGACGCAGACACATCTTATAACATTCTACTGGGGCGACCATGGATCCATGCTTATATGATAGTCCTGTCGACCCTCCATCAATGTATGAAGTACTGCGATAAATAAGGAGAAGTCTGGACGCTAGTTGCAGATAGGCAGCCATTCAAAGGGCTAGAAAACTACTTCATCGATACTATGCTCTACAAGCAGGCCCATGAAGTCCCAAATAACAATCACAAAGAGCCTCAAGAACCTGATGACAGCGGAAATGAGGCGGACACTAAATACGAATCTCCAGAAAAGGATGATGAGGGTGACTACGAGATAAACCCTCGCATAAATTTTAACGTGATTTTTTTTAATAATGTAACTGATGTAGCAGAAGATGAGTGGATTATTAATGAAAATATCAAATTAGTCTACGAGCCTGCTGTTGCTACAGAGTCTGAACCTTCTTGTACTTCCACCGAGGTAGATGACCTATCCGAACTTAAAGTTCTGGCGGCATATCATTCACCAATCAGGTCATCCCTCATCTCTCACCCTAAAATAATAAAAGGACGAGATCATTTCTTCGAAGTACCTCCGTGACATGTATCGCAAAAACCAATTGTCTTCGGCAAAGTGATTGCGTCGCCCAACCAAAGACAAAGTAGTGAAAGTGATGAACAAATATTACCACAATCTTATACGAGCAGAAATCCCAGTGAATGATGGAAAAGATGGGTTATAATTTTATTCAAAAATCGGGATTAAATTTTGGGAAAGGGCGATGAAATCTCATACCCTCGTTTAGACCAAGGGAGAAGAGCCCAAATTATTATCAGAAAACTCGAAGGGGGTTAGGCTATGTATCTACTCCTCTCTGACCGCCATATAAATACGAAGAGAGCTCTTCGGCCGATGAAGATTTATATTCGTGTGATCATGATCGGATCTAAGTACTGGCGCTTTGTTTCAATCTCTAACAGCAAATATGGTTTCAGCCGCACCAGAAAGCAATGAGGAACCAATTGATATTCAAGATGATTCCAAGGCTAAACACATGGATACTCTTTGGGATGTTCATTTCGAATAGCATGACCCGCCCACAGAAGATAAGCTAGTACAAGTTAACATGGGAACGGAAGAAAATCCGAAGCCCATTTTCATAAGCGACACACTAACTCCTTTAGAAAAAGAGGAACTTATATCCCTTATTAAAGAATATATAGACGTATTCGCATGGAGTTATGAAGATAAGCCCGGGCTTGATCCTCAAATTGCCATGCACCAGTTGAATATTAGAGAAGACGCCAAGCCAGTTAAACAACAGCAAAGACGTTTCCGACCAGAATTAATGGAGGCGATAATTACTGAAGTTAACAAGCTCATAACATCAGGATTTGTTCGTGAAGAACAACATCCTGATTGGGTGGCAAATATAGTGCTGGTTCGTAAGAAAAACGGCAAGATCCGAATATGCATTGATTTTTGGGATCTAAACACTGTATACCCTAAGGATGAGTTCCCACTCCCGATTACCGATGTAATGATTGACAACACCTGCGGTTATGAGAGGATGTCCTTTATGAATGGCTTCTCAGGTTACAACCAGATCAAAATGCACCCAGACGATAAAAAGTACGCAGCTTTCAGAACACCATTGGGAGTATACTGTTACACAGTAATGCCCTTTGGGCTGAAAAACGCCAGTGCCATCTACCAACATGCAACGAGCATAATATTCAAAGAACATCTATGCAAAACCGTGGAATGTTATGTCGATGATTTGGCGGTCAAGAGCAAAAACAAAGAAGACCACCTTCAGGATCTGAAAACAGTCTTCGATCTTATGCGAAGACATCACTTGAAGATGATTCCAGCTAAGTCCTTCATGGGAGTGTCTAGTGAAAAATTCCTTAGATTTATAGTTACTTCAGAAGGAATTTTTCTTGATCCCAAGAAGGTAAAAGCAATCAAAGAGATGCCACCTCCCTGCAACCTTAAAGAATTGAGGGTTGCAAGGAAAACTAACCTATATCCGGCTATTCATTTCCAATCTGTCAGGACGATGCCAGCCATTCTCTAGAATCATGAAAAAGGGGATTTCCTTCGTATGGGACGAGGCATGTCAACAGGCATTTGATGACCTTAAAGAATACCTTACGAAACCTCCCGTCCTCATGGCACCTATCCATGGAAGGCCATTCCTTATTTATATAAGGGCCATGGATAATGCGTTAGGAGCATTACTCGCTCAGTACAATGAACATAGTCATGAGCATGCCCTTTACTACTTAAGACGAACAATGATCGGAGTCGAGCATCGTATACCCCGGTGGAAAAAGAATGTTTAGGCCTAGTGTTCGCCGTCCAGAAAATGTGATACTATCTTTCAGGGCAAACAATCCATGTCATATCATGGGTTAATCCCTTGAAAATCCTGATGACAAAACTAGGATCTTTAAATAGCCCATTGGCAAAATGGACATTACTGCTATCGCCATACGACATCCACTTCGTTCCTCAAAAAGCTACTAAGGGACAACCGATCGCCGATTTCCTGGCAGACCATCCAATATTGTCCAACTCTAAATCATAAGCAAATATCTCCAAACAGACGTCAGAAGTCAACGAAATTAGCAAAGAATAACCATGGCAGATGTTTTTTGATGGTGCTGCCAAACGATCTGCTGCTGGAGTAGGGTTGTACTGATCTCACTTCATAAATACATACTGCCTAACGGTTACTCATTAACAAAACCGTGCACAAATAATGTGGCAGAATATAATGCACTCATTATTGGTTTAAAAATGGCTCTCCAACTAGGGGTGAACTATCTAGAGGCATATAGAGACTCTAAGCTCATCGTCAACCAGATGACGGGTGAATATGAATTCAGACATTAAGCCCTCATCCCCTACCATCAGCTAGCCATTGAGTTAGCAGGATATTTTGAACAATTTTACATTCATCATATATCTCAAAACGAGAATGTCTATGCGGACGCTCTTGCCGCATTAGCCGCAATATTGGTGATCCCGCCAGGAACAGTTAAAAGTATAACCATTGGAAGTAGAGAACTCCTTCATCCGAATACGATTTTTCAAACCAGGCAAGTGTGCCAAGCAGGTTTAACTCTGGAACCCCGTGATTGGCGATTTCCGTTCATCGATTATGCCTTATATGGGATGCTGCCAGAGGATCCAAAAGAAGCTGCCTCAATAAAAAGGAAGGCCTAAAAATTTTATTATGATCCTGCACTTCAGACTTTATACAGAAGGTCAACTAATGGTCTCCTTCTGCACTGCATTTCAAAAGCAGAAGCCATGAAGTACTGAGAGAAACACATGATGGGGTGTGTGGAGCTCACAGCCCGGTCCAAAGCTTGAGGACCGCATAAGAAAGCTAGGATACTACTGGCCGAAGATGATTACCGATGCAATGGCATATGCTAAAGAGTATCATGCATGTCAGGTACATGCCAATTTTATTCACCAACCCCCAGAATACTTGCACAGCACTGTAGCTAGTTGGCCATTTGAAGCATGGGTAATGGATATCGTAGGACCAATAACTCCCCCATCATCCAGGGAATATCGGTTTATACTTGTGATAACCGATTATTTTTCGAAATAGGCTGAAGCCGTGCCAATGAGAGAGGTAAAGACAACAGATGTAATTATATTCATTAAACATCATGTCATTTACCGTTTTGGCATTCCTCGAAGAATCATTCATGATAACGAACCGCAATTCATTAGCCAGGGATTCTCACGATTATGTGATAAGTTCAGAATCAAGGATATTGTTTCAACACCATATAACCCCATGGCAAATGGATTGGCTGAAGCCTTTAATAAAACTATTACTAAACTTCTTCGGAAGTTCATCTCCTCCAACAAACGAGACTATGATGAAAAGTTAGGAGAGTGTTTGTGGGCTTATCGCACTACCGTTCGCACCCCAACAAAGGCTACCCCTTTCTCCTTGGTCTATGGAAGCGAGGCCGTCTTACCTCTAGAAGTTCAAATACCATCGCTGAGAGTGGCATTAGCCACAAAGATGACAACAGAAAAATGCCATCAAAAAAGGTTACGAGAACTAAAAGTACTCGATGAAAAGCATCTCCAGGCTCAGCAACAGATTGAGTTATATCAAGCCCGAGTCTCGCAAGCGTTCAATAAGAACGTTAAGTAAAGAACCTTTAAATAAGGAGACTTAGTTCTGGCCGTTAAAAGGCCAATGATTCTGACTCACAAAACCAAGGGTAAATTCGAACACAAGTGGGAAGGACCGTTCATCGTGGAAACGGTACACTCTAGTGGAGCTTATTGCATAATGAATCGGTGACAGAATGATGATGCCAATTAACGGCAAATTTTTGAAAAAATATTATGCATAAAAAAATAAAATAAATAAATAAATAAATAATAAAATAAAAATAAAAATTATTTACTATCACATCCGTTTCATATCCCTAGGAGTATAACCATCCACTTGTTCAAGTTACGCATATGAGCACTTGAACTTCTTTATTAAATTAAGGCATGTGCAATTAGGCGCCTCTGTCTAAGTCAATGATCTTGATTCGATCATTCTGGTGTAGACAATTAAACGCTCTCACCAAACCATCAGTTTGCTCTATTAAAGAGCCTCACCGTGGTTAGTAATTGTAGCCTGGTTGGTATCAGCAATCTAAGTTACGTAGATGAGGCTTGGATTGTTTTACCAAAACCATGAACAAATTTTGTGACAAGTTATTTGTGGTAAAAGAAAAATTTGTAGCCAACAGATACAAGAATCAAAAGAATTACCTTTATTCATGACTCAAAAGAATAAAGTTACAAAAGAATAAAAGAATTCAAAGAATTTTTGTGTTCTTTTTTATTACGAAGGATAAAGAATAAATAAATATGTATAAGAAAGCAGGGGAGTGAAGGCTCATTCAAAAGCTTCAACTTATTTGTCGTCTCATCAATAACTCGACGATGAGTCTCCTCCACTGAGTGTTGAGCTTGCCGGTGTAAATCATCGTCATTTATTGCAAGTTGTTGGGCCAACCGCTGATGAGATTCTTCGATGGAATGGCTTCTTATCATGCCTTCCTGCTCAAGCTGTCATTGTTGAAAGATCAGCTCTTCCCGTTTCTTAACGGATTCCCCTAGTCGAGACTTGCTGGCTTCTAAAATGGCCAAAACTTTGGCGATAGTCTCTCTGGCTCTGAGAATGGTTGCTTGGCTCCCCTCAATCTCGAAGGCCACCATCTCTAGCCCCCTGAGGACTGACTCTTGACTGGCTCGTAGTTCTGCCAACTCCCGAGACCAATCTTCCTCTCAACGCCTCAACTCCTCCTGTCGAGCTGTCAACTCTGCTCGTAACCACGCCAGTTCAATCTTGGTGATCGCTTCTACATCGGCTTGGCTGACTGTGTTCAACGTTTGCACATGTTCTTTTAAAGTTTCTAGGCGGGCCCGATAAATAGCTGCTCCCTCACTTCCTCCGATCATTTCAATATTGTCCAGGTAACTTGACAACATTGGGCATCCAAGCTCAAGGAAATCTTTTCCATCCAGGATCATCCCAATACATCTCCTTAGTAGCTGCATAAAATCGTTAACACTATGATTGAAGAACTCTTCAAGAGGATTCGCAGTGTCTTGGTTCAGTTCAGACAGTACTAAGGAAGATGTTGCCAGAGGAGGAGTGGCTTCCGTTGGAGTAGATGAAGGAGAAGCTCTTCCTTGCACCAAGTTCATAATATGTTGGGCCAATAAAGCCAACAGGGAGCTGGCTGAACTGGGAACCCAAGGAGAAGATGCACTGGTGCCAGTCATTCTGATAGTTTGGCCAACAAGGGTAGATTCTGAGGGAGTGTCTCCGCCTGAAGCTCCTCCTGTAGCAGAAGTAACCTCAAAGGAGAACTTCAAGTCATCTTCATCACCTGTTGGCAAACGAACTAGAGCAAGAGGGGCGGATGGAGTCTCCATAGCTATAACCGTCGAAGAGGTTAGTATAGCTGGTAGGGGAGCAGATGGCGCACCAACGACAATCGGGAAGGTATCCTCGGAGCAGATAGCTGGTGTCGGTGACGGCAGACTTGGAGACGGGGGATCATCTCTTGACACGGCAGCGATGTCTGTCATGTCATCACTCCCTAATTCATCAGGTAGAGGAGTTGATGAAGGAATAGAATACGGGGCTGGTGTGAAGTATTCTGCGTCAAATCCATCTACAGAGCTACCCAATCCGCCTACCAAGCCTGTAGTGCCAGAGTAGTCCACAACCTCCTCGGACTCCACCCTGGTAGTCGAGTGCATGGGCAAATGAAGCTGGCTACCTGGATCTCAGAAAAGCAAACAGGAAGTGTCACGTATATGTACAAATGAAAAGAAGTTAAAATATAAAAATTTAAAGAGTGGAACCTTACCAGTGGATATGAGTCTTGTGGTTGGACTTGAGGGAGGAGTCGCGGCCGTCTCCACGAGCACACCCGTTTCGCTACCTATGGGTTGCGTAGCAGTGTGCTCAGCAGATTCCGTGATTGGGGGACCGGGGCCTCAGTAGCCGCTGGAGGCTTCTGCAGGCCTGCTCTCCTCTGTCAATGCCGGTGGCAGAGCAAGCAGGTCCGTGGCAAACCGGACCGCTGCTTCTTCAGGGATTACCAGCATTTCCCCAGCAAGCTTTTTCTTCTTCTTGGCTGGCTCGCACCTTATAAACCCACGGCGTTTGACGGTCGGACTCCGGGGGCGAGTAACGATAGGCTGGGGAGCACCTCCAACATCGCCAGCATCGCTAGCATTGCCATCATCATCATCACCATCAGAGTCACCAGCATCTGATGGATCCGTCGCGGTACCGAGGAATTCATCCATTCCCTTCACTCGGACCCTCTTTGCCCCTTACGGCAAGAGTAAAAAGCCTCTATCTCTTTACAACAACTGTGATTGATAGAGAAGTTAGGCACATCAGCGTTGGCGACGCTGTACCAGGTGCAAAAGCTCAAAGTCATGCTCAAGTCTGGCACCTTTTGGGGCAACGTAAACTCAGCTCCGGTTCCTCCGACGACGAAATAGAACTAGCCCCGTGTTCCCACGTACAGATTTTCTTTGTACGCTAGCCCCTTGTTCGGATTCCCTATATAGAGCTGTGTATATCTAAATTGACGAGAAAATCGACTGGGATATACGGCTCTATATAGTACTGGTGTCCTGCCTATACACCAAGTGTCCGGGGCGAATATTCAATAGCCACCAGAAGGCCCCTGAAGATAAACTGGTGAAGTTATCGGCTCCCAGAATATCTTTGAATCTTAATCCATACTCTCCTCCAGGAAAGTTTGGGAAGCAGCGGAAGATCTTGTAGTTCTGGTAATGGCGAAGCGTTTTGCGGATTATCGACATGTAGTTACTTTTCCATGTAGAGCGTTCATACTTCTCCACAAGGAATGGCCTGTCAATTGGACTGTAATCCGCAGTGCTCATCAAGGACGGGCAGTGCATGACTAGCCACGTCATTAAGTATGTGTAGGGCATTTCCACCCTGGGGTTCGGTGTCTTCACCGTAGCAGCCTCATTTGCTGATTTACCCTACACATTAAATATGTGTAGGGAATTTCCACCCTGGAGTTCGGTGTCTTCACCGTAGCAGTCTCTTTTGCTGCTTTACCCTTTGCGGCTTTGCCTTTGTTCTTATCTACCGGGATAAAACTGTTACAGAGGGCCCGGAGTCCGCTCTGGAGGTTACTAACCATTGCTGGAAAAATCCCGAATGGTCGTCCATAGGCCAGAAGAACAGCTAGATAAACAACGTTCTTGGTGATAGCCTCTTTAGGCAATGATGGAACGACGCATCTTTTCAACCAGAGCATCAAAAAGCCCGCAAGCAGACCATTATCTGAGATTAGGAACTGTGCTTGGTAGTGGAAGCTCTAAAAAATAGTATCTGGACTGAAACCCCCTTCATTAGATTCAGTAGTGTAGATTGTGGCTTCCAACTTAGAGATACGCTCCTTTACTTCCTCAATACTAACGGGAGGACGTCCGCGAACCATGGAGAGACTCTCTTTCAAGTTAATGAAGAGGTAGTCTGCCCACTTATTATGGCCGATTCCCTAGTTTCTCACCCCAGCTAAGTCGGCACAGATGTGGTAATGGCACATCATCTCCCAATAAGTCTGGTAGATTGCTCATCCCTCACCTTTAGCATGTTCAATTCTTCAATGGTAGGGATATACTCCTCATAGGGAACCTCGCCCATCGATAACCCGGACACTTCATACATCTCGTGGAGAGAAATTCCTAGCTCACCTACTGGTGTAAAGAAGGTGTCAGGTTTGGGGTTATACATCTCCAAGAAACTGAAGAGATTATACGAACTTTGGGGCAGGCTGAACTGTACGTTTCGGATGGCTTTATACAAGCCGATCTCCTTTAAAGACTACTCATGAACCACCACATGTTGCCCGAGGAATGGATCCATTCAGGCATCCGAAGTCCTTGGCAGGGTATTGTCCACCCTTGGCTATGAACTCGCTAAAAAAGTTCTTAGCACGAGTCGGGACTTCACCAACCAGGTGCTCCTTGGTAACTCTATCGGGAAGAAGCCCAGTAATGCATCTGGGGGGGCCATCTTGGAAAATCCCATTTGAGCCGAATTTGCCGGTCGCAACTCCATCATACTCACGAGTTAGCTCCTATTCTAGCTCACGACGGGAGGACAACCTCTGAAGATATACTAGAGGATAGCTCCGTTCCATATTGGGCAAGAACATCAGCAAATCACCAATCAGATAGAGCCATTTGCTCTCTTCTTCAAATAAGATCTTGTCCGAGTGTTCCATCACATCTCCGAAGATGAATGCGGGCTTCTCCAACTCTTCTCGGTTCATTGCTTCGAAAGAAGCATCAGTGATAATCTCCCTTGCGGTAGCAAGGCTGTATCTTATCAACTTCTCCTTGCTCTCCCTCAAGCCTGGCTTGTAAGCAGGGACATCTATCGTGAAGCAAAACTGGACTGCTAGATCTGCACCCCCAGCAAACCCAAAATAGTGCCTATGATAAAGTTGATCCTCTGAATAGCCAACTGCAAAAGATGAATCAAGAGTTAGAAAATTAGAAAGAACCATAAAATCTCCTAAGTGAAGAAACGCGGAATTAGAAATTCATCCACGAGAAGCTAAGGTGATAACCTCGCGTTTTAAATAAGACGCGAAGATAAAAAGATAACTTCGCGTTTGTATGGAAAATGCGAAGCTAAGGTGATAAGTTTGCGTTCGTTAACGCGAAGCTAATTCTGTAACCTCGCGTAGAAATGCGACAGTTAGCAGAAGTAACTCTGTGTACAAAACGTGAAGATAAAGCGATAGCCTCGCATGGAAGAAGACCAGAGATCTTCTCCTTCTTCTCCAAGCCATTCGGCAGAGTACGGTGATCTCGCCGGTGAAAGGATTGGCCAGTTAAAACCGAGCCAAATCACTCTAAAATAGTTCTAAAAGTCCCAAAAGTTGAGATTTTTTTTTGACCTCTGATGGGCGCAGCGTGGACTGGATCGCCACTGTGGCCGCTGCCACTGCTGCTCGCGCCGGCTGCTGATGGGGATGAGCCGCGAGAAGAAGCGTTCTTCTTGGATGCCATTTGCCTTGAAATCTTGAAGAAAATCGACGGAAAAAGGGCAGAAATCCGATCGGAAGCAAGGAATCGTCAGTCGCCTGAGAGCTCTGATCTAGAGATTCTGAATTCTTCGAATAAAGTGAGGAAGAAGAAGAGTTAGAACTTTATTTAAATGAAAAAATCCGCCCCTTGGTATTCGACGCGAGAATCGAAGCGGTTTCTCACTAAAACGCGAAGTAATTAACTTTGTACAAACATACAAAATGCGGAGATAACTTGGCGCTTATTAACTCCGCGTTCCAGTTTGAAGATCCAAAGTATTTCAAAATTTGCTAAATTCTAAGCCATTTTGAAAATTTTGGAGGGGGTTCTGTTTGTGATAAAATTTCCAAAAATCAGTAAAAAGGAAATACCACACAGAATGCGGAGCTAACTAGCTCCGTGTATTGGCTATTTAGCCTCGCGTTTGAGTAAAATGCGGAGCTAATCAATAGCTCCGCGTTCTGATTTTCTAGCTCCGCGTTCTGACACGAATAACTCCGCGTGAGCAGATAACCAGAATTCTAAATTGATTGTGATTGAGATTTGGGCTTATCTAATACCCAAATTGAGTAATCAAGATATTTAAATCAAAATTAAGATATTTGATTGGAATCCTTGATGAATACAAATTCTATCTAAATAGAAACTCTCATATTGGCCCAAGGTTATAAATACCCTCTTGAGAAAACTTTAGAGGATCTTTTTTGAGCATTAAGAGAGTTCAAGTTACTCGTGAGAGCGTTGAACGAATCAAGATCAGCAGAGAAAGATCAAGTCGGCCGTCATCTTCGTTAGGTAAGAAGATCATCGACTTCAAATCGTCCAAAGAGCTATTTAATAGATCCCATCGCTACGAGAACCAACTATTTTGTAAAAGAGAGCGATAATCGATAAATCCTCTCGTTTGTTCTTTTCTTGTTCACTTTTGTTGTAATCTAAATTATATTCAATGAAAGGAAGTAAAAATTTTGCTGAGAACAGGTGTCACCCTCAGGATGCACCCGCGGGTGGCAACCTACGGGGTGCCGAAATAAAAACTATGAATAAAAATACAAAAATAATAATAATATAAATAAAAAAATTAAAAATTAAAAATTAAAAATTAAATAATTAAATAATAATATATAATGAAATAAAATAATAAATAATATATAAATAATAAATAATAATAATATATAATAAAATAAAATAAAATAAAATAATAAAAAATAAAAAATAAAATAATGATGTTGCAGTTGACGTCGACATCTCACGCACGATCTCTAATTTTGAACAAAGGTGCTATCCTGATGAGTGCACGCGGGATGAACCGTGAACACTTTGAAGCTCTATGCAGTCATGTTTTTGAAGAAATTTATAAGCAAATTAATAGTCAATCCTCTTAAAAAGGACATTTTTAACTATAATGGATTAGTTATATTTATCCAACACTCAAGAGGATTCAAAAAAAAGGTCAAAACATCAAACTCAAATATTATACACAAATTCAAATGCATCTGAAGAAGAGAAAGATATTTTATCACGAAACAATTATCCTCGATATCAGGAAATATGTCCAGAATACACATCAATTGAAGATAAATCCAATCGAATTTTCTCTAGTGAGAATTCAAAACTCATGGTGCATGATGATACTTTACTGTTCGTGCAACATATATGGGTCAAACTCAAACTCAAGTTGAACCCAACGACAGACTCGAGATCGTTAAAGAACATTGATAAATTCTGAAGTCTGCATTGGTTAGGCTCAAGCAGTCAGATGCGAGGCTTAGCCTGGTATGAATCAGATCATGCATAAGGCTCAGGCCAATCTTGACCAAATCAAATGAGGAGTTATGCCACATGGAAAGACCAAAAGCTATATCTCATTCACATTCAAGGGGATATAAATTATTCTTGTTACAAGGGCTTGATCTGATAAGATTGATCAGGGCCATCCATACAATATATAGTCCAACATGAAGAATGAGCTCTCTTTCCTAACCCTAAAGAAGCTCTTATGTGAAGGGAAAGTGAATAAACTCCTACAAAGGAATGCTGGAGTCGGTT
Source organism: Dracaena cambodiana (assembly GCA_036321105.1). Lineage (NCBI taxonomy): Eukaryota > Viridiplantae > Streptophyta > Magnoliopsida > Asparagales > Asparagaceae > Dracaena > Dracaena cambodiana. Next base: position 7,079,850 of record JAYEPQ010000020.1, read on the forward strand.
CCACCATATAAGGCTATATCCATTATCCGAGCAACAGTCAATCTAGTGAACTGCAACAATTTCTGGATGGTTCAAAAAATAAAAAATGGAAAACTCTCCTCCTAGTCTCTGAAGACACTTCGGCCTAATATGGGCTCAGCAAATCACCAAAAAGTTTATTCTTTTCTCTGCATTAAGAATTGATTCAACTGGGGATAGTGAATGAGATTTACAAAGTTCTCGAAACTTCCTCAATTCCTCATAGCACTGTGAGGCTTTCAGCATGGTAATTAACCAAGCCAATAGAGCTTTATTCTGAGATAAATATCAATGTGAAACTCAAGCAACTTGAAGTTTTACACAGAGCTCCTTGGCCTCAATACAAAGTTCAAAATAATACTCGCATGTCTCAACTCCTGAACGAAGCTTGGCATGAGACATGTCTCAGCTCCCATGTGAGCTTGGTCACGACACTCTCATGTCTCATATGGCATTTGAGGTTTGTCATCACACTCGTATGTCTCACTCCACAGGAAACTGAAGTTGGTATTCATGTGTTCAAATCATCACATGGGCTCATCTTCGGTTTTGCATCACCAAGGCTAAAAGCACAAGCCTTATTTTCAAGGTTGTGTAGTCTATAAGACACACGCAAGAGGGACTTCCTCTAAAAAGCTCTCTCGGAATTGAAGTTATGTGATGACAACTTCAGGTTTGAGCCCAATTAAAAGCTAAAGTTTTATGTGAGGCTCACGACCATTGTGTCTGTATCACTGGGGATGATACTCGCATTCTTTTAAAGCCCATTGTGAAATGCAACAACATTCACGATGAAATTGCCGACAATTATCGGGAGTGGTGGTACAATGTTCACATGTCGCCTTCAACTCATCAAATTGAGAGTCAAATAGCTTGAGACATAAATCACTCTAAGCTCAGCCTCGACTAGCTCGAGGAAGACAAAGTTAGGGTTAATTCAACCTATTTCTCTTCAAAAGAGTTTGATCATATATGACTCCATATAATGATGATAAAGATGAAAATTAGAAAACCCTTCAATTCTATCATTACGGACTAAAATCATTCCGAATGACGAAAATGAGGTATTTCTTCATTTAAGGCTAAGATTAAATTTCGGCAAAGAGCATCAAAACATACTTTGCTCCTTCATGTTCAAAAGAAAAGAGTCAGATTACCATCACAAAACCAATATGGGTTACGATATGTCATGACACATGATACTCCGGTTATAAATGACATGATTTGCCAAATACAAAAAACTCTGATAATGACTCAGATATCAGTCTAAGGGTACTATCCAACAGGTTGGCTACGAATATGATGCCTTTTAGCCTGACTCCAGACCAAAATGATGAGCTAACTCTTCCTCAAGATGAAGTATTAGTCAAACATCTCGATGCCCAATGGAGCATGTATTTTGAACAGTGTGAACCACCTATTAAAGACAAGGTGGTTCGAGTGAACATGGGTGATGAAACCAACCCCAAGCCCATAAGACCCTCAAGTTGCTTTGCACTGGCTAAATATTATACCAGATGCAAAACCAGTAAAGCAGTATCAAAGAAGACTCTGTCTAGAGCTAATGGAGTGATTAAAGATGAAGTTAAGAAACTTATACAACGATTGATCAATCAACACGGTGATCAGATAATGATGTCGATCAACAAAAAATTCTTGAAGAAATATTATTTTTAAGGAAATAAAGTCATCTGACCTCCTCTTCAGGCACAGCAAATAAAGAAATGTTGGTTGCCGCTGAGGTATAGCTTCGCACCCCAACTTGGGACAGAAAATGAAAATAGATCTTACGTCTCTACGACTATAGATAGGGAAAACGTTTGGCATATAAGTCCAAACGAAATCCTTACTAACCCCATCATGATGGGGGCAAAAGCATGAAATGCCTAAAATCGTCAAGGTAATAGGAAGAGAATAAGTTTCTCGCCAACCCCATCATGCTGGGGGTAAAATTATGAAATGCCCAACACCGTCAAGGTAACGAGAAGAGAACAAGTTTCTCACCAACCCTATCATGCTGGAGGTAAAAGTATGAATTACCCAACGCCATCAAGACAACGGAAAGAGAACAAGTTTCTCACCAACCCCATCATTCTGGGGATAAAAATATGAAATGCCCAATGCATCAAGGTAACAGGAAGAGAATAAATTTTTTGCCAACCCTATCATGCTGGGGTAAAAGCATTAACTGTTCAACACCATCAAGATAACGAGAAAAGAGTCAGTTTATCGCCAACCCATCATACTGGGTGTAAAAGTATGAACTGTCCAACACCATTAAAGTAACAGAAAGAGAACTAGTTTCTCACCAACCCATCATGCTGGGGGTAAAAGTATGAACTGTCCAACACTATCAAGGTAACGGGAAGAGAACCAGTTTCTCACCAACCCATCATGCTGGGGTAAAAGTATGAACTGCCCAACACCATCAAGATAACGGGAGGAGAACCAGTTTCTCGTCAACGCCATCATACTGTGGGTAAAGCATGAATTACCCTAAGATGCTAAGGCAAAAAGAAGAAGAAGCGTTTGGCATCTAAGCCCAAACAAAACTTTCGACAACTCACCATACTGAGGGGAATAGCATGGCTCGTCCAACTCAAATGGTAGTTAGTAAAGACTAATCAAATCCGTTGATAACTGGAGGTTTACTAAAAATTCCATGACAAATCTGTTTACTAAAAATTCCATGACAAATCTATTACAGCAGTAACCTTTTTCGATTATAAGGATACATCATCATCCTAAACTGCAAAAGTAAAGGGAAGAGGAAAAGTTTGGCATATAAACCCAAACAAAATTCTTGATAACTTATCATATTGAGGGGAATAGTATAGCTAGCCCAACTCAAATGGTAGTTGGTAAAGGCAAACAAAATTCGTTGATAGCTGGGGGTTTGTTAAAAATCCTAATGAAATCAAATCCCCTGTCACATTAAAATTTTACCGCTGACAGCAAGACTTTTCTCGTCACTTTTGTCTAGCAGAACCAGTAACACTCCAAAATATTTGTCAAGTTAAGAACTTACCTTTGACATCTCAAAATTGAATCAATTTTCTCTATGAGATCAAATCCAACCAAATATTCTGTCATGTTAAGTTTTCACCTCTGACAGAAAAGATAAAAACCCACACTTCATCAAGTCCAACTTTGATATTGTTAAGTTAAAAATTAGCTCTGACAAAAATCATCTCTCTATTAAGTTAACAGTTACCTCTGATCTTCAAATTCCAAGGCTAAATACGTTAACGGTTACCTCTATTTAGTTAACTCATTCTTATCATAACCAGATCCTATGAATAGGTCAAGTTTTGAGACATATTTAATAATATCTCTGTCTTTTCCTAATCCGTCATACTAGATGTTACTGAACGGTTAGGATTCTAATGAGCACGTTAATATCATACCTCTGCTTATCATCTAACGAGCACATTAAACATCATACCTCTGCTTATCCTCTAAAGAACACGTTAAAATCATACCTCTACTCATCCTCTAAAAAGCACGTTAAACATCATACATCTACTTGTCATCTAAAAAGCACGTTAACATCATACCTCTGCTTATCCTTCAAAGAGCACGTTAAAATCATACCTCTGCTTATCCTCTAAAAAGCACGTTAAACATCATACCACTACTTGTCATCTAATGAGAACATTTACATCATACCTCTACTTGTCATCTTATGAGCACGTTAACATTGTACCTCTTCTTGTCATCTTATGAGCACGTTAACATTATACCTCTGCTTGCCATCTAATGAGTACGTTAACATCATACCTCTACTTGTCATCTTATGAGCATATTAACATTATACCTTTGCTTGTCATCTTATGAGCACGTTAACATTATACCTCTGCTTGTCATCTAATTAGCACGTTAACATCATACCTCTGCTTGTCATCTAATGAGCACGTTAACATCACACTCTACTTGTCATCTAATGAGCATGTTAAAATCATATATCTGCTTGTCATCTAATGAGCACGTTAATATCATACCTCTGCATGTCATCTTATGAGCACGTTAATATCATATCTTTGCTTATCATCAAATGAGCACGTTAATATCATATCTCTACTTATCATCTAAAAAGTACGTTAACATCATAGCTCTATTTGTCCTCTAAAAAGTACGTTAACATTATATATATGTTTGTCATCTAATGAGCACGTTAAAATCATACATTTGTTTGTCATCTAAAAGTACGTTAACTTCATACATCTACTTATCCTCTAAAAGCACGTTAATATCATACATCTGCTTGTTATCTAATGAGCATATTAGCATTATACCTCTGCTCATCCTTCATAAAACATGTTAATAATTACCTCTATCTATCAAATTCATCACAGGTTGTCTGTCATGCCCTCAGCCTTTGAACAAGGCATCAAAAATATTTTTGCATGCAGACAACAATTTTTCTGAAGTAAAACTACAAGCGAAAGTCTGACTAGGCCACACAAGTACAATAGCCAACATCAATAAAATTCACTAGAAGCAATCTCTGATACATCGAAGAGATTCAACAATATACAACAACACCAACAACTAAGCCTTTTATCCCAAATATTTGGGGTAGGCTGCATGAACCAAAAAAAGAATCACGCCGGATCGATCACTTTAATATTCCTTCTCCATTCATTTCTATCAAGTAATATCTCCTTATTTAAACCTCTAGACTCCATATCTTTGCATATCACCTCCCTTCATGATTTCTTCGGTGTTCCCTTCGTTCTTTTAACTTGTCCTACATTGATAAACTCTCTTCTTCGAACTGGTGCACTTGTAGGCCTACGTTGCATATGACCAAATCATCGTAAGCGATTTTCTCGCATCTTTTTATCGATGGGAGTTATACCTATCTTAGCACGAATATCTTCATTTCTCACTTTATCTCTCCTAGTGTTGCCGCACATCCAACGGAGCATGCGCATTTCTGCTACACTTATCTTCTGTGAATGACACTTTTTTATAGCCCAACATTCCGTGCTATATAATAAAGCTAGTCTAATAGCAGTCCTATAAAATTTTCCTTTCAATCTTAACGGATGTTACAGTCACATAAAACTCCCGTTGTCCTCCTCCATTTCAACCAGCCAGCTTGTATCCTATGGTTAATATCATTATCGATCTATCCATCATTCTGAATAATAAAACCCAAATATCTAAACTAACTGCTCATTTGTATTTTTTACCTATCCAGTTTTACAGCATTATAGTTTATGATTCGTCCTTTACTAAATTTACACTTCATATACTATATTTAGAACTACTCAATTTAAAACCTCTAGATTCTAATATATACCTCCATAACTCTAACTTGGTATTTACCCATATTCTTGTCTCATCAACTAAAATAATATCGTCAGCAAATAGTATACACCAAGGTATCTTATTCTGAATGGGTTTAGTAAGCTCATCCATCACTATATCAAATAAGAATGGGTTTAATGAAGATACTTGATGCAATCCAATTGTAATAGAAAAATTACTTATTAAACCATCACATATTCTGATATTGGCCACTACTCCATCATACATGTCCTTAATTATATCGATATACTTAATGGGAACTCTTTTTTCATCAGTGTTCACCAAAGTATCTCTCATGGACCTTATCATAGGTTTTCTCTAAGTCAATAAATACCATTACAAATCTCTATTTCTCTCTCGGAATCGCTCTATAAGTTGACGAAGTAAATGAATAGTTTCTGTCGTCCCGGCATAAATCTAAACTGATTCTCTAATATTTTAATAGTTTATCGCAATCTATATTCGATTACCCTTTCCCAAAGCTTCATAGTGTGACACATGAGTTTTATTCCCTAATAATTAGAGCAACTCTGAAAGTCGCCCTTATTCTTATACAGAGATACTAGGGTACTCTTTCTCCATTCATTTAACATTTTCTTAATTTGTCAAATCTTGTTAGAAAGATTTACTAGCCACCTCACACCAATCCCTCCTAAATATCTCCATACTTTTATAGGAATATTATCTAGACCAACAGTTTTTCTTGATTTTATACTCTTCAAAGTCTCTTTTACTTCAGACTCTTTAATTCTATGCATAAAACTACGATTCATATGCTCACATTGAATAGTAAGATCTTCCAAATCTTGAGTAAAACTACCATTATATAATATATCAAAATAATTTTTCCATCATTCTGTAATCTCTTCATCTCGAACTAGACCGTCTAGTCCTCATTTTTAATACACCTTACAGTACATAAATTTTTAGACTTTCTCTCTCTTATTCGAGCAATTCTATATATATCCTTTTCTGCTTCTTTATTATCCAACTTCTCGTACACTTATTTATATAATTTAGTTTTTGCATCCCAAACAGTTTTCTTAGCCTTCTTCTCTGCTAGTTTATACTTCTCAAAACTTATTCTATTATTATTATTATTCAAATCTCTATAAAAGTCTCGCTTGATCTTAATAGTATTTTTTACCTCTTTATTCTACTATGATGTATCCTTATATGGTAGAGCACCACCTCTCGACTTACCAAAATATATCTTTAGCTATCATTTTAATGCAGCTAGCCATTTTGTTTCATATTACATTAGGATCATCATGGTCCATCCAATTATCTGCTCTTGGGCTTTAAACCTCTGGTCGACATCATCGAACCTATCCACCACATGTGACGTTGATTTTCGTGGCCGGAAAGATGCACAAGATTGTGGTAAAGTTATAGTTGAACTGTCATTATCATCATTATAAGAACCTTTTTCAAGTTTCTTGTAATCTCGAGGAGCGACAGCGCTTGATTTGAGTCGGGTGAAATGATGAGGTTTTTCATCATTTGCATCTGACCCATACTCATTTTCCACGATCTTTTTGCCTTTAGCGACCATGTTTGAGGTCACTGCCATCAATTCCTTTTCCTTAACTCTGTAGTTAAGATTATTCTTTCTTTTTTTGGAGTATTCTGTTCAGACTCAGTTATTCTATTAAATATATACACTCTCTTCTTGGTACAATAGCAATTATCCAATACAGCAGACACGGCTGTTATGAGTTGCTCACAATTGCATGTTGAGTGTGGCTGAGCTTGAATCATGCTCCTTTTACCTATCAAATACTTTGAGATCAAAAACTTTAGATGAAGAATCTTGGGCATGGGGCCCACTTGGTTGTCGGGAGAGTCCGGGAGCTTGCTGAAACTTCTTAGAAGTGGTGGTGTTGAATTGGTGCTCAACACCCCGATTATCAGCCTTAACTTTGTATTTTGATTAGTTCACACGAAGCTGGTAGTTAGCTTCTTGTTTTGAACTATTTACGCGAGGTTGGACAGTAACTTCACATTTTAAATCATTTACTCGAGGCTGGGCAATAGCCTCGCATTTTACGCTGCCTTGGTGTTTCTGCAGAAGTTTAACTTCTGGTATTTTAGCCTCGCATGGAGAGGAATTTTCGCACGCTGGCTTATTCTTGCGATTTACGCAAGTTTTATCTTCGCGTTTAACGTAATTTTTGCGATTAACGCAAGTTCCGTTAGCTTTGCGATTTACGCTAAGCTCATTATTCAACTCAAGTTTGATAGTCTCGCATGGAGAATCTCTATCACACGCTGACTTATCCTTGCGATTAACGCAAGTTTGAGAATTATCCTCGTATTTTTCGCAAGTTTCGATTTTTTCAGTCTCATGTCCAGAATCTGTAGCCTCGCATGGAGAAACTCCATCAAACGCTGATTTATAGTTAGCTTCGTGTTTAATACAATTTTTACTAGACTCGCGATGAATGCAAGCCAGTTCGCAAGGTAAAGAATTACCTTCGCATTCTGCTTCTGCTTCAGCCTCACATTTTACACAGGCTTAGTGAGCTCTTCGTCGTGCTCGATGATTTTGATTGTGGATTTGTGTTCTAGTAAAACCGGTTTCTTGGCCTTTCTCGATAGTAAGAACAACATTTTCTATTAGGGTTTCCTGCGCAAACAACGGCTCTATGACCGCAGACTCAAAAGATCTCCGTTTAACGGAGAATATCTTATTACCTGATTTACGGGTATTAGAGATCACGCAATGATAGTACTGTATTTCGGTCAGATCGCCAGATCTAGAGGACAGATATTCTTTATACCTTAACTGGTCGATCTCAACGACGAGTGATAAGTGCCATATATTACATATTTATAGCCTTCATATTACCTATTTTTGTATATAAATAAAGCTTGTCGGGTATTTTTAGTGTCTTTTTCAGGAATTTTATTTGTATAAGGAGATGGCAGGAAATTAGAGTCGGATTAGGAAATCAAGTTCAGAAAAGAGTTTAAAAAAGAGCAAAACTATAAGATTAAAATACTTTTGAGAGTCAAAGTCAAATACAGTTAATAAAACCAAGAGTACGAGATATGAAACTCATGCGAGAGAAATTTTAAGCCAATATCTCAAAAACGTGCAGCCAATTAGCGGTAATTACCGCGAAATAGCGTCCCAAAATGGGCCTCACAAGCTAATTTTTCTTCGATGGTTTCACTATAATTTTTTAGTGTTTCATTTATGTTATAATTAGGGTTTAATTTCCAAAACTTATATATTGGCTGTATCCTTGTATTCTAAGGAAATCCTGTAAGTTTTGTGCACATTTTTAATTTAATAAAATTAGAGTTTTGCTGAAAGGGTGACGGCCACAATACCGTGCTCCAGAGGTAAGCCATTACTTTTAATTCTTTATTTGCTTTTAGATAGAGTTAATTGCTTTCTAGTATAGATTTATTCACTTTCTAGATTAGATTTTATTGTGTTCATAAATAAAAATTAGATTTTGCTTATTAGAAATATAGATAGCTAATTTTCTTTAGTCCTGCGATGTAGATAAAATTAGTTTAACAGATTTAACATGGATTTATCTCATCTTCTTCTTATAAATAAATAAAGTTATGATTTTTCTATAAATAAATAAAAGATAGAGTTCACAAATCAAAATTCTTTGATAGATTATGCTTAATTAATATTTTGATAATCTATACTTAGATGAAGTTTGGAATTCTTATTCTTTGTTTATTTTTAGAATTATCAGTAGAGATTTTCCTATAAATAAATTGAATTGGATAAACTTGTAAATCTAATTTCTTTGATAGGTTAAACTTAAATTCGGTCTTTTGATAGTCTATGCTTAGATTAGGGTTTGAAGTTTATTTATTTCTTTTGTTTATAAGATTTTCTACTCGATATGATTTGTTTTTAAGAAAATTGTTATCTTTGATGGTCTATACTTACATATTACTTGATAGGTCATACTTAGGGACACTTGATTAAAATCAAATTAAAAAGATCACTTTTTAAATATGTTATTTAACCGTGCATAATTAAAAAGATAGGAAGAAAGAGATAATTCAATGTTAGGTGATTATTCTAATAGATTCAAAATCCTAAGCTAATCTCTTGAACTTAGAACCAATCTTCTCTCAATTTAGATACTCTGTTAATCCACTAGAACTAAAGAAATAGTAGGAATCGTAAAACACACAAGATCTCTTTGGGACGACCTATTATGATCTACAACTGACACTGTGCGTTTGCAGTAAATTATCACATCAAGTTTGTTTCGTCGTTGCCGGGGATCGACGGTATTTTCTTTGCTTTTTCTAAAGTTTTACGGGTTAACAGTGTGTGTTGAGTGTGCAGAGAATAGAAATTGCAAATACAGGAAGACAAAAGGGATCACAAGAGCCTCTGGACTAAGCAGCAAAAATCAGAGAGTCAAGCTCTCTGATTTAGCCTCTATTTGGAGGCTAAACCCACCAATTAGCGGCCTATCAGGTACCCTCTGAGTTTACTTTTTCTCCAGTTCTGTATTTTGGTTCCCTAGTTCTAAAAAAATCAAAAAAAAAACAATCAATCTTTTTTATTTCTTTTCCATCTCTCTCCCTCTCCACCTTTTTCAAAAAAATAAAAAATAAAAAAATTTCAAAATCAAACTGGTTGTTATCATTGTTGTGATCCATATCATAATTATTATCAGTGTCCATAGCTAGAAAGTTCATTAGGACTAGGTCATAATCAATTTCACAACACATATAATGATTTTACGAGCGCTTCTTATACACAAAATTATAATTATGAATGGATGAATAATTCTAATTTTGCATATAATCAAGAGCCGTATCAAGAGAGTCCTCCATCTGATCTTTTCTTTATGAGCTATTTATCTTCATGTTCTACATTCAATCATGAACAAGATATTTAATTGAACATATTAGATGAAAAATTAAAACAATTAGAAGCGAAGTATGCATGTCATGAGAATACACCTTCAACATCTTCATATCTATCAACAAATATGTACATGGATCCATCATATCATTCTTCAAATTTTACTCATGATCTCGAGATGCAATTATTTGAGAAAAATAAAGAAAATTACGATCATGAGTTTGAGGAACGAAGACATAGAATAGAGGAAGATATAGAAGGTTTGCTAAAATCATCATCTCAAAAATCATCCTCTCAAATTGAATCTTGTATGGAAGATCTTCTCAAAGCGATTTCTCAAACTAAACTTTTTGGAGATCAACCATCTAATAGTTTGAACATATCATGCTCCAATGAGTAACCACTTCAGTCATCGATATGATTCAAAATGAGTTAAATAATTTTGTGCATGATGAGTCTATAATTCAACATTGTCATCAATCTATTTTAGACCATTGTGACAATAATTATGAAGAAATTAGTGATAAAGAAAATATTTTGCTTAATAATTTATCTCATGGTGAGCTTACTACTGACACATTATTATTTGATTCTTTTGATGAAAATTGTGAAAAATTTGTGAAGAAGAATTTTTATCCCTTCATAATAACTAGACTGATGATAAGTCCACTAGTATGCCATTTTCTTTTGAGAATTTTGATGACAAGATTGAAGAAAATTTGTATGACAAGCCCATAATAATTGAATAATTGAAGGAACATCAAAAGGAAGAGGTCATAGTACCTAATGATTTGGAAGGACGATCCAAAATCGAGCTCATGATTCCACTACATCAAAGTGAATATGTTATTTCACATGTTAATAAAACCAAAATACTTACTGCCATGAAAGATACTCCTGGGTCGAATATGGACGGTAAAGGTACGCTTTCTAAGCTCAAAACTTTACTATTAAATAAAAGAAAGAAGGGTAGAAATAAATTGAGAAAAAATAAAAATAAGATGGAGAGATTAAATACAAAACTGACAAAAAGGCTAAGTTCTTCCATACTAAAATGTAAAAGAACACACTATGAGCGTGGGAAGCGATCAAGAGATCGTAACCATTTGAATTTTCTAATAAGTGTATAATATTTGTATAATAGTTTTCTTATTTATTTTACCACCCTTAGTTTGTGTATGAGAGCATATACGAGTTTAGGTGTGGGGAAGTGGGTTAGGATATTTTTTTTCTGTTTTTCTAAGATTATAGTTTTTTTTTTAGATTTTTTATTTTATTTTTAGGTTTCTTTATTTTACACTTTGGGTAGGTTTTAGGATAACTAACTGAAAAAAAAATTTAAAAAACTGAAAAAAAACTGAAATAAATAAATAAATAAAATTAACAACAAATTTATGTATTTTTATCAATAGATCAACCTAATTATAGAAAAAGCGGCAAATTTAGATTTGAAATTGGATATGAGAGCAGATTTGATGATACACTTTGAATTTTATGAAAAAAGATTAAAATCTGAAAAATAAATACCACTAACAGTAGTTTTGAGGCAAGTATATATCTATTTTTCACTTCACTATAGTTTATTAGGTTAAGGACAAAGATGATAACGATTAAGTAAGTCTTCTCTCTCTAAACAAAAATTAAAAAAATAAAAAAAAATGAGAGTAAAAAATGGGGTGCGCCTGGTATTAAGGCAATAGTTCAAAGAGTGATAAAATAATGGGGTGTGCCTGATATTAAGGAAATAGGCTCAAGAGTGAAAAAAAAAGTATGACCCAAGTAATCGGGTGCTTTGCGCCTAAGTAAGCGTGAATATTCGCATGAAAGGCGAAATATTCTTTAAAAATAAGAAAAATAAGAAAAAAAGAGTATGAACCGAGTAATTGGATACTTTGCGCCTAAGCAAGCATGAATATTCGCATGAAAGGTGAAATATTCTTAAAAAAAGAAAAAAAGAAAAAAATATTATGAGAGAGGAGATGAATCATGAGTTAGAGTTGGAGTCCGAAGTAGACTATCACACGTGCACGTAGATGTATAGGAGCCAATGGATTATCTGTTAGTGGGTATTGAAAAATAGGATTTAAATTTTTGATTAAAATGATAAGTGCATCTGATATGACGCTCAATTTGAAAATTGATAATCTAAATGTGTTCTTGAGTTTGTATATTGGTGAGATTAATTGATGAAAATATTATTTAAAAAAAAAATTTTCTTTCTTTTATATAAATTTTTTATTTTTTTGATTTTTGGTTATCCTTATTTTTCTTTTCTTTATTTCTTAATCTATTTTCTTCATGAATTTTGTAGATATATTCACTGCAAACCCTTAACAGATAACACTCGTCCACTAGCGTAACTTAAGAGTTTAAAAGCTTGTTGCACATACTAAGTGCAATCACGATTCCTGCAAAAGTGAGTTAGGATTTTTCTTTTTCTTCTTAGATTTAGTTTTTGTTCGAGAACTAGCAAAAGATAGGTGTGGGGGTGTGATGAGTGCCATATATTGCATATTTATACCCTTCATATTACCTATTTTTGTATATAAATAATGCTACTTGGGTATTTTTAGTGTGTTTTTCAGGAATTTTATTTGTACAAGAAAATGGCATGAAATCAGAGCCGGATTAAGATATCAAGTCCAGAAAGAGTTTAAAGAGAGCAAAACTATAAAATTAAAATACTTTCGAGAGTCAACAAATACAGTTAAGAAAACCGAGAGTGCGAGACATGAGACTCATGCAGAAGAAATTTCAAGCCAATATCTCAAATAAGTGCAGCCAATTAGCGGTAATTACCACCAAATAATGCCCCAAAGTGGGCCCCACAAGCTGATTTTTCTTTAGTGGTTTCGTTGTAATTTTTTAGTTTTTCAGTTCTGTTAGAATTAGGGTTTGATTTCCGAAACCTATATATTAGCCGTATCCTTATATTCTAAGAAAATCCTGTAAGTTTTGTACTCGTTTTTAATTTAATAAAATTAGGGTTTTGCTGAAAATGTGACGGCCACAATACCGTGCTCCAGAGGTAAGCCATTACTTTTAATTATTTATTTACTTTTTTGATAGAGTTAATTGCTCTCTAGTATATATTTGTTCGCTTTCTAGATTAGATTTTATTGTGTTTATGAATAAAAATTCGATTTTGCTTATTAGAAATATGGATAGCTAATTTTCTTTAGCCCTAAGATGTAGATGAAGTTAGTTTAATAGATCTAATATGGACTTATCTCATCTTCTTCTTATAAATAAATAAAGTTATGATTTTTCTATAAATAAATAAAAGATAGAGTTCACAAATCATAATTCTTTGATAGATTATGCTTAATTAATATTTTGATAATCTATGTTTAGATGAAGTTTGGAATTATTATTCTTTATTTATTTTTAGAATTATCAATAGAGATTTTCCTATAAATAAATTGAATTGCATAAACTTATAAATGTAATTTCATTGATAGGTTATACTTAAGTTCGGTCTTTTGATAGCCTATGCTTAGATTAGGATTTGAAGTTTATTTATTTTCTTTTGTTTATAAGATTTTCTACTCGATATGATTTGTTTTTAAGAAAGGTGTTATTTTTGATGGTCTATACTTGCACATCACTTGATAGGTCATACTTAGGGGCACTTGATTAAAATCAAATTGAAAAGATCACCTTTTTAATATGTTACTTAACCGTGCATAATTAAAAAGATAGAAAGAAAGAGATAATTCAATATTAGGCTATTATTCTAATGGATTCAAAATCCTAAACTAATCTCTAGAACTTAGAACCAATTTTCTCTCAATTTAGAAACTCATAGTTAAACAACTAGAACTAAAGAAATAGTAAGAATCGTAGAACACCCAAAATCTCTGTGGGACGACCTGTTATGCGCTACAACTGACACTGCGTGCTTGCAGTAAATTATCACATCAATGAGCACGTCCACGACCGATCTAATTTTGTTCACATCAGATTGTGTTACAATTTTTTTAGTAAAAGAGATTTCTCTCATTATGGTCGCTAGTTTGTTCTCCGCAAAAATCTTTCTTTCTTCCATTGAATAACTTGATTATAATGAAAGATGAACAAAAGAAAATAAACGAGAGGATTTATAATTTATCGCTCTCTTTTACAATAAAAGGTGGGTTCTAGTGTGGCAATGGGTTCTATCTAGTAGTACCTTTTGATGATCCGATGTGAAGATCTTCTACTCGAAGAAGATGATAGCCGACCCTAGCTCTCTTCTCTGCTCTTGGTAGATTTAAAACTCTCACGCGTAATTTGAACTTCAAAACAATCCAAAAGATCCCCCAAAGCTCCCTCAAGAGGGTATTTATAGCTTCGAGTTAATGTAAGAGTTTCCAGTAAAATAGAATTGGGAAGTATTTGTATTTATCAAGGATTCTCAAATATCTTAGTTTTGATTTAAATCTCTTGAATATGAATTTTGATTGGACTCAGTTCAGGTATTGAATAAGCCTAAATCTCAATCTCAATTAATTCAGGATTCTTAAGAATCTACTCATGCGGAGTTAAAACATTCTAAATGCGAAGCTATAGAGCTAGCTTCGCGTTTTACTCAACGTAGGGCTATAGACTTAGCTCCGCATTTTACTCAACGTGGGGCTATTTTGTAGCCAGACGCGGAGCTACGAAGTTAGGTTCGCATTTTATGGGGTATTTCTCTATAATTAGAAATTTTCACCACCAATAGGAACCCCTCCAAAATTGTCAAAATGGTTTATACTTAGCAAATATTGAAATACTTTGGATCATTGGTTTAGTGTACCTGAATGAGAAGTTAGCCAATTCTTTATCTTTGTATTTGCACTTCAACATGCGAAGCTAATAGCCTCGCGTTCTGCTTAAAACTGCTCCGATCTTCATGCCAAATACCAATTAGCGGGTTTTCTCATTTAAATAGAGCCTTCTCCTCTGCTTCTTCCTCACTCTTTCGAGAATTCTCAAGAACCCAAAAACTCATCGATCCAAACCCTAGCAACCGACCAGATTTTCACCCCATTTTCACTCGATTTTTCTCAAGATTTCGAGACTAATGGCTTCTAAAAAGAATGCCTCATTACGCTCCTCACCATTGGTGGCCGGTGCGAGCAGTGGCGGCAGCGGCCATGGAAGTGGCCGCAATGGCGGCCTAGTCTATACTGCGCCAATTGGAGGTAAGAATCTCCATTTTTGGACTTTTGAAATGTTTTAGGGGTGATTTGGCTCAGTTTTAGCCAGCCAATCGCCGTCTTCGCTGGCGAACTTATCATTGTACTCGGTCACTTGACTTAGAGAAGAAGAGACCTCTGGTATTCTTTTACGTGAAATTACTGTGTTAGCTTTGCGTTAAACGCTTATTTCGCGAGGTTATTTCTGACTGATGTATTTATTACGCGAAGTTATGGATTGAACTTTGTGTTTTTGGCTTCTGAAGATATTCATTAGCTTCGCGTATTTTCTCCAAACGTTGATTAACGCGAGGTTCTTAGCTTCGCGCAAAGTTAATTCTAACTCCGCATTTCAATACTTAGCATTTTTCAACTGCTTTCTAATTTTAAATCTTTCTTTTATAGTTGGTTATTCAGTGGATCCTCTCTCCTGCAGGCATCATTTTGGACATGCTGGAGGCGCAGACCAAGCAACCCAATTCCGTTTCACAACCGAACTTCTTGCCTTCAAGCCAGGCCTCAAGGAATGCCGAGAAAAACTATTAAGATACAGCCTTGCCACTGCAAGGGAGATCATCACGGATGCTCCCTTTGAAGCGATTAATTGGGAAGCTTTGGAGAAGCCATCTTTTCTGTTGGGGGACGCAATGCAGCACTAAGACGAAATCTTGTTCGAAGAAGAGAGCAAGTGGCTCCACAAACTGGTGATCTGCTGATGTTCCTACCTGACATGGAACGCAGCTACCCTCTGGTATACCTACAGAGGTTGTCTGCCCGTCGCGAGTTAGAATGGGAGTAACTCGAGATTACGATAGAGTCGTGACTGGAAAGTTTGGCGCATATGGGGCCTATCAAGATGGTCCTACGAGGTGCATTACTAGACTCCTTCCTAGTAGAGTCACCAAGGAGTATCCAGTTAGGGAGGTCCCGATTCGAGCGAAGAACTTCCTTAGTGAGTTTGTAACCAAGGGTGGTCAATACCCTGTTAAGGATTTCAGAATTCCTGGCTGGATTCATTCCTCAGACAATATGTGGTGGTTCCGCCTTGTTAAATATATGGTGGATCATCACAAACAAATCCTGAAGGAATTGGCCTCTATAAAGCCATCCGAAATGTCCAATTCAGCTTGCCATAGAGTTCATATCATTTATTCAGTCTTCTTGAGCTATACAACACTGAGACTGGTACATTCTTCACTCCGGTATGGGAGTTAGGTCTTGCCCTGCACGAGATGTACGAGGTATCTACGTTGTCTATGGGTGAGATTCCTTACGAAGAATACATCCCAACCACTGAGGAATTAAATATGCTGAGGGCAAGGGACCAGCGTATTTATGAAACATATTGGGAAATGATGTGTCACTATCATACTTGTGCCGACTTAGCTAGAATAAGAAACCAAGGGATCGGTCACAAGAAATGGGGAGACTATCTCTTCTTGAATCTGAAGGAGAGTTTACCAATGGTCTGCGGACTCAGGCCAGTTAACATTGAAGAAATTAACTAGTGCATTGCATAAATGGAAGCAACATCATACACCATAGAATCAAATGAAGGTGGGTTCAATCCTAGCACAGTCTTTAAAAGCTTTCACTACCAAGCTTAGTTTTCCATATCCATAGAGATTTAATTGCTGGGTTTCTAATGTTGTGGTTAAAGAGATGTGTGATTCCTTCATTGCCTAAGGATGCCATCGCAAAGAACGTAGTCTATCATGCCGTCCTACTGGCTTATGGACGACCATTCGGGCTCCTTTCCGCAATGGTTAGCAAACTTCAGAGTGGTCTTCGGGCTCTCTGCAATTGCTTCATTCCACAGACAAGGGTAAAAGGAAGGCTACTAAAGGGAAAGCACCTAAAGAAGCGGCTTCAGTGAAGACACCAAATCATAGGGTGGAGATGCCCTACACTTATCTGATGGCGTGGTTTGTCATGCACTGTCCGTCATTAATGAGTGTTGCGAATTACTTTCTGATCGATAAACCAATCTTTGCGGAGATGTATGAACGTTCCACATGGAAGAGTAATTATATGTCGGTGATTCATAAAACTCTGTAATATCATCAGAATTATGAGATCAATCGCTGCTTCCCCGATTTCCCAGGCGAAAAGTACAGGTCGAAGTTCAAGGATGCTCTAGGGCCAGCTAATTTTTCATCTCTCTCTTCAGGAGCATTTTGGTGGCTGCTAAACATTCGTCTAGGGCACCTGGTGTATTGTCAAAATACCATGTGCTACATCGAACCGTACACTCCCAGCCGCTTTGCTCGCCAATTCGGCTATGCGTAATTATATGTGGGGAATCCCAACAAGCGGATGGCGTACGAGGGAAACATGTACAAAGGTGCTCGAGGTTGGTTTCATTTTGTAGCAGGAGGGACTGGAGCCGAATTTGTGTTGCCACAGAAATCACCAGTTTTGAGCATGGTGCTCAGCTTCTGTACATGGTACAATATTGCCAATGCAACAGTGCAAAATTTTTCTATTATCCATAGCTGCTGAAGGGAAATAGAAGCATTTTACTCTTACCAAAAGGGGGCTAAGAGAGTTAGAGTGAAAGGAATGGATGAGTTTCTTGATGTAGAGGCTGCTCCCTCAGGTGGAGATCTTGATGATGATGATGATGTCGATGATGATGATGATGGCACTGGTGCTGGAGATGCTGCTCAAGTTATGAGAGGCAATAAAACTCGTCCTCGTAGTCCAACACCAAAGCATCGTCGGATATCTAGAGGAGAGCCAGCCCAAAAGAAAAAGAAACCAGCCGAGCAGTCCTTGCCAGCAATGATTATTCCTATAGGGGTGGCTATTCAGTTTGCAGCTGATCTTCTAGTTTCGACTCTGCCTACAGCACTGGTAGAAGAGGATGTGCTAGATGAATCTACTGGTGCTGCTAATGTACCAGATTTTCCAGCCGCTGGGTCTATAGAGCACACTACGACGTAACCTCAAGGTAGCGAGACGGTGCGCTTCTGGAAACTGTTGTAGCCCCTCCATCTAGTCCAACTACAGGACTCATATCTACTGGTATGATTCTAGTCTTTTAACTTTATATTTTATTCTTCTGTATATATTTACGTGACACCTTTGTCTGTTTTTGAGATCCCGGTAGTCAACTTCACTCGCCTATGCACTCAACTACCAGAGTGGAGTCCGAGGAGCTGGTAGATTATTCAGACACTATCGGCTCAGTGGGTAGACTACGTAGTTCTGCAAAGGAATTCAAGCAGACTACTTTACACCAGCTCCTTACTCTGCTACTACTTCAACTTCTCCAACTAACGAGTTAGGGAGTGGTGATAGGATAGATGTTGCTGCCACTGAGACCCGAGGAGCTCCTACCTCTCCAAGTTTACCATCTCCAACACCGGCTCCTCACTCTGCTCCTACTTCAACTCCTCCAACTAACGAGCTAGGGAGTGATGACAGGACAGATGTTGCTGCCCCTAAGACCTGAGGAGCTCCTACCTCTCCAAGTTTACCATCTCCAACACCGGTTGTTTGTTCTGCTCCTACTTCAACTCCAACTAAAGAGCTAGGGAGTGATGATAGGGCAGATGCTGCTGCCCCTGAGACCCGAGGAGCTTCTACCTCTCCAAGTTTACCATCTCCAACACTAGCTGTTTGTTCTGAAAATATCTTTCCGGTAGTTGTTGGTGCGCCGTCAGCTCCCCGGTCTGCTATATCAACGCCCTTCACAATTATGATTGTCGATATTCCAGTTGCTTCTCCTCCCACTCCAACCCGCTTACCAGTTGGAGATAAAGACAATTTGAAGTTCTCTTTTAAGGCCACCTTTGTAGCTAGGGAAGCTTCAGGTGGCATGGCTCCTTTGGAGTCTTCTCCTGTTGGTCCGATTCTTCAAACAACCTGCAGTGGAGAGACCTCTCCTTGGGTTCCCAATTCAGCCAGTTCATTGTTGGCTTTACTGGCCCCGGATATCATAAGCTTGGTACAAGGATGAGCTCCCTCTTCATCAACTCCTTTGGAAACTTCACCTCCTACTCAAGTCACTTCTTCCTTAGCATTGCTGGTTCTTAACATGGACACTGCTGATCCTCTTGAAAAAAATTTTAACCACAGTGTCAATGATTTTATGCGGCTGCTAAGGAGATGCATTGGCATGATTTTGGACAGGAGGGACCAGGTGGAGTGGCTCCTTCGGAGTCTTCTCATAATTCAGCCAGTTCATTGTTGGCTTTACTAGGCCCACATATCATGAGCTTGGTACAAGTATGAGCTCCCTCTTCATCAACTCCTGTGGAAACTTCACCTATTGCTCAAGTCACTTCTTCCTTAGTGTTACCGGTTCTTAACTGGGACGCTACTGATCCTCTTGAAGAATTTTTTAACCATAGTTTTAATGATTTTATGCGGCTGCTAAGGAGATGCATTAGCATGATTTTGGACGGGAGGGAGCAGGTGGCGTGGCTTCTTCAGATTCTTCTCATGTTGGTCTGATCGTTCAAACTACCAGCAGTGGAAAGACCTCTCCTCGGGTTCCCAGTTCAGTCAGTTTGTTGTTGGCTTTACTGGCCCCATATATTATGAGCTTGGTACAAGGATGAGCTCACTCTTCATCAACTCCAGTGGAAACTTCACCTCCTACTCCAGTCACTTCTTCCTTAGCGTTGCCGGTTCTTAACTTGGATACGGCTGATCCTCATGAAGAATTTTTTAACCATAGTGTCAGTGATTTTATGCGATTGCTAAGGAGATACATTGGCATGATTTTGGATGGGAGGGACTTCTTCAAACTTGGACACCCAATGTTGATCAGTTACTTGGACAATATTGAGAGAATTGGGGGACGTGAACGAGCAGCTCCTTATCGAGCCCGCCTTGATACCTTAGAAGAATAAGTATAAATACTGAACACACTCCGTGAAGTGGACGTGGAAACAATTACTGCAATTGAGATGGCGCAGGTTCGAGTAGAGTTAATGTCTCGTCAGAAAGAGCTGAGGCACCAAGAAGAGAACTAGTCTCGGGAGTTAGCGGATATTTGAGCCACCCAGGAGACAGTTCTCAGGGGACTGGAACAAGTAGATTTTGAAATCGAGGGGAGTCACGACGATTCTTAGAGCTCAGGAGACCATCACCAAAGCTCAGGCCATTTTAGAAACCAGTGAGTCTAGGCTGGAGGAGTTGGTAAAGAAACGGGAGGAGTTGATTCTACAACAAAGACAACTCGAACAAGACGGCATGGTGAGGAGCCGGTCTATTGAAGAAGCCCGTTAATGGTTGACCCAACAACTCGTTATCAATGACGATGACTTGCGTCATCAGATTTTATATTCTGTAGAAGAAACTCGTCGTCAAGTTATCATTCAGACGGAGAATAAACTGAAATTTCTGGGAGAATTTTGACCTCCTTGTATCTTCTTTTCGTTTTAATGTAATAAAGAAATCCAGAATTTTGAATTCTTTTATTCTTTTGTAACTTTATCCATATTTTTTCAATTTATGAATAAAGACAATTCTTTGTTTCTTCTATCTGTTGGCATCAAATTTCTTGAGCAACAAATAATGATGTAGATAATTTGAAATTTTGGCAAAACAGTCCAAGGCTCGCTCGTGTAACTTGGATTGCTGATGCTAAGATGATCGGGTCAGGATCATTGATTTCGGTCGAGGCACCTAATTGCACATGCCTGTAGTTTTGGCAGAGGCGCTTAATTGCACAGACCATAATGATCGGGTCAGAATCATTGATTTCAGTAGAGGTGCCTAATTGCACATACCTGTAGTTTTGGCGGAGGCGCTTAATTGTACACGCCAAGATGATCGGGTTAGGATCATTAATTTTGGTAGAGGCACCCAATTGCACATGCATATTAACTAGGGGAGAATAGTCCAAGTGTTCTCACGCGTAATTTGATTGAAAATAGTAATAATACAAATCATACTGTCAGAGATAAAAACTTAATATGACAGGTTTGCTGAAGCTTGGATTTAATATTTCTTCAAAAATTTGCCATTAATAGGCATTATCATCCTATCGCCGTCTTGATTCATTAGGCGATAAGCTCCACTTGAGTATACCGTCTCCACTACGAATGGTCATTCCCATTTGGGTTCAAATTTACCCTTGGTTTCACGGGTCATGATCATTGGCCTTCTGACAAGCAGAACCAAATCCCCTTATTCAAAGGTCCTCTGTTTGACCTTCTTGTTGAACGCCTGTGAGATTTGCACTTGGTACAGTTCAATTTGTTGTTGGGCTTGGAGACATTTCTCATTTAGCGCTTCGAGTTCTTAAAGTCTTTTCCGATGTATTTCCTCTATTGTCATTTTCGTAGCTAAAGTTACTCTCAACAAGGGTATCTAAAACAGCCTCACTCCCGTATACTAAGGAGAAAGGGATAGTTTTAGTAGGAGTGCGGACTGTGGTGCGATAAATACTCTCCTAATTTTTCATCCCAGTCTCGCTTATTGACAGAGACAAATTTTCGAAGAAGCTTAATAATTGTTTTATTAAATGCTTTAGCCAAACCATTAGCCGCGGGATTATATGGTGTTGAAACAATATTTTTGATTCTGAATTTGTCGCAGAATCGCGAAAATCCCTGGCTGATGAATTGTGGTCCAATGTCATGAATAATCTTTCGACGGACGCCGAAGCGATAGATGACGTGATGTTTAATAAATTTAATTATGTCTGTTGTCTTTACCTCCCTCATGGGTACATGTTCGGCTCATTTTAAAAAATAATCGGTTATTGTAAGTATAAATCGATGTCATCTGGATTACGGGAGAGTTATCAGCCCCACTATGTCCATTTCCCATGCCTCAAAGGGCCAACTGGCGACAGTAGTATGCAAGTATTCCGGAGATTGGTGAATGAAGTTAACATCCACTTGGCATGCATGGCAATGTTTAGCGTATGTCATTATATCGGTAATCATTTTTTGCCAGTAGTACCCCAGCCTCCTTATACGATATCCAACTTTTGGACCGGGTTGATGAGCTCCGTATGTTCCATTATGCGTCTCTTTGAGTATCTCATCGGCCTCTTCTTTTGAGATGTACCATAGCAAGAGACCATCAGTCAACTTTCTATATAATGTTTGAAATGGGAATCATAATAGAATTTTTGAGCCTTCTTCTTTATTGAAGCGCCTTATTTGGGGTCCTCTGGCAGCATCACATATAAGGCATAATCAACGAATGAAAATCGCCAATCGCGGGGTTCCAGAATTAGGCATATTTGGCACACTTCTTTAGCTTGAAGAATTCATCTGGATGGAGAAGTTCTCTACTTCCAATAGCGATAGTCTTGGTCGAACCTGGCAGAATCGCCAATGTTGCAGCTATGGCTGCGAGGGCGTCTGCGTAGACGTTCTCATGTCGTGGTATATGATTAATATAGAATTGCTTAAAATAATTTGCCAACTCAATGGCTAGTTGATGATAGGGGATGAGAGATTCATGTTTGATTTCATATTCTCCCGTCATTTGATTGATGATGAGCTTAGAGTTTTCATATGCCTCTAAACAATTCATCCTCAGTTGCAAGGCCATTTTTAGGCCAATAATGAGCGCATTATATTTTGCCATATTATTTGTACATGGCTCTGTTAATAAGTAACCATTAGGAATTATATAATTGTGACCCCTACTCTTGCAGCGGACCGTCTTACAGCGCCATCAAAAAATATTTGCCATGGTCGTTCTTTTGAAACTGTATTGACTTCTGACGGTTGATCAGAAATATTCTCTGATAACTTGGAATTTATCAAGACCGGGTGATCTGCGAGAAAGTCGGAAATCACTTGTCCCTTCATGGCTTTCTAAGGAACAAAGTGGATGTCATAAGGCGATAATAGCAATGTCCATTTTGCTAACCTGCCTTTAATGACCCCGGTTTTGTCATGAGGATTTTTAGTAGATTAACTCGAGATATGACATGAATTGTCTGTCCCGAGAGATAGTGACGCATTTTCTAGATAGCAAACACTAGAACTAAATATTCTTTTTCAATTGGAGTATACCGATGTTCTGCTCCCTTCATTGTCCGACTCAGATAATAGAGAGCGTGTTCATGACCATGCTCATTATGTTGCGCTAGCAACGCATCTAATGCGTGATCCATGGCCCTTACATACACAAGAAACGGTCTCCCTGGGATGGGGGCCATGAGGATAAAATATAAATCCTCTCTTTTGTTTTACTATTATTCATGTTTCGTTGTAATTATTATATTCAATGGAAAAAGTAAGATTTTTGCAGAGAACAAACTGGTGACCACAGTAGGTTTTGTGTGGCGATAAGATCTATCAAGTAGCTCTTTTTGACGATCTAATGTGGAAATCTTCTTCTCGATAATAATGATAGCCGGCCTTATGTCTCTCTTTCTTTACTGATCTCTGTGAATTTAAAGCTCTTGCGCGTAACTTGAACTCCAAAACGATCAAAAGATCAAAGATCTATTAAAGATTTATTAAAGATGGATAATGGATCTCTAAAGTCTCCTCAAAGAGGGTATTTATACACTTTAATTGGTTGAGAGTTTTCCTAGGAATATGAATAAAAAATTTCATAGGAATAGGAAAAAAAGGTTTTTGTATTCATCAAAGATTTTAATCAAATATTTGATTTTGATTTAGATCTCTTAATTTTGGATTCTGATTGGACTCAATTAGAGTATTGGATAAACCCAAATCTCAATCACAATCAATTTAGGATTCTGATTGGACTCAATACGGGTATTAGATAATTCCAAATCTCAATCACAATCAATTTATGATTTACAGAATCTGCTTACGCTGAGTTTAATAATCTGGACGCAGAGCTAAGGTTTTAGCTTCGCATTTTACCTCTTCACACGGAGTTAACCTTCTAGTCAGATGCGGAGGTACGGAATTAGCTCCAAATTCTGCGAGATATTTGCCATCTCCTTTATTTGGAAATTTTTACCACTAACACTCACAATGTTTCTCCTCATGTAAAAGTTTTGGTTCAAGACTTCAGCAAATAAAATCCGTGCTTTTTCAAAGTAAGGAATTTAAAATACTATCCAAATCTTCAAAATCAAAATCCCACGTTGAAGGGTTTGGCTGAAAATCCTCGATCACAGAGGTACTACTTGTTTCCTCTTTGATCTCAGCCTTCTTTGAGCCCGATGATGTCAAACTCATGATCACTGAAGAGCATTTCTTATCACTTTGATCTCTGAGGGAGATGTGTTGCTCTTGCTTGCTCACATTGTTTGTCCTTGGAAATGAACTTTTGGACTCAAAGATGAAGAAGTTAGCTTCTCTTGGTGGAGAGTTATTGAAAATAATTTGCTGATCACTGGTGGCATCTGACAATAGTGAAGCCTCGCAAGTGTGTTGGTCCGTGTAGGTGACTCTAAACATGGGAGCGTCACCACATGATTCCTCCCCCTGCACAAGCTTTGTAGCAGGGCAACCTTGATCTCTTCTATTTGTGCATCTGTAATAGCTCCTGCAAAGCATAATTCATAATTAGGAAAATATTAAATATTTGTCATGTCAAATTTTTACTTGTTTTGATGTTCTACCCCTCATTTATGGGTGATTACAACATGTACTGTTAGGTTGAAATGTTAGACAAATAGTAATTCCCTCTTTCGGTTTTATCGGCCGTTATTTAATTAATCAAACATACACTTTAAGAAAAACTTACTATTCTTATCAATTAATCTTTAGAAGTAGAATTCCATCATTTTTCATGTTGGAATTGGTGAAAAATTAAAAAAAAAAAAATATGTTATTTTAGTAATAAAATAAAAGTTTATGGGTTTATCATATCACTCGCATTAATTAAAGTTAATTTAGAATTAAAAAAAGTTGTCTTATAATTCAAAATGAACAATGACAAATTTTCGGCCAAAAAAGAAACTACAGTATTAAATTTATTTTGTCTTCTGCTTTTATCTTGTATCCATATTTTTATCTTCTTAGATTAGTAATGATTGTTTTTTTTCTCACCTGACTATAATAGTAAATTAATATGAGATTCTATTGAAAAAGGAGTAGTCTAGTATACCTTGTTTGTAGATTTAAACAAAGAGCAAGTTGGCTGATCGTGATAAGCTATGAGATGAGACTACATGACAATTCTTGATCCTTAGTTTAATGTTGCACGCAACTGACAAATTATAAGTCCATCAGATCCTTTAATTAATGGACTAGGTATGCTTTTAATAGTAGATTACAGGCAAGCATATGGTGAAATAGTGGCTAGTATTTTTATTTTTTTCCGTACTAACACTAGTATTATACTTTAATATATTCTAATTAAAGATTATTATCATGTTTCATAACAAATTTCATAGAGTCTTCCATTATTTATCGAGAATAGAATTAGAAGAAAATAGAAATTGCCTATTCCTTGTTTCTGTGTCCTCATCCTATTTCCGTATAAATCCATAATTTTCATATCAATTTTAATTGGGATTAACAGAAACTTGTACGTTAATTATTTTTTCATCGAAGTCCATAGATTAGCCTATATTCTTATCATGGAATCAAATCTCACTACCAAAATTACTCGTTTTATTGAAATGAAGAACGACAGAGTATATTGTTTAATCAAGAAGAAATAGCAACGATCATGAAACAAACCTCGGATGCTTGGAATTATGGATCATCTTCTGCCCATATTTCCTCCATTGGTGACCATCGAGGTAAGGCGCGGGCGTAACAAATGTCCTGGAATTTATAGATTTCCTAGTGGAGGAAAAAGAAGAAGAAGAAGAAGAAGAAATTGAGTAAATAAAGTAATTCGAGCAAAAATTCAACTACTTGTACAAGTGATGGAGCTTTAATAGAAAAATAATCTACCTTTTTTTCTTCTGATCTTTATCATCATCGATTGCAGTTGTTGGCATCCTCTTTGTACCCGATCGTGCATTGGTTTTCTTGGATCTCAAGATAACAAGGGCGGCCCTGAGTGCGCGTTGTATCCCTTCGGACAGATCAGTCATTGGAGTGTGTTTTAGTGGGAGATGGGAGTGGAGAGACTTCATAAGCTCTTCTCCTCTCCTGATCTCTTGGATTGCATGTTCCAATTGAGAAGCCATTGGAATTCGCGGTTACTGTGAGAGGTCTCTTGATCTCTATGTTTGTGTAGGGATTGATTGTTCCTTATCCCTCTTTATATATTGTATGTCTTGAAGATGAATAAGATTTTTTTTTTTGGGTGTTCGGATGTGTGTGCGCGTGGGGCTTGGGGGGAGCCCATGGAAAACGCGGGGAAGTCGCGGTCTTATTACAAATGACTTCACCCTATCTCTTTCATGTGACGTAGCCTTCGTTGGTCAACTTCGGAATAATCCTTTGAAATATAATTATCATGTAGTAATTATTAGGTGCACAAAGCTTAGACTAAGAGGGCAAGGGAGCCACATGGCCACATATGCTGAAATGTACTGAACCTGATTTTTTTTTTTTTTTTTAATTTATTAGAGAACCTGATTTTATTTTGAAGTCATATCTGACGCGTTAGTGGATTGAATAATTGAGAGTCAGGCAGATATGTTGTTAATCAAAACATGGGTACAATAGGGATAGTTTAGTCATATAGAGTTATTCCAATTTTTAGATATCCCTTTTATATTCGATTCTTCATAGCCATTAAACTAATCTCGACTTTCAAAATACTAATCCATATACCCACCATTATTGTTGGGTTGTTAGACAATATCTTGCACTCACCTTCTCATTCTTACACTTTACATAACCAGAAGTTCTCTATATTTACTTTTGTTAGGAGTTGAAAAATAAAAGTTTATGAGTTTAAATATAAAATTGGGACCACTACCTATTAATTTAACTTTTTAGATAAGACTGGCCTCGGCTTTATATTTAAATCTCATCATGCTCACAAAGGAGCCCGGCACTTTTTTTGAAGAACTTTTTATTATTGCTGACATTTCTGTATGTGTTTGAAGTTCCACCATAAGTCAGAATTTCCCTCAGTTATGCTTGAAAAATAGATTCATCTTGAGCTCCAAACTAGACACTTGATGAAACCTAGTAAATATACTCTATCATGAACAAGTTCATTTAGCAAAACAACGTCCATTCGAATGTATAAAGTTGCATGAATAAAAGTATCATCCCATGCTTTCTCATGTTCTTTTGACTTAAAAAGGCAGGCAAACAACTTCCACGTTCCACTAATCCCATACTTCACATACTTCTCGTGATTGTTTCATTCAAACATCAGATTGGTAGTAAACTTTATTGCATTAAAACTAGTACTATAACAAACTATTGCCCCCTTCCGACTCCTTCTAAGCTCTTTTGATGGGCAATTCTACACCAAGAGTAGTTGGTCTAGGAAATAACCATATTCGTTCGCAAGCTGGTAGCATCACCACCCCTTCAGCCTTCAATCATGAAATTAAAGGGTCAACTTCATTGCATACAAATCTTAAGACTGAAAGGGTTCATTACATGGCAAAGAGCACTTTTTTTAAGTTTACAAAAATATCCATGTCAAGTTCAAGGCCTAGAAGATAAATTTTTATTTTTATGTATTGTAGAGTTGACGTAGTACATGATGGACTTCTATTCTTCATCATCTAATCCAGAAGGATTAAATGATGTCTGAATCAAGATCAGGTGTTTTTGAGGTTAAGCGGTGAGCAAGAAGCCCTCCGTGTTCTATTAGTAAGTTATAACAGAACGGATTATATTAACACAAACTAGAGTGGATTTCATAACCCACCTAGACATAAAGATAACAAAGTCAAAATACAAAAACCACTAAAACAAAATCCACTGCCTTCGATATCGTCATCTGATCATCTTATCACGATCAACTCTACCCTGCTCCTGCGTGCAAGTCTTCATTCTCCAGTCCCTAATCGTCTTCCTCTGTATCCTATTCTTCAGAAAGGCACAATTTTTTCCTGTCTGACAGAAGACCTGTCCAGAAATGTATATCAATATAAGTGTGACAGAAACATGTAAATATGGAATGCTTTTGCTGTCGGAAAATCCTATTATTTCTTTCTCTCCATACATTCTAGCATACTGCTGCAATCACTAAATGACAAATATGAGCACCATGACGTGTATTCTTACTAACTACTTTGTACCATATATTAGACTTCTCGAACCGTCTAAATGTAAGCCCTATAGTTACCGCACACTTCTCCCATAGACAGGATGTGAAACTGCATTCAAGGAATAAGTGCGTAATTGTTTCAGCCGCAGCACCACACAAGATCAGATGTTTTATATTTGGTTCAACATTTACAGCATTTGAATGCATATGTAATTCCAAATTTGTAGTGCTATTTATCCAGTGTAAGAGGATATTAAGATCTGTAGTTAAGGATGTGTCTGTTCATATTTGTTTTGCATTATAGCGAGAGCCCTTCATGGTTATATGGAAAAGCTTCGGGAAAATTTTTATTTGCGCAGAACCTAGTGATTGTTCAGTTCTACAAGGTTATTCTACAAGGTTATTCTAGAGATAATTGTAAGGGATCAAAACTCAAGATGAGATCACACCATCGAGATCATCGAGATAAAAAATATAAAATAAACACAAAATGACCACAAGAGAATTACATATTTTGGCCAACCAAATTCGATTTATATCTATGGGAATAATAAGAGAAATTTCTTATGAGAAAAATGTTATAAGAAGAGATTCATCTCATTACCTCTAACAACTCTTATAATAACAGAAACCCACCCTCTCAACTAATTGCTCTCCTTTCTCTTATCAGATGCAAGAGATATATATAGTACTTTTATTTTAATCCGATCATAATAGCACTATCATCATCTAGCTAATTGGTATTTCAATTCAATTAGAATATGATCAATTGATCCTAGTCCAACTGAACTGAAACTCTTTGTGATCCCCAATCATATCTAAATATTTAACGGATGCGAGACATAAACGTAGGACTCTCTACCTTGGCTCATACCCGATGAGTTATGCCGCATGGAGAAACTCCATTATTCTCGCCATCTACTTCGCAAACCTAATGGGAACAACATGTACAATCATCACCGTCTCTAAACTTGAGTATTCATAGTTACTAAATTATGCTCTCCTCTAAACACTCATGATTCATAAATCCTACTCTCTTAAACACTCACGATTATTACACCACGCTCTTTACCAAGCACTCACAATCTCTACATTGTGTTTCACTGAATACTAACAACTACTATACCACGCCTTTCGCTAAACGCTCATAATCACTATATCGTGCTCCACCAAGTTAAAACATCAGAATCACCTAAGTACTAACAATCACTTTTCATGTCATACACTAGAGAAAATTAATCGCTGCACCGTACACCTTGATCCAAAAACTATGACTATCTCGAAAAACAAATATAGATGATTATACATTACCAAGTGCTACTCCATTTCCCAAAGTAACCGTATCCATCAACATGAAGTACTACACTATAACTCATCATTGTATAATTAGCCAACTATTAACCATGCACCATTCTGGTCAACATCAACGTCTCTGGTCAACATCAACGTCTCGATCATCATCGATCACCACTGATCTATACAAAATCTACTCTAAATACTTGATTTTGCCCAATTTGTATCAGCCATTGCATCCAGAATGCTAAAAACATAGAATTCGACTCTTCGATCACATTAATCAGATATCGATTTCGCAATCTATGCTTCAATCAACTGTAGCCATTGATTTATGCCTCAAATTCCCATTTTAGTTTTCAGCCAATCCTTTTGTATTTGCTATTCTAGAGCCAACAGCAAATCCAACCAATTATCCATGTGGTAAAATAGATCTATGTTTAGTGTTTGCCTCAACACCAGTCCCAATCCAAATTCTATCTACCAGATAGTGAATGGATGCAGATCCATCACGTGGAGCGCTGATCCTTGAGCATCCTACGCGCATCATGCATGGCCAAGTGTGGGCGCGAACCTACTGTACCACTAGCTAGGCTGCCACCGGCTAGGTTTTCTCGACCGACCACTGCTGGCCCTGTTCGCCCAGACAGTCACTTGCTTTTTGTTTTCTTCTACTTTTCTTTCTTCTCGTTATTTCTGTTGTTTTCCTTGAAGCCTCTGCCAAATATCCTTACCAACTTGATATCAAATCCGCTATCTCGCGATCTCGATCCTAGATCCAAAATCTGACTCTGATTAGAGATCAAATCCCCCATTGAGATGATTGAGATAAAGAAAACAATATATCACAAGAACAATACATGAAATTAACGTAGTTCGACCAACTAATTTCGACCTACGTCCGTGGGAATAACAAAAGAGATTCGTTATGAAGAAAATGCTAGAAGAAGAGATCCATCTCTCTACCTCTCGCATCTCTCAACTAAAAGAAGTCCTCTCTCTTAACCAATTATTTTTCTCTCTCTTACATCACATACAAGAGAGATATATAGCATTACTATTATAATCCGATCATGATAGCACTATTATCATTTAATTTGTGTTCTAATCCAATTAGAATATCATCAGCTGACCAAAGTCCAACTGAACTGAAACTCTTTGTAATCTCCCATCACATCTGGATACTTAACGGATATGAGATATAAAGTCAACAATAATTGTATTCAAGTTAAGGTGGGGATTGTTGGGAAATTCTATTTGAGCGCACTATATTGCTCAGTAAGCCAGCCTCCTAAAATTGTAAAAAAAAAAAAATCACAAATTTGCTATTACTATTTGTGACCATTTTTTTTTTCCTCTTGTCAGGGATTAATCCCTAAATAATGTTAAATTTGTTCGGAACTCATCTCCGAATGGTATGAAAACCGTTTGTATGGCAACTAATTTCCGACTGAGAAATGTGAACTCATTGACCAAAGTGCTCTGCTCAAATATATTTTTCGGAGATTGTTGAGTTTGGTAACTAAAATAATCTCATTTAACCAGCTTCATTATTCTAATTAAGGGCTTCTTGGTTGCCTCAACATAGAATTTTTAGTTTACAGTAGAGCCAATATAACTAGTCCACTAGTCTTAAAATAGTCGATTGGTCAATTAGACATTTGGAATCAATCAAGGCTGTCAGTTCTACATTTGTAATTATAACTTTCTTCGCAATCCAGCCAAGATCATTGAATTGTTAGAAAAAATTTCTTTGGTTATACTGTTGGGATCGGTTGAGGAATATTCTAGGGATATGACTCTCATATATATGTAGAAATCTGAAATATCTCATAATTTATAAATAAATAATGTTATTTTAGTTTGTATACTGGTGCAACAATAAAGATAGTATAGAGAGACAAGGTTTGTTTACTAATTAGGATTTGTTCTCAATATTTTCGAGGAGTTTCAGAGGTTTAATTATCTGCTGTGAGAATTGGTAAGAGGTTTCTCAATCTTGTTCCCCCTCAAAATAGAGAGATTTCCCTCCCATTCACTTGCAGAAGTTGGTATTCATGTTCCATTAAGTAGTTGTCGGTAGTCCTTTTGGAGAAGAATATATGGCTATTTATAAACTATTTTAGCTTATATGATCTTGCCAGAGATGGGGGAGACTGTAATACCCTCTTGTGAACTTGCCAGAAGCGGAGAAGAGTGTAGTACCCTATCTCAATAGTTCCATATCGGATATTAAGTAATTGTAGCTCTCTTTTTAGGAAAAGAATCCGTAATTATTTATAAATTATTTAAACTCTTGTGATCTTATCGGAGGCTTGAACATACTCAGACCGAATATATTACTGGTACTTATATTTACTCATTTATCGTATATCGAGGGAGTGATGCGGTGCATTATAGATTTCTTCCATCCTGTTGCTTTAGGATTTGTGCTACGGCGTCCTAGATCCTTGATTTTATGACTAGCTGTCTACTTGATTTTTTTTTTTTTTTTTTTTTTTAAATTTTTCCAGTTCCACTAGGTCTATTTCATATATAATATCGGCAGCGGGAAAAAACTGGCTGAAGAGGTCAACTGGGGGAACACGCCCACCGCCCGCGCTTTCGTAGAATGACTTTGTTTCATTTTCATCGGACTTAGTAAACAAGTGATCAATCGTTCAGGGGACTTGGGGAGTCCACCTGTCTATCGGAGCAGGATAGTGACATATTCATGCTGACGAGAGCGCAGTGACGTCACAACATGCGGTCACCATATATGCTTCTTTCTTCAGATCCACTGCCTACGCCATAGTATCTGACAATATTCTATTACCTGGTTATTATAGAACCCAAAAACATAATAAGAGAAATATTATATATATATATATATATATGAGGAAACGGGAAATACACCGGCGGTGAAGGGAGTACCTTCACCGCCGCTTAGGTGGCCAATAAAATTATTACACATGGCGTCACTTAAAGTAATAAATAAAAGAACTCTCTTAAACACCCCTTGAGTGGCGCCACGTGTAATAATTTTATTGGGCCACCTAAGTGGCGGTGAAGGAACTCCCTTCACCGTCGGTGTATTTCCCGTTTACTCTATATATATATATATAACATTTTGAAGTTGAATGAGAAGCCAGTCGCTAGGGGTTTCTTTTGGAACTGGGAAACGTTGAAGTGAGGTTGAGTGTTGGATTTCCCATGTCCTAGTGAACTGCTTTTACGTGAAGGAAAACGATTTCACAACAAATTTAAAGCATAGCTTTCCTACTCCTTCTCAAAAAATGGTTTTAGTGATTAAATCTTTTCGAAGAAAATAAAGTGTTTGTCAAATTTATTTCTTAAAATTATATAAATGCTGCTGCATCTACTATGAAGTAACTACTTTTCCCTTTTTGGTCTTTGGCTTCTAGAGGAGGTATTACGCTCCAAAAAGCTTCTAACTTCACTGGCCGAAGAAGACCTCAATAATTAGTGTACTTCACATTTAACTAAAAAGAAAAAAAAAAAAAAAAAAAAGGAAAAATATGGATAGAACTGTCTGCTTAGTTTATGGAGTAAAACACTTCGAAAGCCTCCATTATCGGTTTTTATCCTTTTAAACTTTTATAGTTCTAAAAAAAAAAAAAAAAAAAAAAACCCGCTGCCAACAAAACTGACAGCTAAGCCTTTTACCCTCCAAGTACTTGGGATAGACTACATGAATCATAAGATAATCACGCTGGATCGATCACATAGATAATCCTTCTCTACTTATTCTTACTGAGGAGTACGTTTCCATTTAAATCTCTTGTATTATATATTTTTTTATCACTTCTATCCATATTTTTTTGTCTTTCTTTTGCTTTTTTAACTTATCATATTTTGATAAATTTCACTTGTCGAAATAGTGCATTTGTATGTCTATGTAGCATTTGATGAAAACATCATACATCAGAAGTTAAAAACGTGGTAGATAGTTAGCAGATGAAGGCGTGGTAGGTAGATAGCAGATGAAGGCATGAGGTAGTTAATAACTGTAAACAGTTGTATTAACATTAGATATACTCTAGATGGTTATAGCTAATCAACTATCCGCATACCCTTAAGCTTTGTCTATTATATATCTACCATTTCAATTACCTATTTAACATTTTACTAACTATATACCATCCTATTGTAACTATGTATACATCACGCTTCAATTGACTAACTGTTTACATTGTCATTAACTATCTATCATGGCTTTGTCGGGGAAGTATCTACCATGCTTTGAACTATATATCCAATATATACTAAATATCTATACAACTATCAACATCTATTAATTATCTACCATGCCTTTGCCTACTAACTATCTACCACAAAGCTCTGTCGACTAAATATTAACCATGCTATTACCTACCGGCCATATACTAAATTTATTTATACAATTGCCTACACTTATTAACTATCAATTATTACTTTTTTTTTACTAATTATCTAACATGATATTACCTATTAATTATTATGGCCATGTCAATTACAATCTACCACACTTTTAACTATTTTTAATGACTTTGTCGACTATTGTGTATCATACTATTAATTATCCAATATATATGAAATATCCATATAACTATCTATACTATTAACTATCTAATTTTGAGACAGCATCAAGGTCATTTTTTGTATGAAAAAGGTTAGTTCCTAAATAAAATTATTTGATTAGCAAAAAAAAAAAAAAACCTACATGGTTCTGCCTATTAACTATCTACTACGCTATTAAGTATGTAATTGCTCTGCTCACTAACTATTTATCATACTATTAATTATCCACTTTATACTAAATATCTGCATAACTGCATATGTTTATTTTTTTTTTGAAATAAAACGGCCGGTAGAAACCCTCCGCGTTCCATTAACCAGTAGATAATAGAACATACATCATAAAAGAGTTCAAACACCCATATGAGTAATCCTCATTTTACAATAGACCATACAAAAAGATTAAAGCAAAAGGAGAAACACTATAAAAGTAAGTCTAAATCATCAATCTCTTTCCGTGTGTATCTGGGAAATCTTCCTTCTCCAAATCTGAAGAGTGGTGGCTCATGTATAGTCTGCAAGTTCCAGTTCATCTCCTGAAGAGCATGCTGAGATTTGTATTCGTTTCTCGTCCGAGGGTACATCTGTCCAAAAAGTGTTATCATGCATTATAAGTCTAAAGCAAATGTGAAAAGAACGAGCTAAAGAATTAAATATTCTATTATTCCGTTCCAACCAAACATTCCAACACAGTGCCGCGACTAGTGTTCTAGACCGAACCGAGGACCGATTATCACAACTCAATGTACTCCAAAAACATGTATCAACCTCCAAGTTTATATTGATTCCTAGAGTGTTTGCACACTGCGTCCAAAGATCTTTAGTAAAACGACAACATAACATTAGGTGATTAGTGGACTCCCCATTCTCATTACATAGGACACAAAAGTTAGGGCTGCTAGATCAACCTCTCCTTTGTAATGCCGGCCATGTCAGGAGGGCCTTGTTGTGGACTAACCACAGAAATATTTTTACCTTTGGAGTTGATTTTGTAGTCCATATATATATATATTTTTTGTGAACAACTGCATATGTTTATTAACTATCTGTCATGGCCTAAATATATATGCTTCTACTAACTATATACTATTTTCGGAAATAAATTAGATGCAACACTTAATTAAACCATAAAGGTAATTGGCATCCTCTTATATAATTTTAATATTGACATATGAACAGTCATGAAAATTCCAATCAGAAACAAAAGCCTCTCCATGGAGCCTGGTCATCATGCATCATGGGTACTTAGAAACATGGGATACTGTAGTTTTAATCTTGATGATCATTAGGCACATGAATAGACAGATCTATGAGTTAATTATTATTTGTGCTATTTATTTTAACTAGAAAGATAAAATTTTTATTTTTTATTTAAAATTTTGAATAAAACATGCTAAAAATTGGTCCATGAATCTGTCAATTCTCTGTTCATATTCGTGACAACTAGCTAAGCATGCCATATATAGGAAAACTTTTGAGATGACAATGAGATCGAAGTCGAATACGGAGATGAGATGAAGGTAAAAGAGAATGAAGAGAGTCTACTTAGGAGTTCAGCATATGAGGATTTAAAATACAAAAATTCTTCTTCATGAAAATTTAACTAGAAACTTAAAAGGATGAAATAAACTTGTAGTGTAGTTGGCTTTAGAATCATTTTCATTTACTCTTGTTTTATATATCGTAGTGATTCTTTTTTTGGTGGTCAAGGCTAACTGCAAATAATTGAGTGTGAAGGTTCCTGTGGTTCCTCCAGCATGCGAAAGGTCGCAGTCCTGTCGACCGAAAAGCCGCGTGTTGGCCGCTAGATATGTGATATGATACCACTCTCACATGTAGTAAAGGGTTAAAAACTAGGGGTTTTTATATATCTATCTCTTAAATCTTTAAAAATTAGAATTTAGTCCCGAAATTTTTATATTTATAATTTAATTCTCAAATTTTTTAAGTTATCACAATTTAGTCCTTCAGTCATATTTTTTGTTTAAATTTTCCAATATACCCCTGAGCTACTTCATTTTAGTTCTCTTTTCTCTCTTCCTCCTCTCTTCCTCTTCATATTGGATTTCCCTCTCCATTCTACTCCTCTCTCTCTCTTCCATTCTAGTTAATTTCTAAAGTGAAGTAACTCAGGGGAACCCAATAAGAAGAGAGAAGAAAGTGAGAAGAAGAATGAAGAGGAGAACCCAACAATAATAGAAAGAGAGAAGGAAGAGGGAAATGATGACTAAAGTGAAGTAACTCAGAGGTAGAACGGAAAATTTAGGCCAAAAATATGGCTGGGATTAAATTGTGGTAACTTAAATAATTTGGGAACTAAATTATAAATATGAAAATTTGGTATACTAAATTTTAATTTTTAAAGATTTAAGGAATAGAGATGTAAAAACCCCTAAAAACAAATTAATGGAACCGAGGGTAACATATTTAGATGTTAACAAAATGACTAAGTAAACATTTATATATGTTAAAGAAAAGGATAAAGTAAACAGAAAGGACTCATTGCATATTTTTCTAAAATAAACTACTTACTAAATTGCTTGCTTATGAGAGCCCCGTTAAAATTTTCCATTATTTTTCTTAGCAACAAATACTCTTTTGACGGTTACTTCCGTTCTTTTGTTTTTTGGTTTTTCATTTTCTCAATGATAAGAGGTGCACAC
Organism: Dracaena cambodiana; assembly: GCA_036321105.1. Lineage (NCBI taxonomy): Eukaryota > Viridiplantae > Streptophyta > Magnoliopsida > Asparagales > Asparagaceae > Dracaena > Dracaena cambodiana. The sequence continues at coordinate 7,116,761 of JAYEPQ010000020.1, forward strand.
GCATTTCATTAATAAGAAAATGATAAAACAAAGTTTTTAAAAAAAATGAGTACATAATATAATAGTAGATATTTTTCTTAACTTAGGAAAAGAAAAGTCATAATTGAAATTTAGAGTTTTTTTTTATTGGACTTCTAAATAAGAGCTATTTTTTTATATTATGCCTTAAAACCTTAGCATTCCAAAATAGATACTTTAAGTTCCATCCCCAAATCAATTTTGTCCAAATTTATAAGGAAATTGGGTTAAAACTTTCCCCCATGGACCCTATTTGTTGGGTTAATAAATAAATAAATAAATAAAGAATTCCCAAAAGGTTTAACTAGTTGATCTATTTCAGAAAAAATAAATTAAGAAATTAATACATTAAAATGGAATTATTTTAAGTATTATGTTCTAATTCATGTTGAGGGATGAAAATTAATATTGTATATAACCGTCAACCACTCAATTGGAAGGGTTAACACGTCATTATATATAAAATATACATAACGTATCGACGGATAATCACAGCACTTTGCTATTTTCTGTATTCGGTAGATCGTTAAGAATTAATCGTTTTTACTTTTAACTTCCTTATCATATATTTAAATGATTTATCTTCAATCTTTATTTAATTCACATCTATGGTTACGTCTCAACCAAACTACAGCCCTTAACATAGACGAATCTATCCCACATAGGTAGTTTGATTTAAAACAACCTATATGATTTGGGGCCTAATTCACAAAAGTCAAGATGTACCTGTCAGATACGATTATTGTTTTCGAAAAAATCGTGAATCTTTCCATTACCATTGAGAAATAAAATAAAAAAAAAAATTGAGATTATAGAAATTTCTTTTTTTTTTTTTTTTTTTATTACAATGAAAAGATTCAAGAAAAGAAAAACAGACGAGAGCACTTATAAAACACGTCGCTCTCTTTTATCGGAAGATCGTAAGATCAAGATAGTTATGGGATTGATCTGTTTCTCGTTGACGATCCAACGTCTAAGGTTGGAGGCGGTGCAGATTTCTTGAGTTCATTCATTTCTTCTGATCTTAGAAGAAGTTCGGACTCTTGCGCGGGAGAGTGACCTGACCAAAGTTTCTTTTTGAGTTTCTCTGAAGGGGTATTTATAGGGTCCAAGTTGTTGAGAGAGTTTCTATATAAATAGAAACATAATCTTATTGTAATCTTGATAAGATATTTGAACTTCCTTTTAATAACATTTGCTCCAAAATTTGTTGTATCTAGTTCTGATTTTGCACCAAAAAAATAATTAAACTCAGATTAAAATTTGTAAAAATTGCAAAATAGTCCGAAGCAGGGCCCGAATTTATTGTGCGCAAGCAATACGGAGGCTAGACTCGAATTTATTGACCAGCCTCAAAATATTACAATTTTACAATTTTAAAATTGATATCCGTGTTAAGGGTGATTCAGTTCCAGCACCGATCCTACCATTGGCTTCTTGCAATCTTCCTCAGAAGCTTGAACAAAATCTAGAAGGTAATGATTTGAGGCAATGATTTGAAGGGAAAAACCGTGTTAAGGGAAATCGTTTCAAATATTACAATTTTGTCTTGCCTCTAAAATTGAAAAGATTTGAAATTGCCTTTGATTTGAGGCAATGATTTGAGGCAGTTTTGCAAACCAAAGGCAATGGTGTGAGGCTGGTTGCCAGCCTCGCACCCGTGAGGCCAGTTGCCAAGCTCGCATCTGTGAATTATTTTTTTATTCTATAAGACTCCCTTTAAAATTTTTAAAATTTTGCTCCTTCATTTGTTTAGAAAATTTTTAAAATACTTTGGATTTTTATTCAGTTTTCGATTTATTTAAGCTTCTTGGACGAGAGACTTTGCTACTCTCGTGTTTGTGTTCACCACGCAATGGCTTCGCATATTTGGACGACCAACTTCGCCTTGAGATTTGCATCCTTAATACAGTCCATCTATTTGAGTCAGGGGCCTCTTTAAGAAGAGTTCTTTATTTTGTCATGTAAACAATGAGTAAAAAATTTTAGTTTCATTTAAATCATTTTTTCATTTTTATCTTTTGAATAACATGTTTGTTTGTTGTGATGAGTGAGCGAACTTGGAAAGAATGGATGATTAGTGGTAGATTAAGGAAGATGGAACTTATTAAAGGGGTGGAGATACCTTAGCAGGTTGAGTGTTTTGATTGTCATGTGACTCGTTTGGGTTGTCAAAGAGAGCCGATGACTTGCCTGAATGATAAATAGAGCCGGCGATTGTTTTTATATTGAGGGGTGACTTGCTTGGCTGACAGACAGAGCTGGAATGATGAAATTAGGATCGAAAAACCATGCGAAGAGGTGTACTGTTAAACGTACCTACAGGTTTCAACAGAGGTGTACTGTTAAAAATACCGAGATGACTGGGTTAGGGTCGAAGAACCATGAGAAGAGGTGTAAAATTGGAAAACTGCCTCAAATATTACAATTTTGTCCAGACTTAAAAATTGGAAAGATTTGAAAATGCCTTTGATTTGAGGCAATGATTTGAAGCAATTTTGCAAATGAAAGGCAATGGTGAGAGGCTGGCTGCTAGCCTCGTGTCTGTGAATTTTTTTTCTACAATTATAGGTTTGGTTTGGCTAGCTGTTGAACTTGGAAAAATATCCTCATTACTTATAATTTTCTCTTCAGGAAATTCGATTTGAGCACACCACTTTGCTTACCACTTTGCTTCGTGAGCCAAAGTTATTAAACATTACAAGTTTGTTATTACTTTTTTGCGGCTATTTTTTTTTCCTCTTGGTCTAGAATTAATCCACGAACAATGTTCAACCTGTTCGGGGATGAATTCCTGAATGGTGTGAAAACTGTTCGGAAGACCAATCTATGACCGAGAAAGATGAGCTCTCTGAAGAAAGTCGTGTGCTCAAATAAAATTTCCGTTTCTCTTTTGAAGAAGCCACTATAGACTAACCATCCTTCATACTCGTGTCCTTATATTGTTCAAATCTAAGCACTTTTACTTATTAGAATATAAAATAACATAAATACCAAAACCCGTCACAATTTAACAATTTTGTTCAATGATCGGAACTTTAATATGATAAAAACAATCCACATTCAAATTTCATAGGACAAGTATTTGATTACAGTTTTTTAATAAAATTAAAGATTACACAGTACGATACAACGTGCAAGCATTGATTAAAAGGGGGTGCTTAACCCACGGTTCTTAGAAAAATACTACTTTCAATCTTTACAGCAATTTCAAAGTTTTGGAACAATACGGCTTCGCAGCAATCGACGTTGCACAAATTAACAAAAAATAAAAATAATTAAATAACATGTACCGAGAAGTAGATTAATTACGAGGACAGATGGGTGCAAATGGATTAGCCATTGTCATTCCAAATACTTTATAAAATATGGTTAATTACACTCAGACTCCCTGTAGTATGTGGCATGTAACACTTAAACTCTCTGAAGTTTAAAACTCTCACTTAGACCCCTTGGACCAGGGGGTCTGAATGTAATTAAAACACGGTGATTTAAATACTTCAGGGGATCTAAGTGAGAGTTTTAAACTTTATGAGGTCTGAGTGTTACATGTCTCATACTACAGAGGAGTCCGAGTGTAATTAACCCTATAAAAATAAATCGGAACCTTGACTAATCCTTTACTGGAGATATAAGGGGATAAAAAAAAAAAAAAAAACATGTCCCATCAATTGAATAAAAATCAACTGCAAGGGGATAAAAAAAAAAAAAACCATGTCCCATCAATTGAATAAAAATCAACTGCAAGGACGGTTCAACTGTTGTGCATAGTTAATTAGACATGTCGTTGTCCTACGCGGGATTCAAATTAATTGTTCAAGAAATAATTAAAAGCTAGTCGTACGTTCGATTTATAATTTGGACTAACAGGAGAAGGAGAAGAAAAAAATTATGAACGTTCCAACCTAGTTCCCACCCAAATAGTATCAGTTCACATGTGAGTCAAACTATAATATTTAAAGACTCTTAAGGGAACACTTACTTTCTACGTCAAGCTACTGATCAAGTTCATTGATAGGCTTGATATTATGAACCTATTACGTAGCAAAAGGTAATTAAAAAAATATGATACTTCTACACTGTGGTCATGGTCAGCACCGTCGTTGATAGAGAACAGCTGTGCCGAAGAATTGAGACTCGAGAAAATTGACTAAGATCATGATCGAACAAATTGAGGATTGGGTTGAAAAGGACTTTGGACGAGGACTTAAGATTACATAAAAATTTGGATTAAATAAATAACCGAATTAAGTTAATTTTAAACATATCTACTCCTTTGGATAACTGGCATTTTATCTGTCTATATAGACGGGATAATAAATCCTCCTTTAGTCAGATTAATTTTGCTATTTGTTAACCCGATTTTGACCTATCTGATTCAAGCCCGTGCCTTAGGTTTAATCTGTTGAACAGGATCCAATGGTTTATTGTGGTATTGAGCATAGGTATAATGTGCCCTTAAAAAAAAAAATTTTTTTAAAAATTATTTATCCATCCTTAAAAGGATGAGAGCTTAGGTGTAGACATCCATGTTTCCATTAGAAGAAAAAATTAGGTTGGACAACTAATCAGACTATGGCCTTACCATATAAATAAACATGTCAATCAAGATGGACCAGCATAATTAAAATCCATCTCTTGTCCAATTTAAATCCTTCGACACTTTAACCATTTCTACATTTTATTCCCGAACTATTATTCTGCTTGTTAAGAGTTTATTATTCAAGTATAGTCCCACAATGAATAAACTAGCTAGCGAAGTTCACGGGTTTAACTAAAAAGTTAGGGCTACCACTTATGAACTTAGACTTATGGATTAGATTGGTTTTCAATTTTATATTTAAAGCTCATCATGCTTCCAATGAGCTCAATTTGTAACAATATGTAACCACAATACTCTCAAGTATATTAATATTTACAATAGATACGTACTAGTTGTCACAATATGTATCATTGAGCCTTTCAAATTTGCTTAATTAACCATAGAAATTAAGAGTGCATGACAAAGAACAAGAGTCTACTACTCCATCCATTGCTCTTTCTTCATGTTATTTTCATCACTTTGTTTGAGCTAAGTATCTTTCTAGCTCATAGGAAATGTAGTAACCTCACTTGCTGAATCATATATCGCATAATTTATTCCGTACAGGAACACAATACCATAACTAACCACGACAGATATCTACTTTATGTGTTGAGAGAGTTGACTCAATGCTTTTGGAGCTTGATAATGAAGTTATTTAGTTTATGGTAGAAGCTAGGTCAGAGTATTTAGTCCAGAGTCGATCCCATTCTTTGCCATCAAAAACCTGACTTTCACCGTCATTCCCAATATCGAAGTTACAGTCAATATTTGAGTTGAACTCCTTCCAGCCACCACGTGTGGCTATGGAACCTTCAGCCATCGTTGGTGGACTATTCGGAAGAATAGATCTACAACTGTTTTCCCCAGGGCTTCGACTAGATTTGTGTTCCATGTCAAATGTGACTGGCACTGAGCATGTCTGCAAAGTTTTGCATGAGTGTTGCATGATGTAGGCTGCTGTGAACTTGGGTGGATCATCATTGTTATCCGTCAATTGCTGGACTGTCTTCTTTGCTTGGCACCCTTGGTCTTTGTAGTGAGTGCATCTGAAGTAGTTCCTGCATTGTATTAATTAAGAGGAATTTAAATAGATCGAGAACCTTCAAGGGAAAATAACATGGTCTAGGGTTTAAAGCTATTGAAACATTTCATAGGTTTGAATTAAACTGGAGATATGATCCGATAAGAACACCTGAGGTCTCCATGTACATATTAAAGCAAAGTGGGACTAATTAAAGGCAAGCTAGTAGTTCCCTTTTGGAGGTGCACGTGAACATTTGCTATGAGTACATAAGTAGGAACAAGAACGATGCAATATCAGAAAATAGTGAAAATCTTATTCATAACACAATACAAAGAAATCATCTCTAATCGCTAATATTATACTTAGCAAACCTATTCATCGTATACATGGGATGCTTCCCAAGTCTGATCCTCAACCAACTAGCTTCACTGTCAAAGATAGTGCACCAGTTCAAGCATTCATAAACAATTATACTGTATCCTCGATGGCTATGAGCCTTATCTGGAGCGCTCACTTTGGAACCAGTTCACTAATCTCATTCGAGGGTGAGATACTCTACTACTATTGCTAGAGACATGAACACACAAGAAAACAATGAACTCTTGCTTATAAGATTGCACTCTTTTCTTGAAATTGTCTACTCAATTGCTTGTGACACTCGCACGATATCACACCTCACTTAGACTTAGTACTAATTTTATAATTATTAGGAATATTAATGGGCATAGTAAAGGCCCAGTTTGGTTAGAGATTATATAGAATTTGATTAGATCTAAAGGGATTTTGAATTATATAAGATTTATTTAGATCTAATTATATTTGATTAAGATTTTATTATTATTATTAGAATTTTAGTTTATTTTTACGTGTGGCACACATAGTTTTTATATATATATAATTAATCATGTATTAACTCTTGAAGTAATAGAATGAGATGGTGACAGTTATATTTGGTTTTAACATGGTGATTTATTAAATAACAGCAAATGTTTCATCTTGTACTCGTTGAGAGTGGGTGAGAGGTCAGCATGGTGCCTAGACTCGAATTAATCCCTAAATCCCTAAGTCTTGCTGCGAGACCTAAATTAATCTTTATCACTTTATTTCATTCTAAATTTCCCAAAAAATTCCACCAAAATCATAATTCCTTATGCTCTTCCCAAAAGTATCCAATTTCCCTATCATCAAACCTAAATTAATTTCTGTAGTGCGTCAAATTGGTATCAGAGCTCAAGATCAATCTTACTCCATCTACACCTTCTTCATCTTCTATCTTTTTTATTTTATTTTTACATTTTTTAAAAGGAAAAAGGAGGGCAAATTAGTAAAAATCAGAAGAAGAGATAGAGGAGAAAAATTAGAAAAGAGAAAGAAAAAAGAAAAAAAGCGGGCAGGTTAGAAAAAAAAATGAGGGAGAAAAATTCAAAAAGAAAAGAAAAAGTGAGAGAAATCTGAGTAAAAAATTTGAGAAAAAAAATCAAAACTCTAAAATCAGCATAAGCATCAACTAGCTATAACCCCAATGCTTTAATCACGATATCTCAAACATCTTATTGATCTCTTCAATTCATAAAATCAGACCTTACACTAATGTCGCTCTTCCCCACCACATGGTCCTTGCAAGCCCTAATGAGTGCCAATTTCTTGACCACTATTATGATCGAATGAGATGCTTCATGTGAACATGTTAATTAGTTCAATCCAAATATGTTTAACTTTCTATCACCGCAAACACTGGAGATGAATGTTTTAAAACTCCAAAGAATTGATGGGAATAATAAGGTCTAAATTTGATAAGGGATTTTAAAGGATTTAATGGAATTTTATGAGATTTGTATAGATATGATTAGATTTGATGCAAATTTATTGTTAATATTTTATTTTGGTTATTTTGACATGTCATTCACATAGTTAATTTTATAAATAACTATGTATAAGCTCTTGAAGAAATATAATGAATGTTGAAAATTAAAATCCACTTTGTTTTAGCATGGTGATTTGTCAATAAAAATAAAGTTTTAATGAGGATTTATTGAGAGTAGGTGTGAGATCAATTGGATGCAGAGCCCCGAATCAATCCTTAAATCTCCTCTCATGTATTTATTAAGAATAAGTGAGAGATCACTTTGGTGCAAGACTTAAATTAACATTTATTATTTAATTTTTACTCTAAATTTCTCTTAAATTCCCACCAAATTCCCAATTCCTTTTATTCTTTCCAAAATCTCTAATTTTTCCACCATCAAATCCTAAATTAGTTTCTGTACTGCATCTAGCTTAGACGATTTTGAGTTTCTATACTTATATTAACGAAAGGTTCACACATACACCATACACATATTACTAGTATTGACTCTTTTAGAATGATCTATGTAACACTTATACTTAGTACTATTTTTTGTTGAGAAATTTCTACACGCTTCACTTACGCTTCATACTACTTTTACAACCATTCAGAGTATTCTAACTTAGATCATTAAGAGTTTCTATACTTACATGAACGAGAAACTTCTACACATACACTATTGGCCTATATTTGTACAGACTGCTCTAGGTTGATCTACTTGACATAGTTAATATTCTCACATATCGATGCTATTATAGAGAAATTGTTTGTTCTTTAAAAATCACATGCACTAGTTGATCATTTAAACATTCCTCATGCCAAATTTATGAACTCAAAATTCCCTGTATATGTTAACGTCTTACTATGTACGTATATAATTGCATGTTTAAGGTAGCGAATACTCGATTAGATAATTAAAATTTCATTGAGATACATTTGATGCAGCAAATGATAGAGTATGCATCATAAGAAAGTGAACTAAAATGGGATATGAGATATACAGGTATAAGTACCGGCTGATATAGGGTAGCTATATATAAATTGTTTGCTAAAACTATGTCATCTAACAAATTGATTGAACTCACCTCAGAAATGCCTCATTGTTGATTGGCTTCTGCCCATACTTTATCCATTGATGCCCGTCAACATGTGGAATTGATGTTACCCTTGTACAGAAATTCATCTTCCTGCATCCATTAAAAAAAAAAAACAGAAGAAGTATACAACCAGAAACTTTAAAAAAGAAATATAAAAGATTTTATCGAGTTAACTTGACCCGGCATAATCAACAAGAAGTTATACTCCTTAAAAGAAATCAAGTACTTTATTATATGTTTACCAACAATAACTGGAAAAATTGAAGATATTTCAGCTAGTAGTAAAACCCTAGTTATATATACATTATACACTACTGATAATAACAGTATTGAAGCGGCAATGATTATTTAGTCACATATAGTTAACATGAAGGTTTGAGTGCTCTAGGATAACTTTCCCAAGAGCTTGTTAGTATTTCATTTCTATCTTCAACCATCAGGTATCATCTTTCTGTAGTGCACTGAACTCACATCATGGCCATTCAAGTTGGAGAAGAGAGATCCGTAGGAAGTTTGAATAGAAATTTTTGAGGGGACAATTTTAATCTGGGTTTTTAGTGCAAGTACTAATGAAAATAGTGTAAATGAAGATGCATGTAAAAACATACCTTATATGTGAGAGAGATAACTAGCGATATTTGCAATATCGTTAACCTATGAAACTCATAAACCCAAAACTTTACTACAGTTATTTTAGAAGATACAATCACGCAAGGAAATATGTATAACTGCAATATTTCATGTAGGCTTATGGACGCTACTTTTATTTTGATATCTCATACCAAAGGCCGTCTCTAACCATAGAAATACTTTTTGGAGACTATAGAATCTTGTGCTTGCACTTGTAAATGATATAAATATTTCTTTTGAAATAAAACGTCTTATTAATTAGATAGTAAACAGGAAGTATAGGAAGACAAGGGATGCGGTTTTATTTAGTCGCTAATGACGGGTTTTGAAATTATTGTATTAACAATCAATCAACTGAGGTATTAAAAGCCGCATAAATATACGGATTTATAGGTCTATTTCGTAAGTTTCCCATGAAATTAAGCGGTTTATCTCAAATTGATAACCAGTCACCTCTTTTCGGCATCTCTCCAAGCTCTCTTACTAGGACTGCTCTTCTTCGTGCTCAAAGCTCTCATTCTTTGCTCACCTTCTGGAGGAGTTAAACAGACTTGCAGAGCAGTTGGTGGATAGAAACAAGGCTGCAGCTCGGAGCTAGTAGCAGTCAAAACTCGAAAAGTCTCGTCAAAGAGGTCCCTTGCTAGCTCTGAGCTGCTGTTGATCGGTTCCGATGGCAGTAGAAGAGCTCGGAGCTGTGCCATGAGCTCATTTGCTCGATTAATCTTCTCGATAACCGTTGGATGAAAGCAGCTCGCCATATCGAGGATGCCCTTTAGTTCTCTCTAGCTAGCCTAGGACTTGATCGAGGGGCAAGATATAGTTACGTTTTCATGATGGCTGGTGCGGGAACTTCCTGGTTATTGGATTTGGGTTATTTCCGAGGATTTTCATGTTAATAATAATTAATTTATAATTTTAAGATTTATTTGACTGTAATTAGAAAGTGACCTCTTTTATCGCGAAGTTTGACGCTCATATCTTTTCGTGCACCTTAAGTAATAGTTTCCTACGAAAAATACCCAAAATGAAAGCCAAAACTTGTAAGATATTACATATTTATTTAAGCTGAGAGATTTTCAGTCTCTTATTAAATATTAGGTGCATATAACATCTTAAGAAGATTTTATTAGTGTGAACATGTAGTGCAAGTGGAAGCAGAAAATTAATAATCATCTTAGGTCACTACTCTCTTCTTTTATTGGAGTTTCAAAGGAGCACACCATTTTTCCTAGGGAGTCCACTTAATAATGGTTCGGACTTTTAGTCCGGACAAAAAATATACTATTAAGCTCACTAAGCTCACTATGAAAATTGGTGTACTCCTTTAGAAACTCCCTTCTTTTATGTGTTAAACATTTTGTACTTTTGTCCATATTCACTTTTTCTTCTATATGTTTTTATTTTATAATGACAATGTCATTAAATTACACAAAATTATCGCATGACTATTCAGCAAGTAACCCTCTTCTTATAAAAGTTTTGCTTGCAAGGAGATGAGTAGAGATTCAATAAGAATAGCTGTTTGGTAGATACCCTTGAGTTTGGAGGTTAATATGAAAAATGTCCTGAAATGGTTCATTTTTTTAAGGGTAAAAAGTAGAAATGATCACTCCCTTTTCAGTAATTAAATGAACCAAGACAAAATACATAGTTTATCCTCAAATTAATAACAAAAAAGAAAAGAAATAAAGAAAAGCAGTTAAAAGCAAAAGAAAACGTGGTGA